>LNAC01000022.1:3106088-3132054 GCA_002007465.1 Ailurus styani
AGCCCGATGCGGGCCTCGATCCCAGGACCCTGAGATCATGACCTGAGCCGAAAGCAGAGGCTTTAACCCACTGAGCCACCCAGGCGCCCTACCTGTGTCCTTTCTACCTAGCCTGAAATACCTTTTCAAAAAGCCCCTGCACTTGTCCATCCATCAAAACCTGGCTGAAGCCCCAGGTTGAAGCCTCTCTCAGTGCCTGTAAAGACTTAGTCTCAATAAACCTCTTGCCAAGGGCCATCTAGACTTCCTCCTATTTCCCAATGTTTGCATTGTCTGTGTATTTGTGGCTGGACGGTGATCAGGGGAGGAAGGTCAGGCACAGGGAGAATACCATAGGTTGCAGCAATAGGCCGCTGGAGAGGCTTGGGACAAGTGTGAGGTCGACCAAGGAAGGCATTGTGATGAGGGTCCTCCTGAGTTAAGTGGCTCAAGTACTTGGGGTCTGGGAAACCCCTCTAGGGGACCACAATCAGAGGAATGGAAAGGGTGTGTCTGGTCCTGTTAGTTTTACACTGAATCTCACTGAAGACCAGTTGAGCCCAAAGGCCATTTGTCAGAAACACAGCCCTTTCCACTCCCCCCCACAACCATACCACTCACCCCTACTTCTATCTCTGCCCTCCCCAGCTCGATATAGATTCCCCACAAACATTATAAGTGTGGACTGTGATGAAAAATATCTATTCTTCTATATTCCTAAAATAACATTTACTTTCATTTAATTTTATGAATCATACCCTTGGTTTCTAAGAGCAATGTTTTCTTAAAAATATAAAACATCTTCATATGGACGATCCTTGCCAGGACTTCTACAAGATTCTAGGGAGGTCGGGAGGAGAGGAGTCACATTACTCATACTTTGCCCGGGTTGAGTTGGGCTCAGAGCAGAAGGGACCTGACCAAACCTTTATATTTAAAAAACAACTGATACTCATGGCAAAGAAGTTTTAAGATGTCAGTAACTTGAATGCAGTGTGTTTTATTAAAATGATTAAACAAAAGCTTTTCCTTTTGGAATGCTGATGAGATGATCTCAGAATGAATCTTAGGAAGATCGGGGAAAACGAGTCAAGTGTTTCTCAGGCACTGGTTTGGCTTCGAAAAGATTAATGTTTATGGCTTTGACTGGGGTCTTGGGCCAAGTGCTTCATGGCGTCCTAAACACACTTCTCCGTGGGACCATTTTCCTTGGCCTGTTTAGTGGGAGAGGGGGGAAACAGTGAGAGGGATCCTCTTCAAAAATTGTGTCCATCTGGGGAGGGTTTGTGCTATGGTGAATGCTGTGAAAGATGTAAGCCTGATGATTCACAGACCGTACGCCTGGGGCAAAGAATAAAAAAAAAAATCGTGTCCATCTAACTCTAAACCTTCCAGGACCACCTGCCATGGGGCAAAAGGGTTGCCATGGGAGAGGAAGAAGGGAACGGAGGAAGGAGGAGAATCTGGGGGTAGCTGTCCCTCTTGATGGCCCAGCAAAACCATCCTTGCTCATGACTCAAAGAAACTGGTGTAGGGTGCCTGGGTGGCTCGGTGGGTTAAAGCCTCTGCCTTCGGCTCAGGTCATGATCCCAGGGTCCTGGGATCGAGGCCCACATCGGGCTCTCTGCTCAGCAGGGAGCCTGCTTCCTCCTCTCTCCTCTCTCTGCCTGCCTCTCTGCCTACTTGTAATCTCTCTCTCTGTGTCAAATGAAAAAAAAAAAAAAAAAAATCTAAAAAAAAAAAAAAAAGAAAGAAACTGGTGTAAACTGAACAAGTCTCCAGGCAGGGAACTGGGAGTGAAGATTTTCTGTTTGAAAATTCATGGACTGGATTGTAGATGTTGAACTCTCTGAGCCCAGGACCCCAAGTAACTTTGACACAATCCTTGTATTCTGCTCCTGAGAAATGCATTTGGGGGCTGGAAGAGGGTAAGTTTTTTTCTAGTTATATCACAGTTTTCTGCTGCTGGTGATTCTTCTGTAGCTCTGTATGGATGGAGGACATCCTACTGGCCATGTTAAAGCAACAGATTTTTGGGATAGAAACTGAATATGGGGGAGAACTAAATAGAAAGGGCAAGCCACTAATGACATGGAGATACTTAAAAGCATGACTTTATAAGAAAAGAAGGATATTTCAGAGAACGCAAAGAAATATAAGGGGTGCAGGTAGAATCCATCTGCTCTGAGGTCCTGTGTCTCTGCTTTTGATTCAGTGTCCCCGGCTGGGACCCATCCCCACCAGCAAGGGTATGGGAAAATCCTGGTCAATGCAATAAGTTCTATTTCTGTCACTCTGAGGAGCTATGTAGCTATGTGATAGTCCTTGTGCTGTTCACCAAATAGTCTCCATCCTCTACTTCCTGGACAGTTGGTAGACTTGCATTTCTTGGTCACTTCTGTTGGTTGGAACCATTGACTAGTTTTGACCAGTAAGTGAGGAGACAAAATGGCAAGTGTCATTTTTGAGCCAGAGTTTGAAACTGTCCATACAAAATCCCAAGAACTTTCTTTTCCTTCCTTTATCACAGTAAGCAGCAATATTCCCAAGAACTCCTGCTCCTCAATCTAGAATCCCGAGACCATGAAGCTAAAGCTCTAGCCAGTACATTATAGATATTTGATACAGTGAGACACTGACTTTTGTTGTTTTAAGCCACTGATAATCTAAGACTGTTTGCTACCCCCGCATTCATTATCTCATTTGGACTGACACATGCAATAAACCTGAGTCATCAGAGGATGGAGAAATGAGTTATGATACAAATGCCTGGACTGTATTCCTGAACAGAGTCAAACATGTCACCTTGAGAGTCTACTGAGACCTCATTCCCCTCTTCTAACCACTGCTCGTGACAGTTTCCAGCAATGCCTGGGTTGCTTTTGTGGGAGATGCAGGGCCTCAAGGTTTTTGGCTGATGTGGTTGAGCAATTACGTTGCCTTAGGAGAAATAATTTCACAAATGCTGGGTGATTAAAGGGCCTTATCAGCAAGTGACTTTCCATTTTTGTGTTTTCTTTCCAGGAAGTTGGATTTAACTTGGACTATAGATACCTTGTGGTGTGAACAAACTGAATCTTAGATGTCCAAGTCCAGTAGCTATTCCATCCAGCCGCCTGGCTGTCTCCAACAGTGGGGGTGGCTTCTTACTCAGAAGTGACCTAAGCTAGATCCACTACTTTCTCTGGCCTGGTGTCTGAAATATGTGGGGCGTTGGTGGGGAATGACTGAGTGATGGGAAGAGGAAGGAAATGAGTTCCTCATTGTAAAAACAAAATCTTAGCTTTCTGAGTGTTTTCCAAGGAAGGATGAACGTTCAGTGGAAAAGGATCCCAGGAATCAGGACTCTGGTTTTTTTGTTTTTTGTTTTTTGGTTTTTTTTAGCTGTGTTCTAGATTTCCTCTAATGATGAAAAGTTATACACAGAATTGAAACAGACATTAATATTAACTTTATTCTTACCCTATCTGCTTTTTTTAAAGATTTTATTTATTTTTAGTGAGAGAGGAAGGAGTGCAGGGAGAGAGGGAGAGAGAGAGAATCTCAGACTCTGTGCTGAGCATGGAGCTTGATGTGGGGCTTGATCCTAGGACCCTGGGATTCCAACCTGAGTCGAAATCAAGAGCAAGGCACTCCCCTGGCTGAGATACCCAGGTGCCCCCTGGCCTAGCTTAAAAAAAAAAATGGAGACCTGGGGACCAGTGACAAAATCCCTAAGGCATCATGGTGTGTTTTAGGCTGAGCATGATTCTAGAACCTCTGTCTTGTGACTCCCCATCTTGTGAAACCTTCACCACATTGAAGCCCCTGGACTCCCTTTTCTCTTGTGCAAAATAGAACCAAGTAAGGTGTTATACCTCTCTCTCTCTCTCTCAAGGGTCACTAAGACCATGTCTGCAGTTTCCTGTTTTGGAGGAAGATTACCCCAAATATACATTAGCATAAAAATTCTAACCATGTGTCTAAACAGAGATTTATGCAAAGGAGACATCCAAATGGCCAACAGACACATGAGAAAGTGCTCAACATCACTCAGCATCAGGGAAATACAAATCAAAACCATAGTGAGATACCACCTCACACCAGTCAGAATGGCTAAAATTAACAACTCAGGAAACAACAGATGTTGGTGAGGATGTGGAGAAAGGGGAACCCTCCTACACTGTTAGTGGGAATGCCAGCTTGTGTAGCCACTTTGGAAAACAGTATGGATGTTCCTTAAAAAGTTGAAGGTAGAGCTCCCCTACGACCCAGCAATCGCACTACTGGGTATTTACCTTAAAGATACAAATGTAGTGACCCGAAGGAGGATATACACCCAAATGTTTCAATAGCAATGTCCACAATAGCCCAACTATGGAAAGAGCCCATATGTCTGTCAACAGATGAATGGATAAAGATGTGGTATATATATATACAAGGGAATATTATGTAGCCATCACTCCCCCCCGCCCAAATCTTGCCATTTGCAACGACGTGGCTGGAACTAGACACTAGTCTGGAACAGACTATTATGCTAAGCAAAATAAGTCAATCAGAGAAAGACAATTATCATATGATCTCACTGATATGAGGAATTTGAGAAACAAGACAGAGCATCATAGGGGAAGGGAGAGAAAAATGAAACAAGATGAAACCAGAGAGGGAGACAAACCATAATAGACTCTTAATCTCAGGAAACAAACTGAAGGCTGCTGGAGGGGAGGGGGGTGAGAGGGATAGGGTGGCTGGGTGATAGACATTGGGGAGGGTATGTGCTATGGTGATGCTGTGAATTGTCTAAGACTGATGAATCACAGAGCTGTACCCCTGAAACAAATAATACATTATATGTTATTTTAAAAAAATTCTAACCATGTGTCTAACAATTAGCAAGTTCTCAGTAGCAATGCCAACTTACTCAATGTGCGCAAGCAGTATTGCTTCATTTCCTGTGGGTTCACTTTTTTAATCAACCCAACAAACCTACACAGTAGGTATTCTAATTAAGTTCATTTTAAAGATGAGACAATAGAGACTTAGGGAAGGTAAGCAGCTTCCTCTTTCCTGAAGTCATTTATAAAAGTGAAGCCTGCTTCTCAGAGTTATCCTGAGAAAAACCAAAGCTCTTTTGTTTGAAATATTCTTACTGCTTATTACATTTTCTTGTATAATCCTCTTGGGGCAACTGACTTGAGTCCTTTGCACAACCATGAAAGTGGGGACGGGATGGTGAAAGTATTTTCAGGCATCAGTTGGTCACAGCAGCGCTAGCCTCTGCTTCCATGACAAGCGCGGAAATCTCAGCAACTCACTGCGACAGGTATTTCTTTGTTGTTCCTGTCACAGCCTGACATTGGTCAGGCAGCTTGCCCAAGGCACTCTCTTCTGAGGAGTGACTCAGCGATCCAGCTGCTTGTAAATCATAGCCAGCATCTGGAACACCTGGCCCCCAAGTTCACTGAAGCAGGGGAGAGACGGTTGATAGCTTGTATAGCGGACCTTAAAGAACCACAAGTGGAAGAAGCTTCTATCACATGTGTCTCCATCCTGCGTCCCTAAGTCATCATATGACTCCAAGTGCAAAGAAGGCTGAGAAATGAAGAGGAACATATGAAGACTTGGTAAGTGCTAATAGTTCCTTTGCAGTCTGTCCTTGGCTCACAGCTTGTCAACATAGCTTAACGCAATCAACCAATCCCCTGGAAAGACCAACCCAAAATGTCCAGGATCTCTGGAGAGCAAGTGGTCCTCTTTGTCAGGTGAGGACATGGATCTACTTTGTCTAGTGACCTCTGACCTAAAAGACCAGTTATTTGCCCCTGACATAGTATATCAAGTTTGAAGAGGACAGATGCTTGCAACCAACACCTTCATCCGTGGAAGGGAAGATGGCGCACCAGTGACCAAGGCTCTGTAGCGATCCTACAGTCCCTCAGGCAGACGTGGTGTAAGTCCCTCATCCTTGGTTAGGCTTGATTCTGCAATTTGGGAAAGCTCTTTTGCTTTTTGTTCCTGACTCCTGATTGCTTTGGTGAGGTTCTTCCTTCTACACCATTTCCCTTGGCCACCTCTGAAGTGGGCATAGAAGGGGCATATTCTCCTATGGGGCTCTGCAGCCTTGGAAAGTGGCTTGCTACACTAAAGAGCTTGAAGTTTGTTTTCCTTTTATTTATTTTTTTATTTTTATTTATTTGACAGAGAGAGAGAGAGAGAGAGAGATCACAAGGAGGCTGAGAGGCAGGCAGAGAGAGGGGGAAGCAGGCTCCCTGCCGAGCAGAGAGCCCGATGTGGGCCTCGATCCCGGGACCCTGAGATCATGACCTGAGCCGAAGGCAGGGCCTTTAACCCACTGAGCCACCCAGGCGCCCTTGTTTTCCTTTTAAATGGTCAATGGTATCCTGTTTTCAGTGCAGGATCATTCATGGTTTTATTGGCAATATAGTCTAGTTCTCTTGAGAAGTTAGCAGGCTTCTGATCTCTTTCCACCCAGCCCATTCCATCTGCCAGTAACCACAGCCCCTTTCTTTCTAGACACACTTCTCAAATTATTTTTCTGCCTTTTCCTCTCTCCTCCTTCCTCTTAATGAGGCTTGAAATGGGAAGGCGACAACTTCAATCTGATTTTTGCCCTATGTCACTTCGTCCAATTCAGAGTTTTTTTCCTGGATTTTTATTACTGAAGTCTTTTTACTTTGTCCCCTTAAATTAAACCTTCTCTTAATGTTTGGGACCTACAAACAGACAGCTTTTCCAACAATGTAAGATTCTGAATTTGTGGACTTTATTCCATTTCATTTATACTTTAAAGCAAGTCAATGCTTTCCTGAGTTCATCTCTTTCTCTCAATACCCTGACCAATGCAAGGCAAAACCAACCAATGCATTACTAATGCATATTGTAAAAACTCTCTCCTTGAAGCTGTAATTTTGGCAGAGAGGACGTGACACCTTTGACACTTTGTAACAAGATTCTCCATCGTTTCAACCTGAGATAGCTTCCTCACTGCCTGCTGCCAAATGTCAAGTCAATGCTACATTTTAGGTTTCATTGGCTACACACTAACATGATACAATTTCTCTATTAATTGGGGTTAAACTAAGCTCCCAATTCATGGCTTAATCCAACAAAGGATTATTTCTTCTGCCTATCACAGAGTAGGGTAGGCCAAGTGGCTCTTCTCCAGTGGCTTAAGGACATGGGCTGCCTCCATCTGAAGGCTGAGGTATTTGGAACACGTTGCCATCAAGGTCAGCACAACAGAGGAAGAGAGGCCCAGAAGTTTGCACTGTTTATGGGGAAGTGGCTTACATCATTTTGGTCCTCACCCAGTTGGTTAGAATCCAGTCACATGGCCCTAAATAAATGCAATGTACCTGGGAAATACTGAAGAGCACGTGAACATGTGGTGGGCATTTACAACTTCAGCTATTTTAAGGCTGGTTCATATCCAACGGCCAAGTCTAGGAGGTGGGAAAGTTCAGACCAAAGGTGCTCTTCATGTCTAAGCTAGAGGCACAGATCTAGCCCAGAGACCACACTGATCTGAAAGAGGACATCAAGGTGTACCTTTCACTCTTTTGCAGACAGGGCTGGGAACCAGCTAAAAAGTTGGAAGGGGCAGCTTGCCCACCCAACACTCTGTATTAGGATCTGTGGTGATGGTACTTGGAAATCTACATTTTTATTAATGTCTAAGAGATGTTGATGCCAATATGAGAACCAGTGATCTCCCTAAATCTCCATGGATGGGGGCCCAGTCAGGAAAAATAACTTGCCCTAATTTACTAGGCACATTGGTTTTACACCCAGACTGATTTTTGATTCCCATTGAACTCCAGGCCCAGTTGCATATCAACTTCTGTTCCTGGTTGTGGTTTGGAATTTCTCTTTAACCCTCCGTGTCCAAAGAGGCCCAGTGAGGACAATGAGTTCAGAATTCCTTGAAAATGAAAAGACAGGCTTGACAAAGAGAGTGTGATCAGATTCCTTTTGGCCCTGGGCACATGGAACCCATCTCTTCTTGCCCGTCCTACTGCCTGACACTGCTTGATATTTTGCCTGGACTACAGGGCTTGCTGTATTTCATTGCCCTAGAGTATCCCTCCTATGCCTGGTCAGCCCACTGTTGTTCCCCACTGGCATTTGAGATGTTTGGGGATGAGGACTATTGGGATGGCGGGGGGTGGGGGAGAGGGGGGAGGGGGAGCAGAACGGGCTGTTGGACCTGGCCTGAGCATCCACAAGTCACCAATGAATTGTCTGCTTGCCACCAAAGTGTCTGACTTCTCCTGAAACTTTGAAATTTCTATGGGAGTTTTGATGCAACCCTTTCTCTCCAAGAAGCTCAGCTTGAAGTTATCAAGGGTTTTTCAGTATGCTGCCTTGTCATGCCCTCCTTGCTCATAGCCTTCATACCCTCCTCCTACCTTCCTTGCTCTTCCACAACCTATAGAGATAGAAATCTTTTTAAGACATGTGGTTCCCAGATGTGGAAGGGAACTTCTGAGCTCATCTGTTGAGTCTCTCCCTGGTTCCTCAATGCAATGATACTTGTATTATTCTGGATTCAAGGGTTAGAAGAAAGAAAACCAGCTAGCCATAAGACTGATGCAACAGCTGAGGGGAGAGGCTCTTGGGTAGGGCATGGAATGGTGAGAAAGGAAATGACTTTGGAAAGGAAGAAGGTATCTGAACAAATGGCTGGAGCTGATGTCAGCTAGAGCTGCGGAGCTGGCTAGACCTGGTCCCAGGCAACCTGAGTCTCCTTGCCGTGATGGTGAGCCCAGCCTGGGACAAGCCCAGAGTCCATCATATGCCCGTTCCCCCAGGACACAATCCCCACCTTCAGAAACCATCCCTCCTCTCCCTGATACTCCTGCCAGCTTTATCTTGTCCTTTAAAAAGGCATCAGAGTCAAGTTTTATCCAAAAATATAGTTTATGTGAAAATTCAAGAGTTGTACATATAAAAATGTTCATTTCTATAATAATCTTATGGTTTCATAGGGACATCTCCTCTTAAAAAATAAATATATGTATATTTTCACTGATTCACACAAGGATCTTCACAACACTACAATGAGGTAGAGCGAAAGGGAGTGTACTGCAGTTTTTAGGAGGCTGAAGTCATGCAATATGCCCAAGGGTTTACATTTCAACGTAAACTCCAATTCCAGAGCACAGTTAATTAAAATATTAATGACTTAGAAGACATAAAGCATTACTTAAGAAAAACTACGATGCACATTATTACACAAATCTCATATTCTTTAGAATGGCAGTAGAATAATCTCAGAAGGTATGTTGGAAAAGATAAGGAATATAAATTAATTGTTTCCTGGGTACTGGCTTGGCTTCACTGTGGGCATGAGTGTTCACAGCTTTCGGGTTTGGGTTTTCTTGTCCAGGTATTCCATGAGATCCCGGACCCACTTCAGCTTGGGGTCAGCACAGACGTCCCTGGCCAGTTTGGTCTTGAAGCTGTGGGAAGAGAGGGCAGTTAGATGGAGTGCATTGAAGATTCAACCTGGGAGTGTAACCCACTCTATGGGAGATCCTCCTGGCCCATTAGCCTGGGGTGATGGAGGAGGACGGAACGAACCTCAGGGGAAGCAGCTACTTTTGCTTGCCCAGGTGAAACCATCATGGCTCTTGGATGAAGGAACTGACATCTGAACCAACGTCTGGACAAGGAGCTGGGAACGGGAAGTCTCTATTTTCTCCAGCTCACTTTGCCCATAAAAAATTTATGGGATTGAATTAGAGCTGGTCTAAGCATCTGGGGATTAAATTCTAACTCAGGGGCACCTGGGTGGCTCAGTGGGTTAAAGCCTCTGCCTTCGGCTCAGGTCATGATCTCAGGGTCCTGGGATCGAGGCCCGCATCGGGCTCTCTGCTCAGCAGGGAGCCTGCTTCCTCCTCTCTCTCTCTGCCTGCCTCTCTTTGCCTACTTGTGACCTCTCTCTGTCAAATAAATAAATAAAATCTTAAAAAAAAAAATCTAACTCAGTCTTATAATAACCCTATCCACTGCGTGGGAGCAGAACTCAAGGTCAAGGGTTTAGTGTGGGTGGTCACGGCATCACTCACATCACAGCTTCCCGGGGACAATAGCTGCTGGTGATTCTTCTGTAGCCCTTCAGCTTCTGGGCGGGGATCTTCTTGGTGGTAAATCTATAGCAGCAGGTGGTTGAGATATTAATCCCATCTGTTGAAACAATAATGAAAGCTAATTAGCGTGTGCTGGCACTTTCTATTTATAAGGTAGGGAACAGTCAGGAGGAGAGTCAAACGAAAGGGAGTCTGCCTACCCTAAGTGCTATGTCTCTGTCCTGAAACTCTCAGTCTCACTGGCACGGACTATGAAATGGGAGGACACCCCTGCTAACAGAGAGGGGAAGAAGAACTGGCCACAACTCTGGGTGTTGTTAGGAGGGACTCATAAAATAGCCCCATTCCTCAGGATAGGGGACCAGAGGTGTGGGTCCCCCTCTAGGCTCTGAGCAAGCTCTGCCTGGTTGTGGGTTTCCCTGATCCCCGCTGTCTCTGCGGAGCCCTGTCTCTGGTGCTGGACTGAACGAAGCACAGTCCAGATTCTGGGTCTCCTCCTTTCCCCTCTACCGCATCTGGAAATGCCCTGTGCACCCTCCACCAGAGGCCCCCTCTTTTTGATCACCCAGTCCCCCAAACACTGCTACAGGGAGCAGGGGCAGTCACTGCACTGAGGGGATGATTGTAGAGCTGGAGTTCTGGAAGGACTGGATTTGGGGTCCACAGCTGGGATTCCCGGGAGCAACCGTGTGATCAGTTTCACTCCTTGTCCTTCTCTGACTTTCCTGATCTCGGAAAGCAGTCGTGAACGGGAGACTGTGGGTGGTCCTCCTGCTCTGGTGGCCCATGAGAACCCAGAGAGGGGTGAGGGGCTTCGGAGGGAAAGCCAGAGGGCCTTACCTGGCTGGGCGAGCACCTGGATGCTGAAGGCAGCGGCTGTGAGCAGCAGGCACAGAAGCGTGGCGGAGACCTTCATGTCGGCGGGGAGCAGGGAGCTTGCCTTGTGAGAGCTGGAGGTTTCTGGGTTGGTCTCAGCTTCTCTGCTCCTCTGATGGCTCTGCCTGCCTTTTATAGGAGCAGACAGGAATAGAAAAAAAGCGAGTGGGTGATAGGACTACGTTCTCAATGAATCATAGGGTGGAATGCTACATGTGCTGAGCTATTGCCCTGCCCTGGAAATAAGAGAAGGCATGACTGATGTTGGCCTGCCTTCCTTTTTTTTTTTTTTTTTTTTTAGGGTTTTTTTTTTGCTTNCAGGCTATGCCCAGGCGGTGTGTGATCTATGACTCTTACTAGGGGTTCTGCTTTTTTGAAATGAAACCCTTCATGTAGAAAAAGAAAGGAAGTAAGGTTACCAAATCAAAGAGATGTAAAGGATTTCCCCAATTTTCCTTTCAGATAGCATCTCTAGGACACTAGGTTCCAGAGATCCTTTACTGCTTTAAATCCTGCTGGCTTTCCTAAAACCCAAAGAAAAATACAATAATAGAACATTAGCAAAAAGATAGGCTTCAGTATTCTTAGAATAATACCTAAAATTGTAGTGTCTATTGTAATAATCAACTGCCCTCTAACCACCCATCTGAAAAGTGACTGAAAGCAATAGCCATCATTGATTTCGCTTTTGAATAAACAAAGGCAGTTCTGCCTCAGGGTTTTCTTGTTTGGTTTGGGTTTGGCTTGTTTTTTTGTTTTTACATCTTTTTCAGTTGGATGATGGCTGGGATTGGGGTCATCTCAAGGCCTTCACTCAATGTCAGGTGTCTGAGCTGGAAGGTCTTAAACAGCTGAGAGTTGGATCAGATGGAATCTTCTCTTTCCCCACCCCCATCTCTCCAGGGGTCCCTCTACACAGCTGGATATGGATATTTTGCATGACGGTTTAAGTCTCCCAGGTGCAAAGTTAGAGAATACAGACCGCATCTCTTAATTCAAGGAGCATACAAAAATTTGCAGACAGGATTTTGAATCACTGTGTGTTCCATAGGCTACAAGGCACGTAATAAGATCATGGAATGCTGTGGTTTTTAAAATATGTTGTTATCTAGGAAAATATCATTCCAAGTAAAACAAGGGAGGGGAAGCCAAATTTATGAACAAAATCAAATTATACCTACTCAGTTTGAAGTAGAGACAAGAGTCTTCACATCTCTTCCCCTCACACACATCTCAAGGATCCAAAGACTAGATTTTGAGAAAACCAATAGTCTGTTTCCCCATCTCAAGCTGCCCCTCTCTAAACACACATACTACAAGCTCATCAGCCAATTGCTTATAATATTAATGAAAAAGGGACTTGATGGGAGGCCCTTAGCTTTGTCCATCTTTTCTACTGTTTTTCAGTCTTTATTTATTTCTGCTCTGATCTTCATTATTTCCTCTCTTCTGCTAACTTTGGGCTAAGGCTGCCCTTTTCCTGATTCTTTGAGGTATAAAGTTAGGTTTTTTATTTGAGATCTTTCTTTTTTCTTCTTTGCCTCTTAGAGCTTTTGGGTTAACGTCTCTTTTGTCTGCTCTAAGTACAGCCACTCCTATTCTTTTTTGTTCTGTTTTGCACTATTTTTTAAAAGATTTTATTTATTTATTTGAGAGAGAGAGTGCAGGAGAGAGCAGGAGCCGGGGTTAGGGGGTATGGGGCAGAGGGAGAGGGAGAAGCAGACTCCCTGCTGAGCAGGGAGCCTGATGTGGAGCTCCAGCCCAGGACTCTGGGATCATGACCTGACGCTTAAATGACTGAGTCACCCTGGTGCCCCACTCCTGTTCTCTTTTGGTTTTCATTTGCATGGAATATCTTTGCCATCCCTTCACTTTGAGCCTATGTGTGTCCTTGAAGTTGAAGTGAGTCTCCTACAGGAAGCATATATTTGGGTCTTTTTTTTTTTTTTTAATCTATTCAGCCACATATGCCTTTTCTGGAGAATGTAATCCATTCACATTTGGTGAGCATTGGTAGGTAAGGACTTGGTAATGTCATCTTACGGTTTTCTATTTTGCAGTTCCCTGTTCCTTTCTCCCTCTCTTGCTGCCTTCATTTGTGAACTGATGCTTTTCCATAGGGATGCTTTGATTGCTTTCTCTTTATCTTTTGTGTGTATATTGTAGATGTTTAGTTGGAGGTTACCGTGAGGCTCACATAATACATCTTACAGATACAACAGTCTATTTTATGTCTCTTGCTTAACTTGGACTGCATACAAAAGCTTTACCCTTTTATCCCTCCTTTTATGTGTCTGTTACAACTTCACCTCTTTTTATACTGTGTTGCCATTAACAAATTATTGTGGTTATAGTTATTTTTTATACTTTTGTCTTTTAGCCTTTATAGTAAAGTGTTTAATATCATTTGACAGTATTAGAGTGTTCTGAATTTGACTATTTACTTAGTTTTCCTAGTGTGACGTATATGCTTTCATGTTGCCAATTAGCATCCTTTCCTTTCAGCTTGAAAAACGCCTTTCAGCATTTCTTGTAAGGCAGGTCTAGTGGTAATGAAATCTCTCAGCTTTTGTTTGTCTGGGAGAGTCTCCAGATTTCTTTCATTTCTGTAGCACAACTTTGCCAGGTAAAGTGTTTTGATTGGCAGTTTTCTTCTCCTGGTGGTTTCATTATGCCATCCTGGTCTGTCCCCACTCTAAAGTTTCTCCTGGTAAATCCCCGATTAACTTCCTGAGCTTCCTTTGTAAGTTACAAGTTTCTTTCCTCTTTCTGCTTTTAAGATTCTTTTTGTCTTTGGTTTCTGACAGTGTCATTCCAATATGTCTTTGGAGAAGAGCTTTGAGAGTTGAGTTTGTTTGAGGATCTGTGAATTTCATGAACCTGGATATTGAAATCTACCCGGCCCCTCCCCGATTTCGGAAGTTCTTACTTCTTTAAATAGACTTTCTGCCCCCTTCTCCCTCCCTGTCCTTCTGGGACTCCAATAATTCACAGATTGTTTCTTTTGATGAAATCCCATAGATCATAAAGGCTTTCTTCAGCCTTCTTTATTCTTCTTTCTTTGTTCTTCTCTGGCTAGGAAATTTCTAAGGGCTTCTTCACAAATTCTTTTTTTCTCCGTGGTCCACTCTGCTGTTGATGATGTTTATTGTGTTTTTCATTTCCTTCATCATACCTTCCGTTCCAGCACTTCTTCTTTTTAACGATTCCTCTCTCTTTATTAAATGTTAAACTTCTCATTTTGTTTCTGTTTTGTTTTCCTGATTTTATTGAAAGGTCTTTCTCTGTTCTCTTGTAGCTCAGTGAGCTTCCTTAAAATGGCTATTTTAAATTCTTTCTTCAGATAAGTCATGGATCTCCACATCTTCGGGGTCAGTTACTGGAATGTTATTGTGACCCTTTGGTGGCGTGGTGGTGTTTCCTCGATTTTTCACGTTCCTCGAAGTCTTGTTTTGTTTCTTTGAATTTGAAGTAGAAGTGGTAATCATCTCTTCTAGTTTTCATTGACCGACTTTGGGAGATAACTTCCTTCCATCAGCCCTGCTAGTGATTTTGAGGCTTTCTCCGAAGTTCTATAGATACGTCTGTTCCATGCTTCTCGCTTCCTCTTGTGATAGAATTCTTAAGCTTGCATGCCTTCTCTCAGTCCTGCAATACCCCAGGCTGAGTGCTGACAGTCTGCCCTGCTTCCCCAAGGGTAGAGCTAAAGCTCACGTTTGTGGTCACGCCCTGGATGGTGGCTGCAGGTGGCTTTCTGTGCCTGCCCCCAGCTGTCTGTCACGGCTTCCCTTTCCCTTGTCAGGAACACTCACACGGAGATAGCCACAGGTTGGGGGGTATTTGAGTGAGGCTCATGGAGTACTGGGGTGCCCATGGGCCATTTGGGGGAATCTGCTAGTTTGACATCTCCAGTGGCTTGTAGGCAGGCTTCTTTTTTTTTTTTTTTTTTTTTTTTAAGATTTTATTTATTCATTTGACACAGAGAGAGAGATTACAAGTAGGCAGAGAGGCAGGCAGAGAGAGAGGAGAGAGGAGGAAGCAGGCTCCCTGCTGAGCAGAGAGCCCGATGTGGGCCTCGATCCCAGGACCCTGGGATCATGACCTGAGCCGAAGGCAGCGGCTTTTTTTTTTTTTTTTTTTTTTTTTTTTTTTTTTTTTTAGGCAGCGGCTTTAACCCACTGAGCCACCCAGGCGCCCTAGGCAGGCTTCTTAATGGAGTCCGTGGTGCAATTGGTGGGATCCACGTCCCTTGAATGCCTTCAGAGTCTTATCTGCATTCGGCCAGCTCCTTTTTGCCCCCTCAGTCATGCAGCTCAATGAGTCAGTGCTTTGGAGAAGGCAGGAGGCAAATGGAGCTCTTTGGCAGCTGCCACTTAGGTGAGGAGCTGGGGAAGCTCCCCCCAGTGCTCTCGCTTTCCCCCACGGAAGAAATCACGGGCTGAGAGGGTCTCTCTTGGCACTGGTCAGTGCCACTTTGGGGAAGAAAGGATGCAGGCAATGTCAAACTGTTCTTCTTACCCTCTGCAAAGAATCCAGACTTGACCTTGGTTGTTGTGATTGTTCCGACACTGTGCTAGAACCTCTCCGCCTAAACCCTGGACTCCGCAGATGTTTTCTTAATGGTAGGAGGTTGTCTAGGGCAGTGCTCTCCACGGGGCTCCCAGACCACAGCCGAGAGAGGCTCCCGCAGGTTCCACAGCCAAGATCGGTGTCTGTATCTTTTGGACATGATGAATGGGCGGGTGACTCCTTCCTGGTGCACGGTGCCAGATCCCACAGCCCCCAAAAAGTACTTTTGTCCATGGGTAGGTGCAAAATTGTTGTTGTTTCAGGGGAGATATGAACATGGGACATATTTGTCCATCTTACTGACTTTTGTCCTCTTTCTATTACTGTTTTGTGATACACAAAGAGTACCAGTTTATTGGGTACCTTTTATTCCTTTTTCTCTTTTATGATATATTTCTTTAGTTATTTTCTTAGTGGTCGCTCTGAAGATTACCATTATCATGTTTCACAGCCTGGTTAAGATTAATGCCATCTTAATTTCAACAGTAGGAAAACTTTGATCCTTTGTAGCTCTGCCCCTCCCCACTTTACGCCTGCAGTGCATGGAGAAAGGGGCCGTGAGCTAAGGAATGCAGGTGGCCTCTAAAAGTTAGAAAAGGCAAGAGAAGATTCTCCCCCAGAGCCTCCAGAAGGAATGCAGCCCTCTGACTCACTGTAGACTTCTGAACTCTAGAACTGGAAGGTAATATATTTGCATTGTTTTAAGCCATTAAGTTTATGATAAATTGTTACAGTAACAATGAGAAACTAATAGAGACTTCGGTACCTGGAAGTGGGGTGCTGCTATAACAGATACAAAAAAAAAAATTCAAAAACGAAGCAACTCTGGAATCCAGCAGAGGCTCGAAGGATCTTGAGTATGATAGGAAAAGCATAGATGTCCTGGAACAGATTGTTGGCAGCAACAGGAAATGAATACATCACACTTGGCATTCCTTCTTAAACCAGGGCCTCTTGCCAGGGCTTCTGGCTCATAGTTTTATCACGCAAAGAGCAAGGGCTCCCATGCTTAGCTGGAAAACAACAACAACAATGGATTGAAGATGGAAAAAAAATGGCTTGGAAAGGGAATGTGAGCAGATTACTCTTGGATTTGAGCACACAGATGGACCCTCTCTCAGCTGCCCCTCCTTCCAGACCTCCCACCTCAAATCTGCCTGGTCTTAGAGGGTTTGATGCTCAGTAAACTGTATGGGGATGTACCATTTTCTTGCCTTCCATTCCCTCTGCCTCCTGGCATCCACAGCCACGAGGGATTTAGTCGTGGTTGGCAAACAAGGCTGCAGACTAGAGGGATAGAGGAGAGGCAGGGAGGGCTGTTGGACATGACACGTCATTCAGTGAGTTCCGTAGAAAGCAGCCAATAAATTGTCTGCTGACTGAGGCATTAGGGCACTTCCGGGGAGTGTTACTTGGAAGTTGGATGGAATCCCTCAGCCCCAACCAGGGACCCAGACTGGCTTGGGGATGTGGAAACAGAATCCCATTTCTTCCTCTCCAGCTCCAACTGGTAGAAATGGAAGATTTCCAAGACATGCATTCTCAGATCCTAGAATCTAGGTTCTGTGCAGTTCCCATTTGTAACACGTTATCATCCTCACTTTGCTGGTGGGGACTCAGAAGACTCAATCTGCCCTGAATGGCAGAGTGAGTCAATGCCGGTCCTGGGATTAGAACTTGAATGTTCCTGCCAGCCAGGGTTTCCCAAGCCGCAGAAGTCACTGCCTGGTCCAGCTCCATACCGCAGCCATCTCCCCTCCAGATTGGCTTGATGAATCTGCAGAATTTATTCAATAGGGCAAGATCTGGGCACCTGTGTGGCTCGGTCGGTTCAGCATCTGCCTTTGGCTCAGGTCATGATCTCAGGGTCCTTGGATGGAGCCCCACGTTGGGCTTCCTGCTCAGCAGGGGGTCTGCTTCTCCCTCGCCCTCTGCCCTCTGCCACACCCTTGCTTGTGTGCCATACTTTCTCTCTCTTTTTCAAATAAATAAATAAAATCTTTTAAAAAATAAGTAAGATATCTGCTTTCCTTGGGCGCCTGGGTGGCTCAGTGCGTTAAAGCCTCTGCCTTCAGCTCAGGTCATGATCTCAGGGTCCTGGGATCAAGGCCCGCATCAGGATCCCTGCTCAGCAGGGAGCCTGCTTCCTCCTGTCTCTCTGCCTGCCTCTCTGCCTACTTGTGATCTGATCTCTCTCTGTGTCAAATAAATAAATAAAATCTTTAAAAAAACAAAAAAGATATCTGCTTTCCTTAGTGGAAGGGCTGTCTGCACCTAGGGGGAATCAAATACCTCCTAAGTAGGTCAAATGCCGTGCAAGGGACAATAGACTTTAGGTGAACATTCAGGAAAAAGAGGACTATCCATATAAGTGGCTGATCCTAAGCTCTTTGGATTGAAATGGGGATCATGGTGGAGAGAATTACATTCTGATTTCAGGGAAATTGTCTCCTTTGAATGTGGGTTATAGAAGGGACTTCTTTGTCTTTTGTCATAGTTCCTTCTCCAGCTACACTGCACAGCATTTCACTCTACCTGGTTCATTCTTCCCCAAAGCTGCTTCTTGGGCTCCATATTCAGACACTCATCACTCTTGTCTGGATCACGGCAGCATCCTCTCCCTGACCATACTTCTCCAGGCTTATATGAAGCCAATAAGTTACATTTACTGACTCACTTCTGAGCCCCCGAACATGGCATGTCCTTCCTCACTGGCCCAGATATTTTCAATATCTCCTTTTAACCTATGAGGCTGAGTGCCAACTACCACACTGACATTCAGAACTCTTTACTCAAGCTTCTTTTCTAAACTTCCCCATCGCTTGACACAGACATGGACCCCAGCTCCCATCTGGTCAGTTTTCACACTCTTTTATGTGCCTGCCATCATCATTTATACCTCTAGGTATTTGCTTCCACTCTTCTTTCTCCTCTTCTAAGGTTTTATTTATTTATTTATTTATTTGAAAAAGAGAGAGAAAGAGGGTCCAAGCATGAACATAGGGGTGAGGGGGGAAGCAGAGGGAGAGGGACAAAAGAGACTCCACGCTGAACACAGAGCCAGTGCAGAGCTCAATCTCCTAATTCTGAGATCATGATCAGAGTTGCAATCAACCGTTGGGCAACGCTCAACCGACTGAGTCATCCAGACGTCCACCCCATTTTTAAGATTTTATTTATTTATTTATTTGAGACAGAGAGAGTTCTTTTTCCTCTTCTAAATGATACTGTATTTATTTTCTAGAAAAGTCTCATGCATTCATCAAGGATAAGTTGAAGTCATATCTTCTTTATGAAATCTCAGTGTAACCATTTTATCAACGGTCATTTAATCTCTCCATGATTTCCCAACGCTTTCAGTGTCTGTATTACTCTAAGTTGGAGATGACTGACTTGGAGGGGGAGAGATTGGGGGCAGGGGGCAGGGGATGTGAGAAAGAGCATAGGGGTGCTGCTAGACAGGTGACAAGGAGAGCTGGGATCTGGGCGGTACGTCTCAGGGGCTGGAATGGTAGGGCTGGAATGCCTGACTGGGTCCTGCCTTGAAGATTCTTCTAGGGGTGCCTGGGTAGCTCAGTCATTGAGTGTCTGCCTTTGGCTGGCTCAGGTCATGATCCCAGGGTCCTGGGATCGAGCCCCCTATTGGGCTCCCCACTCAGTGGGGAGTCTGCTTCTCCCACTCCTGGCCGCTCCCCCCTGCTTGTACTCTCTCTCTCTCTCTCTGTCAATTAAATTAACAAAATCTTTAAAAAAAAAAAAAAGATTCTTCTATAGCACTCACATGAGCCTACCCACTGGAAGAGTCCAGGGCCAATCCACATCGTCGCTCCTCCCCACACAAGCCCACCCTCAGCAACCATACTCTTCCCTCCTCCCCAAGATTACGCTCAGCTTTTTCATTTCCTTCAAGAACACACCAAAAGCCAGGTTTTGTACAAAAATATACATCTGTATTTTGATCAATAGTTACAGAATATACATTTCCACAATACCATTGTAAGCAATCTTCAGAATTTAAAACATGGTCTTGTGCTCATGATCCTTGCGAGAACCTTCACACCAGCCCAGGGGGTGGGACTGGGAAAATCTGCTTTTCCCCAGAGGAAAGCAGTTTGCTTCCAGGGCTCCATATTTTGAAACACACTAATATTCATGGGAGATAAATTTAAAACATCAATAACTTAAATAAGATTAACATTACTTAAGGCATCGTGTGCATATCAATACAGTTCATACTCTTTGAAATTATAATAAGATATCAGAGGGCGTCTAGGGAAAGTTAGAAGAAAATAAATTAGTTTCAGGTTCTTCGGTCTCAGAGTGAGTATTCATGGCTTTGCAGTTTGGGTCTGGGTTTTCTTGTCCAGGTGTGCCATGGAATCCCGGACCCACTTCTGATTGGGGTCGGCGCAGATCTCCTTGTTAAGAATGGTCTTGAAGCTGCAGGGGAGAGAGGATGCAGTTAGATAGAGTCCCACCGAGAGCTCTGCCTAGGACTCCAGCCCATTCTGCCCCGAGAAGCTACCCTGGGGAAAGAGGAAGGCAAGTGGAAAGAGGGCACTTAGGCAACCGTCCCAGTTGCAGCCGTCCTGACTTCCTGCTAAAGAAATGGGGAGGGTCTGCATGCGCCCCCAGGTGCAGAGTGATGGTGGGAGTCACTTGGGCCTTGCGGCCTCAATATTTCCATTGGGCACCGTTGGATATTAGATTAGATGACCTACGTCTCTGACTCTACGTTTGTAAGGCTTTCCTCTTGCTCCCAGAGGAAGAAATGGACCAGGGAGGGCTGGGGTGCTCAACTTACATCACAGCTTCTTTGGGACACTTGCTGCTGGTGACTCTCTTATAGCTCACCAGCCTCTGCATTGAGATCTTCTTATTGGTGACTGTATAGCAGCAGGTGACTGGAGAATTAATTGCATCTGGAAATAAGACCACAAAGAAAAAGCATTTTAGGATGGACTAGATTCTTCTGATCTTAATCACAGCAGAAAGGAGCAGTAAGGGGAAGGCAAAGGGAAGTTAGGAGTGGAGGTAGGACCCATAAATCCCAATATTTCTGCCTATGCTTCAGAGCTACAATGGCATACTCAGTTTCCTCTGCTTTGTAATGGGTGCATAGATAGCATTGATCGTGAACAGAGGGAAGGGAGTTGTTAAAACTGGATAATTCCTGAGAGTGTCCTTAATCATTAATCCTGGGAGGAAGGGATCATCCGAATATCAGGCTCAGGGAAGATCAGCTCAGGGTCCCCCTCTAGGCTCCAAGTTGTGAGTTTCCCTGATCCCCGCCGCCTCTGCAGAGCCCTGTCTCTGGTGCTGGACTGAACGAAGCACAGTCCAGATTCTGGGTCTCCTCCTTTCCCCTCTACCGCATCTGGAAATGCCCTGTGCACCCTCCACCAGAGGCCCCCTCTTTTTGATCACCCAGTCCCCCAAACACTGCTACAGGGAGCAGGGGCAGTCACTGCACTGAGGGGATGATTGTAGAGCTGGAGTTCTGGAAGGACTGGATTTGGGGTCCACAGCTGGGATTCCCGGGAGCAACCGTGTGATCAGTTTCACTCCTTGTCCTTCTCTGACTTTCCTGATCTCGGAAAGCAGTCGTGAACGGGAGACTGTGGGTGGTCCTCCTGCTCTGGTGGCCCATGAGAACCCAGAGAGGGGTGAGGGGCTTCGGAGGGAAAGCCAGAGGGCCTTACCTGGCTGGGCGAGCACCTGGATGCTGAAGGCAGCGGCTGTGAGCAGCAGGCACAGAAGCGTGGCGGAGACCTTCATGTCGGCGGGGAGCAGGGAGCTTGCCTTGTGAGAGCTGGAGGTTTCTGGATTGGTCTCAGCCTCTCTGCTCCTCTGGCTCCTGGGGCTGCTCTGCCCGCCTTTTATGGAGGCTAAGAGAGGGTGGAGCCAAGAGAGAAAGCCTGGCCCAGGGCAGCATCATTCTCAATGAATGACGAAGAGGAATAAAAAATGTGCTGAGCAAGTGTGGGGCCCTGGGAGGTTTCCAGGAAGTAGGAGGAAGCAGTGAGTCTGGACGGGGCACTTTTTCCAACTGCTGCTAAGACCAACAGAAGTGGATGTGGGTGGTGTTCAGTTATGTCCAGAGCGACCACAGATGTGGACAAAGTAGATTATTCTGAGGAATTCCACTTTCTCTGAAGTGGAAACTGCAGTAAAAGAAGAAACAAGGAAACAGAGGTCACGAGAGATGATAGCATCTCAGCCCCCCCCCCACCACTAGCCTACCTTTAGGCAACAGCTCGTGAGGTCTTCAAGCCAGGAAGGGGTCCTGATGTCTTGGTGGGCTCCCCAGCAGGGTACTAAATCCATTTGCTTCTTAAAATCAGGGATGGTGGCACAATCGAAGCTTAGCGGAACTGTAGGATGTTATAACCATAGAACTGAGTTCTAAGAATCATTGGGTTTTAAGACTTGGAAGAAGCCATATAGATCACATAGGCTACAAAGAAATTTCCGTGTCATACTCAGATAGTGCTTACTCTGTGCTGGGAATATGCTAAGCACTTTACAAATGCTACATCTCTCAATTCTCCAACCCCACCGGGTAGGTCTTGCTAATTCCCATTTTTATCAATCAGACAGCAGGGGCACAGAGGGGTTAAATAACCTGCCAAGGTTCCCAGTGCAGAAGCCAGTGTCTGTGCATCACTGCCGTGACTCGCCGTCCAACTGGCCTTCTGCCAATTTACCTGGGTGTCCTCTGTCTTCCACATCTGCCCAACTTGCAGGCGTCGAAAGGCGAACCGAGAAACATTCCTTGTGGTTAAGTCACTGTGGGATTTGGATTCTGTGGTTAGCAGTACAGGCAGCAGCGGGCACCAAGGGCATCCCCTGCTGTGGGGGCTGGTATCCCAGGTCCTTTCTGATTCCCAGGGAGCCCGTGGGAGCAGAGGAACAGTATTACAGGATTCAAATGCCTGCCTTAGCGCTATCCCTAGAGACCCCAGAATCACCATCACAAAACCTTCAAGACCTTCACACTGATTTCAGGGAATTCCTTTCTTTTGCAAATACCATAGGATTTCTTGAGACCCCTTAGTGGCGGAGCCAAGCCTGAGCCTACAATTTGGGTCTCAACTCCCTTTATCCACGGCTTCGTGCTTCTGAGCTAGTGACTCTTCTTTCTTAAAGCACCGTGGAGACGAAGCCTCTAAAAAGGCTCGGAGCTTCCCGGAAGAAATACCTGCCAGTTGCTACATTTGTGATAAGAAATGGGTCTTCCTGGGCACGTGACCGTGTCTGGTCCAGAGTTGGTGCTCAGTAATGGCAAGGAAAAGGGAGAGCCGCTGGTTTGGAGTGCCTCCCGGCAACCGGGCCCTGTGCTGAGGGGCTTGCCAGCATTGCGTCAGTCCTCCAGACCACCCAGCTGCCTGGGGTGGAAGCTGGAGGTAAAAAACTTGTCCAGGATCTCACAGGTAAGAGCGGGCGGAGCCGGGCTTCCCACCCAGGACGCTCTGACTCCAGAATCCTTACTTGCAGGCGCTAGGCTTGTCTCCTGATGGGTGTTGGGTTCCTAGAGAATCTGAGAGCAGCGACTCTGCAGACAGACCATTCTAGACTCTTGGGTGTCATTGCAAAAATGCAGAATGAAGAGAGAACAAGTCAACGCGTGTGCTGCTTTGCTTGTACCCCTCCTGGAGCCTTATTTTCATTCTGCCTGAGGCTTGCTAGCCCTCTAACCACCACTCCGCCCCCCGTCCTCCTTGAAAGCCCTCTGTGTTTGGCTCAGTGCTCTGCCCATTCTTCTTGGATGAATAAAACATTTTTTGGAACGTAGACTGCAGTTTCACCCAGACCGCCTCACCTTAACTTCCAAGAAGTTTTCCCTCATATGATTGGAAACCCTTCCCTAATCTCTCCGAGTGTCCTGGGCCATGGGCTGAGACGATTGAATCTCGTTTCCCTGTGGAACCCACACATTCTTTGGGCTCTGTCCAAGTTAACAGGTTTAAAGATGCTGAGATCCTGGGTCAGGCCTAGGACCCCGGAACCAAAAAACCTGGGGAGATGGCGTGCTCCCACATCTTCTCTTTTATGTGAGGAAACCGTATTCCAGAGGGCAGGGTGGACGGGGGGGAGCAACGGACGCAGGGTCACACAGGAAATCTTCCTGGCTTTTCAGAGTATTTAGAGGGACCTCTGACTTTGGAGCTAAGTCTCTCCTTCCAAGAAGGATCATCAGTTTTGGAAAGTGACTTGGTCTCTGCAAGTGTGAGACAGTAAACCGACCCAGGATGAGGGGGCGGGAATAGAAGAGAAAGTCTCTTGGTCCCTTGATTGCTATCGTCCTCCTCCCTCCGCTGTCAAGCAGGGATGCTCGCCTCGGCTGGAAGGTCAGGCACGGAGGAGGAGAAACAAGTGGAAATTCCCACTCTGAGGCAGCTCTGGAAGTTCCCGGATCCCATGGAAAATAATGCATTTGGCTAGAGCCCGCATTCCAGATGCTGGGCCTGGAGCCAAGGCCATCTCACATGGGGCTGTGCTGGGAACGTCCCAGCGCAAGATCTGGGTTGGGTCCCTGCTCAGGAGCATATAAGGGAAAGGCCCAAAGAAGGGCACTGAGGAAGGCAGGGTCAAGGTTTGGCAACTCCCTGAAATAGACAGTACCCCTGGGCCCCTGCCCATCCACTCAGAGATGAGGAATGGAAAAGTTCTTCTTGGTGAATAATCTCTTTTCCTTCCTTCCGGTGGGCTGGCTCCCCACAGGCATCGTCCGCATGGGCCTTTGTCATCACCCCAGACTCCCACTCACTGTCAGGGGTGATGGAAAGAGGAACTAAGACTGAGCTTTCTAGAAATATCAGGAGCCAGCACCTAGCCTCTGCCTCGGCTCTCGTCTGCAGGTCCCTTGCTCCCCCCGCTCCGTCTAGCACGGTGCTCCCTCGCCTGTGTTTCTGTGCCCCTTTCCCCCGCCCTGCCACTCAGGCCTTTGAGGGAGACCCACAGTGGGCTCTGCCCTGGTCAGGTCCTTCCTAGACCCCTCCTCCAGGCCTCCTTCCTGGTTTGCTCTTAACTCCAGCGAGACCAGAGCCGATTTTCCTGGCTGCCAACTCTGTGACCCCTGTCCTTTCAAGGACTAGAAACCTGTTCTTTATTCTTGTGCAGAATGTTAGATGAACACAGGACCTTAGAGACCATCTCCCTGTTTTCCTGATGAGGAAAGTGAGGCCAAGAAAGAGGCAGTGGGGGCCTGGGATGGCATGGATGACGGATGGCAGAGTGTGTGTCCATTTCCGGGCTCCCAGTGTCGCACCCTTGTTCACAGCTTGCAGTGTCTCCCTAGCAGAGCACCCGTGCCGTTAGCACCAGGAGCGGGGCTGGGGTAAGGCAACCAGACATGCAGCTTATCTTCCAGAAGGGAAAATTAAGTATCCGTGGGAAGCAGGGCTGAGTTTAGTTCACCCCAAGCTTCCAGCGTGTAGGCATTTCTGGTGTCCTGGGATGGATCTGTCCCAGCTTTATTTGCATGCAGGAGTCACGATACTACCTGGGGGGTGGGGAGGGGTGCAGGGACGTGGAGAGGAGCTTGTTAGGGAGGTGGAGATAGCCTTTGGAAGAGAAAGGAAAGATTCACCTGCAGTGGCCTGGGGTACTTGCGGGGAGGGAGTGGTGCCCCAGCCAAGCCGGGGGCTGGTCACTTAGACTCCCCTCTGGGCCAGCCCCCATGGAACAGCACCTGCGCCCTGCAGTGAGGGGCTCTTGGGAACCTCATTGCCCAAGGTGCCCTGGGCCATGTAGGGGGGTGGGGTGGTGGCTAGCGAGCACACTTGAGATGCCCGTGTGAAGGTGCTGACCTGGGGGGTGGACCTTAGGGACACAGGGTTCATGAAAAGCAGGCAGCTAGAAACAGAGAAACATTTTACAACCTTTACTGAATCCTTGCTTTAAAGGAGAGTCTAGAGACAAACAGCAATTGCAGACTGGACAGACAGGGGGCTGCGAGTCCCCACTAGGGGCTCCGGGAAGTCTCCATGGTGGTGAGCTTTAAGATGGGCACGTGGGTTGAGTTGGCAGGTTCTGAAGCTTGGGAGAATTTTTCGATCAGGGAGGGGCACATTTTGGAGCCAGCTTGCAGACACTGCAAATTTAAAGCCCTGGCACAGCCCCTTGGGATTTTGTTAAAGTACCGATTCTGATCTCTGGTCTTGGGTGGGCCTGAGATCTTGCATTTTCTTTTTTTTTTTTTAATTTAATTTTTATTCTTTGCCCTAGGGGTACAGGTCTGTGAATCATCAGGCTTACATCTTTCACAGCATTCACCAAAGCACAAACCCTCCCCAATGTCCATAACCCATCCACCCTCTCCCTACCCTCCCACCCCCCAGTAACCCTCAGTTTGTTTTGTGAGATTAGGAGTCTCTTATGGTTTGTGTCCTTCCCCATCCCATCTTGTTTCATTATTTTTCCCTCCCTACCCCCCACGACCCCCCACC
>LNAC01000022.1:3132293-3200555 GCA_002007465.1 Ailurus styani
CCCTACCCCCCACGACCCCCCACCCTGCCCCTCAAGTTCCTCATATCAGAGAGATCATATGATAATTGTCTTTCTCTGATTGACTTATTTTGCTCAGCTAGATCTTGCATTTTCAACGAGCTCCCTGGTGATGCTGATGATACTGGGCCAAGGTCCCACTAGAACAACCTTAAAAGGGCCAAGCATGGGAAATGCCTGTCAGGTGTGGGGAACAGCAAGCAGTTCATGCTGTCCAGCCCACGATTCTTATCTGGGGCTCTTCGCTAGGCTTCAAGAACCATCTGGAATTGTCTTCCACATTTATATGATTGTGTATTTCTCTAGAGAGAGAGAGAGACTGTAGCTTCCATCAGATTAGCAAAGGCACCCGTGACCTCCAAATAATGAAGTACCATGAAACCTATCAAAAATAGAGTTCTGGTCTTCACCCCAGACCTGCTGAATCACAGTCTGTAATTTTACGATGTAAAACTATATATATTTTTTCTAAACTTTCCCTCCCACCCCTCCCAGCCGTGTTTGGGCAACCCTGGGCTAAAGTGTAGGTGTAGGGTACACAAAACAGGGGCAGTGCTGACCAGGCTGGGTGGCCCCAGCACAATGAGGCACGGGTAGAAAAGGGGAAAGAAACAAGAGGAGAAAGAGCGAGTGAAGGGCAAGGAAGAAGAGGCCCCCTGGAGTCATGGTAAGAACCCCAGGTGGTGTCAGAACCCCCGAGACCAGAGGCATGAGTCTGCCTCTGTCTGGCTGTGTGGCCTTGCACAAGTCACTTGACCCCTCTGGGCCTCTTCTGTAAAGTGTGATTAGTAAGACAGCTGTTTCCAACGATGTCATGAGACTTGCATGAAATAATAAGCCAAGGGTGCTTCGTAAGCACCGTGTAAAGAGCTGTGTCACTCTTGGGACCTGAGCAAACTACAGTGGGCAGGCAGCCTTGGGCACCTGTGCCCGCCTCGGCAGCAGGTACGCATCCCTCCGCCTTCATGTCTGGCTGTGAAAGTCTGCTGAGCATGTGCATTATAGTGCAGCGAGGTTTCGATTTCCTAAGCTCTTCCTCATCCCTGCTCTCTTGTCTGCCCGGACAGAGGGAGAGCCTTGGGTAGCTGAAAAAAACCCAGTGTTAGGGAGGAAGAGCTCCAGAATCAAGGTGGGGCCTCGATTGTCACACAGCCAGCTCTTGCGGGCAGGCTCACGTCCCGACAGGCCCCTGTCTGCCCTCAAAGCTCGTGTGGCTCTCAAAGCCCCCGCCTCTGCTTCCAGAGCCCTCTGTGCCCCATCCCACCTCGAGGCTCTTGCTGGTGTTGGATCCCACCCCCCGATGCAGTGTCTTTCATGCAGTAAGTTCTCCCTAAATAATATCTGAACCTAGAACCAGTCCAGGAATCTCAAATGGTTTCCCCAGCTACCTGAACTGGAGTCCTGTCTAGTACCAGACAGGGAAATGAGTAGAGAAACAAGACTGTTGGTTTCCCGAGTTCCCCGCTGCTTCTATTTGGGGAAGAGGTAGTGGCAAGGGTTGGGGGACCAGCGAAGAGGCACTAGCCAAGAGTGATTTTCAGGGGCCACACGGATCCTTCTTTGGGGATGAACCGCTTCTCTCTTTTGATTGCAAAATGCTGCTGCCGGAAAAGCGAAACTTTCCCGGCTGCAAAAAGCTCCTTCTTGGTTAATGGTTTCAGCTGGCGCGCTGGTGCAGCCCCGGGCTTGCAAAGCTTTGGCTCTATTCATAAACTGCTTCTGCATTTACTGTAAGTCAGAGCCCGAGAAGAGTCTGAATGAGCACGCAAACGGTATCTGCCTAGGGGAGGGAAGAAGTTGAGGGGGACGGTTTCGCAAAGCACACCCATTTTTTTTCTGACTTAAACGCAAGGATTTAAAACAAAGCATTACCAAATCATTCAACTTTGCAACTTATATATTGCTCAAAAATATAGCCAAGGGAACGAGAGAAACTTTACACACACACTGCTCTCGTGGGAGCTGTTGGAACGGGGCGGGAGTGGCAAGCAAGCAGGAGCCAGACACGATCCCGGGCAGGGACTCGGGTCTGTGTCTTCACTCCTGCACCCCAGCATGAGAGGCTGGCCTTGGGCGCATCACCACCTGTGGGGTGAAGGAATGAATTCGGGGAAAATCAGGGCTGCTGGTGCCATCCAGACTCCTCCCAGAAAACCCCTGCCTGTCTTAATTTAAACTGGGGAAAAGAAAGATGCCCAGGATTTCAGCGCACTCCCAAATCAGTGGAGAAGAGCTGTGTGGATGCCTCTGTGCGCTGTGGGAAGTGCCTGGCGACACAGAGCTTAACTTTTTCCAGCGAGACTGCTAGCTACCTTTTTCGGTTGTTTAGAGAAATCTTCCTGAGGCTGGAGAAGTAGGCCCTCGTTGCATTGTGGATAGTCACTCGTCATCCTGGGAGAAGTGGGGAAAGAACGTTTGGTGACCAAAGAGAAAGCCTGCCTGTCCTAACACCCCTTGCTCTGCAGAGCTGGACATGAGGGAGAAAATGGATACATTTGCTTAGGGACCAAGGACTTCCTAAGGGGAGAGGAACCTAGGCCCCTTCTTTTGAGTCCGAAGTGATTAGACACTGTCCCTGTTGAGGAGGTTATCATGCTTTAAAGCCATGGCCAAACCTGCCAGGGTAAGTGGAAGCTGCTGCAGCTTTGGGAGCCCCGGGGTGGCATCGTGGCCAAGACTGGAGGGGGCACAGTGAGAGCAAGGAAGAGGGACAGACTTTGGGGGGTGTGGGGACAGTGATCCACAGTCACGGGCAGTGCCAGAAACGATGGTGGCCAAGAGCCCTGGCCACTGTGCTTGAAATATCACAGCAGGACTTGGCAGCTGGAGTGAATGTGTCCCCAAAGTTCTTGGGAAGTATGACAAAGTTGGGAGGGGACGCTTAAGCCCAGACTGTGAGATTTCCTCCTAATCAGGACCACTTGGGGTTCTGGTGGTTAACTGAACATAATAAAGGAACTGAGAATGATTTGCACCCCAAGATGACAAAAAGGACCATGTCAGCTACACACACACACACACACACACACACACACACACACACACACACACACACACTTCTTTGCTGTAGAAAGTTCACTGTTCCAGCATCTCACAAGCCCCCAATATAGTTAGGATGTACTTATATCCTCAAGCTATGACACGCTTGGCCATGACCCAATTCTGATTTCGTGACAATGATTACCATTAGTTTTAAGTATATACTGAATGCCTTCAAGAACTTCTGTTCAGTTAATGAGGAAAGATTTCAAAATTGTGGGCCATGAGGCACGCGTGACTGTAACTCCTTGCATGTGTTTTATGATTCATTAAATGCCGTGACTCTCACAGGAGCATTGTAGTGTGGGGAGACTGGTATCATCACCTCCATTTTACAGATGTGGACGTTGAGGCTCAGAGGTTGGCTTGTTCAAAGCAGCAGGGTGAGGACTGAAGCCCAGGTGTTCCCACCCCAAGGCCGGTCTTCCACATGCCCTTCCAGTCCTTTCCTTCTGCTTATTATCCTCTTCCTTCCCCCTGAAGCTCACCTCTGTCCACCATGTCCACGGAAGCCTTGGTAAGGAGGTGGTGGGTCAAGGGAAGGTAAAGAGCAGGGAGTCTAGAGGAACTAACAGGGAAGTCCTCCTACAGGTGCTGGGTCCCTCTTCCAGTGAATCCATCACCACATCATTTCAGCCTCGGCCCCGCGGCCACTCTCTGGACTTTGTCATCTCCCTGAACTTCTGCATTTCATAGAGTTCAACTTAGTAATCCATTTCTTTGACCGCAGCCTTCCGCTTCCTTCCCCTTCAGCAACTCCACCGGCCCTGT
The DNA here is from genome assembly GCA_002007465.1 of Ailurus styani. Lineage (NCBI taxonomy): Eukaryota > Metazoa > Chordata > Mammalia > Carnivora > Ailuridae > Ailurus > Ailurus styani. Next base: position 3,136,122 of record LNAC01000022.1, read on the forward strand.
GTCAGCAAGTCCAGGACCCTCCACCCCTACCTGGCTTCCTTTCCTTCCGGGCTTGCTAATCTCTCATTTCCACGGGGGTCCTGTCTCCCTATGGGCCAGTGCCCCACTGCGGGCCATCCGAGGGCCCCCTAGTTCCTGATGCTCGGGCCATCGGCTGGCTGGTTTCTCGCTGTCCTGATGAGCACGCCAGCCATGCTGTCCCACGTGCCTCCTTCTCTCCATCCTCTGAACCTGCACAGGCACAGCACCCCTCACCGGGTCGTCACATCTCGGGCTCCAGGCTCAGGACACAAAATACCCCTTGGGGAAGCGGAGACTGTGCAGTGGTAGAATTCCCTCCGTGCGCGCCCTGGTGCCCCCAGCAGCTGTTCTCATGTCATCACCTCTCTTCTCTCCTGCTGTAGAGGAAGAGCTTATCCCTTGTGTCCAGGGGCACTGATCCATCTACATCCTCGAATTCCTGCAGACTTTTCCAGAACCTGGCATTCTCCATCGCCTCCATGCGATTCCTGGGTCTCTCTAATTTTCCCTTCCCTTCCCCCAACCAGCATGCTCAGGTCTTCAGTGTTCAAAGAAATGTATGTCCCCTGCTTTCCCTCAAGCAATGCCATTCTCTCTTTCTTAGAGAGAGCATGAGCAAGGGGAGGGTCAAATCAGAGGGAGCAGACTCCCCACTGAGCAGGGAGCCTGATGCAGGGCTCAATCCCAGGACCCTGGGATCATGACCTGAGCTGAAGACAGACACTTAACCGACTGAGCCACCCAGGTGCCCCAACCTGGGAAAAAAAAAATCCTTGAATAACTGATCTCTATTTGTGGTCTCTGTATTCTCGCCTGCAATTAATTCCTCAAGTCATTGCCATGTACTTTCTACATCCATTGCTCGAGCTGAAATCCTTATGGTCTCATCAGGGACCTTCTTATCTCTTCCCGCAGAGGAGTCTTCACAACTCTGATCCTGGGGGATCACTGCCCCTTTACTGCCGTCTGCAGCCTGCTCTTCCAGGAAACGCTGCCCGCCGTTCTGACCGAGGCTCTGTTCTCTTCTCGTGTTCCTCCGCACTGCTTCCTCGGACACTGTGCTCCCTGACTTCTCTGCTCCATGCCTCCCTGGATACTGCTGTCCGCTAAGGGCTCATGCTTCTACTCCCACTCCTCACGGTCGTTTGCAAACGGGTGGCCCACAGCTTGGTTCTGTTTGCCCCGTGATTAAAAAGAAAACACTTAATTGCTAATTGGTAAAATCGGGTGGTTTCTCATTTAAAATTTGGGGCATCTTATCTGTCTTGGTAGAATCAGATCTGGCAAGGCTGAGCCCGCAATCCCATGTGGCAGCAACCTGTGGGAGCAGAGCGGCGGCTGTCCCTTTGGATGGAGCACGTGCTCCTGGCTTCCCCAGAGATGCCCCCTCCCCACGGCTGCTCTATCACCTGCTGCTGGGCTCCTTCCGCTCGGGTATCTTCTCTACCTGGTCCCCGTGGTAGTTGAATGTGTGACCCTGGGTCTAGATGCTCTTCCCTCTGGACTCCCATATTTAAACCCTTGTCCAGCAGAACTCCGCGGGCAAGCTCTAGACTTGTGTTCCTCTCCACCTACTGGGCCTGTCCATCTGGGTATCACCCACTTCCAGTGGGACATCCTTCCTTCTTGGTATCTCCCCCTTTCCTTCCTCTCTTCCTTCCTTTCTTTCTTCCAACCACGATGCATTAAAGCCCTGTGACAGATGCGACCTCTCTACCCAAGAGGACTTTGGGGAATCAGTTTGGTTGGAAGACAGGTAAAGGACTGTGTTGGCGTAGGGCTTGCCTACGAGATGCATTCTTTCCCCTTAGTTTATTCCTTCGGGGTGGCTTTGGGCAGAGAATCTAAGGAATTTTTTTTTAAGTTTTTATTTAAATTCCAGTTAGTTACCAAGCAGTGTGATATTAGTTTCAGGCGTGCAATACAGTGATTCAACACTTCCGTACATCACCCCGTGCTCATCACGACAGGCACGCTCCTTAATCCCCATCGCCTATTTCGCCCACCCCCCACCCACCTCCTTTCTGGTAACCATAGGTTTGTTCTCTATTGTTAAAGAGTCTCTTTCTTGGTTTGCGTCTCTCTCTCTCTCTCTCTGTTTTGAGTCTATGGAGAATTTTTGAGAAGGGATTTTAACGTTCCCCAAACCACGCCTTGATGCTGTCTCCACGTGCCTCTGCTTCCAGGTACCTTGCTGAGTGTGAGGAAGGCAGGGACATCCTGACCCCCAGTTCCTGGTTTCATGCCACTCCCAGACCAGCCTCGCCCACCAAGAATTCACCCATCTGCTCCCAGAGATGGCCAAGCTTGATAGCGGCACTTAGATTTCCCTGCTCACCTCTTGTCACATCCATTTGGCCTCCAAGCCCTGTCCATTGCACTTCTCAGGCATCTTTAGCAAGCATTTCCTCTTCCTTGTCCCAAAGGACCTGCCTTTGTTTAAATCCTATTAAAACAATTGAATATGATTCCTGCCAAATAGAAGCTCTACCGTCTGGCCCATCTTTTGTACTGATAGCAAATCGATCTATCCCAAGCCATCCATCTGATCAGCCAAGAGAGTTTCAGCAGCTCTCTCTTTTGACTTGATAGAGTCCAACTCCTTCCTGGAGCCATTAGCAGGCCGGCCCTGGCCACAGCTTACCTTCCAGACCACATCTCACAAATTACTTCCTTCAGTTACTCTAGGCCCTAGTAACACCTAAAGGCTCATTCTCCCAGAACCCAGCCCTGGCACACATTATTTCCTCTGCCTGGAATGGCTGCTGGGCCTTCTCCAAGAAGTCTTTCCAGACTCCTTTTGATATTTATCTTCTGCACGATGCTGTAAGCAAGATAGGCGGGGTCTATCTATTCTCTGAATTTATCCCAGCACATAGGAGAGGGCCTGGCATTCATTCATTCGTTTGCCATTCATTTATTCATTTACTTAACAAGTGGTACAACCTAGTCTGTGCCAGATGGGAGCTCTGTACGAGGCACATGTTCGCTGAATGCGTGAATAGAATGCTGGGAATGGTTAGACCTTAGCTACTAAGGGAGTTAAAATCTGAAAAAATCTGGTTCCGATGTTTTGACTGTATTTTGATGGGTCTAAGTTACACTGGGCATTGCCCCAGCAGACCCCTCCCACTGACTCAGTGTATTACTTTGGCTAAGGGGTTAGCTATGTGGCCCTCAGCTGTAGAAGGGAAATGATAGAATTCTGACTCCCTGTGTAATGCTGAGGTTCCTTTGTTCCATCACTTCTTCACTTCAAGGGCAGCTGCGGAGGAAGGAAGTATCTCAGTTCTGGAAATTCCCCATCAGATGGGCCATTTGGCGTGGTGCCCACAGGTCAGAATTAGCATCATTTCACCTCATACTCACAGTGACCCTGGGGGATCAGCAGGTCTGGGGACAATCATGCAGTCACAGAAAGAGGCCAAATGACCTGCCCAAGGTCAAATGTGAGAAGGTACCATGGCAAGGTTGGAAGGAAGCAGGTCTCCTGTATCTGTGTTTGGAGCCGGCTTGACTCTCCAGCACTGCTTTGCCCGGCATCCTGGCGAGAAAGTGGGTTTGGACACCCAGATTAGAAACTGAGTGTGGCCTACGGTAGGCTCTGCTCTCCCATCTCGGCCCAAACCGCATCCTCCCCATTCCTGTTTCTCGGATGTGTTTTGCAAAGCCATCCTTTTTCTCTTCCTTGCTCTGGGCCAAACATCAAGATCCTGGTTCCCTTTCTAGACATCCGCTTCTGCTGCTCAGTTTTTCTTCCAGTGGTTTTTACTAGTTCTCCATTTCCCTTTCTCTCTCATTTCATTTTTGTCTCCTTGGGACTTATCATCCTAATGGGCTGTTTCCGTTACATTAGACATCCTGTTTTGAAGGATGACATAAGTTTTTCTGGGAGTGCTATGAGTTGAAAGCCTTCTAAGAAAAAGAAAGTCATAAAAACCCCTCTCTCTTCTATTATTTGTATCTGGCAAAACAAACAGAAATTGCACCTGCTGGGGACCTGCCGGGGACCTGCCGGGGGACTGCTGGGGGCCTGCTGGCTTCTTAGCCAGGCCAGTGGGGAAACCAAGAGGCAGCTCTGACTCTAGCTCTTTCCTCCAAGCCAACCAGAGCTCAGAGTTGATAACTCCCTGTAAGTTTAAGAGACCACCCTGCCTCCGGTGGGCGCAGCCACAGGTTAGAGTGCTGTCTGGCGTGAACCCTGCGGCTCAGGGTTGAGAACAGAAAGACGCTGAAGGGGACCTTCAGCACCTACGTCTTGCCGACGGAGGCTCCTAAAGCCGAAGGAAGCAGTGACTTACTCGAAGTCACACAGCAAATCAGTGACCGCTAATTTGGGCTGCTACCTAAGTCTCTGATTCCTATCCCGAGAAGGAGTCTTTCCTCACCCACAAGCTTCTGGGAACATCAGGGGGCTCTGGTAAGTGAGTTGCAGAATGGATTCTGGATCAGTCCCTCATAGTCACTTCATGCCTTTAAGCTTGAAGACCTTGCCTGGAGGGCGTCATATCGCTGAGTTACATGCTGGCCACAGAGCTCTTTACCCACGTGATTTTGGCCCTCTGAAGCACTGGGGAGGGAAACTGAGGCATGGGCCCATTCACCTTTGGTCATCCACATGCCTGTCCCCAACCCACAGAGCCACTTGCCCGTGTCGCAGAGTGGGGAATGCTCCTAGACCAGCAGGGGGTTCATTCCCAAGGAAAAGCCATCCTCAGAGCTGTCTCTCCTGTTACTATGGTGGAGGTACACCCCACCTCACACTGGTCAGAACTGTCTGCCTCTCGTCTCTCATCTCCCGGCTCCACAGCAACCTGGGGGGATAGACACTCTATGTTCCCCTTTGCCAGGTGAGAACTCAAGGTTCAGAGGAGTTAAGTACCTCAGACGGGGCCATGTAGCTAGAACCCGCCAGAACCAAAGCTCTGAATCTGGGGCTTTTCAACTCTCCTGCTCTCACACCCAAATTCATAGTCATAGAGCTCATCTGTCGTGAGCTTCTTCCACAGCCTGGCTTCCTCGGATCCTCACAGCAAGCTGGTGAAGTCCCCCTCCCTGGGGGTCAGTGGTGAGGTAGCTGAAGTGGGCTGCACGTTCAGGGCATGTTCCATGGCCTGGCCTTGCCCAGGTCCACAGCCCCGCGGAGAAATCCCCAGCTGTGCCCCCGGGAGCCCTCCAGGCCAAAGGGCCAGGCCCGGACTTCCTGCCCAGAGGTCTCCCCACTGACTCCAGCTGGGTCTCTCGGAGAGAGAGAGAGGCTTTCTGTCAGAGCAGCCTGTTTTCCTGTCCCCCTCATGTCTTCAGGACCTCTGCTTTCCGGAGAAGGAAGCTAAGCCAGGAGTGGAGAGGCAGTGTTGATTGGATAGCAGTGCTCTTGGAGGAAGATTGCATTCCCTCATTCACTCATGCGCTCACTCATTCGTTCATCGCCGCATCCTCTATTACAAAGCTCTACCAGAGATCTATTCAGTGAAAGGCATTGCTGGCTGCTTGGTTGTCCTGGGGCTGGCAGAGCATGGCACAGGACCTCAAGGAGTTGAGTTTTGGTTCAGCAGGTTGAATAGAAAACTGTCAGTTGTCCTGAGCTCTTCTAGCTATAAAATCATCCCTGCCCAGCCCTCTCCTTGCCATCCTCTTCTTTGGGTTCTTAAAATGCTTTTCCTCGGTACGGCAAGGTTCTCGGCTGGGCTCTTATCCATCCTCCACCCCAATGCCATAAGGCTGAGATGCCAATCCAATAGGGTCTCTCCCGTGCTGAGAATCGCTCATACCTCTGGGTCTTTGCACACAAGACGTTTCCTTTTTCTGGAGGATCTTACCCTTCTTCGCCAGCCAACTTCTACTCATTCTGCAAAACCCAGCTCAGAGGCTCTTTCCTCCTGGAAGCCAAGACTAGAAAAGACGCCGTTATTCTACATTTCTACAGCATCGATGTTCACCTCCAAACAAACGTTTATCTATTCTATTGGTCTTGCTTGTCTCCCCCTCCCCATTTATCTGGGGGCTCCTGGTTCCCCAAGACATAGAGAATTCCTGGATCAAGACAGTGCTTCATAATGTTCTACCGAATGAATACAAGGGACATTCCAAAGAGAGAAACTTATTTATCCTCCCTGCTCCAAAGTCGCTTGCAAAATACAGCCAACTTGGTCCACCCTCGAGGGTATCTGGAGCTCAGAAGGAAGGAATGTGTCTATGATTTTCTGGAGAACAAAAGGGTCACTTTCAAGCCCACAGATGCAACAAAAAGAAGGAGCAGCTGTTAATCATTGTAACTGGGAAAGTCCACACACTTTCCTGTGGCTTTTCACTGCAACGTAGGTCCTTGGACAGATTTCAAGAGGAAAATAACAAGCTATTTGACCTTTCCCTCTCGCTGGCCAGCATTTTTCGCTCTTTGCTTCATGGCCATGGCTTCAGCCTAGGATCATTCTGTTGTTCCCACTCCAGGGCAAACTGAAGGCTGGAGCTTGCAGAACTAGCCCTACACACAGGTGTCTTGCTGGCCCCAGGAACTGGGATCCGTGGACTAGCCACCTGTTAAGTGTCTTGGAATCTAGAGAGCGCCACTGGGCTCCTCAACTTCCTTATTGCTGCCCTGCCACGGATTCATCTCATTTCGGAAAAGTGCCATAGAGGGAATGACAGTTAGCAGCAGGCCTACCGTTTCCAAGGAAGTTAAAAGAGGTGGGATATTTCCGCTGGAGGCTTTACATCTTAATTCATGAAAATAATCGGAATGTCCCATGGGTTAGATACTGGGTCTATATGGATTCATTAAAAAGAGGCGCTTCCTGCCTTGGTGAAGTTCACCTCTAAAAAACTGGTCTGAGAGGTAAAGCAACTTGGTCAAGGTCACACAATCAGCTGAAATCAGAACTGAAATTAGAATCTAGGGCTTCTAACTTCTGTGTGGTCTTCCTATGGCACAATCTTGATAAGTGACAGTCTGTGATCTCACCATCTAGCCGTCTGACACTGTGCAGACCTGTCTGGGCACATCACCCTGACTCAGACATGTCCCATGTGCACCAGAAGCGACTTTGCTACCGTAACCCAGAGTCCCGTGTGCGCCTTGGCCCGCCTCCAGCTGTGAACCCAGACCCCAGTTAACCTGCAATTCTGGGGACTTGGCCTGCCCACCCCACCTCTCTCTCCCTAGCTTCACGTCCCGGAGTCCAGGCTTGGTGCTGGATGAGACCCCCTGTTCAGAAAAATTTGGTCTTAGTCTTTGGGTTTTGGGATTTTTTCTTTTTTTTAAACATCCCTACATGAACAGACAGAAGGAAAAAGAGGGCATTCATCCCAGGGGTACAAAATACACCTGAGATTCCTGTGCACATGATCAAAGTCTGGGATCCAAGCACCTAATCCACCAGCGGGTCCCAAGGGCCTAGAATTCTCCTTGTTAGGGTGTGTCATTCGGCTGAAGCTCATCCCGAGTTTTGGCAATCTACCTTTGTGATTTTTTCACACATCTTTCTAACACTGTTCTCTGACATACTTAGTGGTTTTCTTTAAAATGACTCTTTTTTTTTATTTAAATAGATGTGTTTTTGAAAAGAAACATTTTATAACTGTTATAAATGTGAAACCAATATTGCTTGCTATACTTGCAATCAAAATAAACATTGCTTTTCGATTGGAGCTGGATACAGTTGCCTGCCTGATGTCAGAGCTCCGGACTTACTCTCTTGTGAAGAGAGGGAGAGAGGCAGAGAGAAGGGGGAGGGGGTTAGTAAATGCTGAGGCTTTCTCCTTGATTGGATCAAAAAAATTGAAAGACACCTGAAAAGGGAATGTCTTTACCTACTAGAGCCTCACTGCTGTTGAATGCCCTGGTCTAAGGAAGCAGTGGATCAGGGTCATGCCTGACACGGGGCTCGCCCGGGCTAGTTAGCAGAGTGACCCTCACCTGTGCACACAGCATGGGGCTCACGGAGCTGATGCCCACACAGTGGGGCCTACTGAGGACCCATACATCTTCCTGAGGGTACTTGGGGTAGAGCCATCTGGGCTGGGCCTCACCAGGGTGAATGGCCAGGCAGAGTGTGGGGACAAGTGGGCTAAGGGCAGGGTGTCCTTGGAAAGCAGAGGTGGTGCTAATGGGTGACGGGGAAGCCCCAAGAGAGACTTGGCTCACTTCCGATCTGCCCAGCTGTGGCTCCGGGGGGACTCTGGGAGGTCAGGGTGGAGGGAGCTGGCTGCTGTCCCCTAGAAGGGGACTTGGGGAAAGAAAAGCCTGGCCCAAGGCTCTCTGAGTGGCTGGGCAGAGGTCCTCACGTGAACCTTGGGGAAAGGCCCTGGGGCTGGAGGACTTCCTCTTACCAAGGACAGAACAGCTCCTATTTGCTGTGCATTTCACAAAAGAGAAGGGAAACTTCCCAGAAAAACCACACGAGATGTGCTGACCGTGGGGCAGGGGAGGTAAAGGAGGGCTGCAGGGCGCAGTAGATAGAAGGAGGGTCTGCGCCCAGGTCAGGAGGGGAGACACCAGCCCACACCAACGGGACCCCACTCTCCAGGCGCGGAGATGAGGATAGGACAGGCATTCCCCGCTTGAGACATCACCTTTTAATCATTACTAGTTAACACAGGAAGAAATGGAGGCCCAAGCAGACACATGAGAAAGTGCTCCACATCACTCGGCATCGGGGAAATACAAATCAAAACCACAGCGAGATACCACCTCACACCTGTCAGAATGGCTAAAATCAACAAGTCAGGAAATGGCAGATGTTGGCGAGGATGCGGAGAAAGGGGAACCCTCCTACACTGTTGGTGGGAGTGCAAGCTGGTGCAGCCACTCTGGAAAACAGTATAGAGGTTCCTCAAAAAGTTGAAAATAGAGCTAGACTACGACCCAGCAATGGCACTACTGGGTATTTACCCTAAAGATACAAAGGTAGTGATCCTCAGGGGCACATGCATCCGAATGTTTATAGAAGCAATGTCCACAATAGCCAAACTATGTAAAGAACCTAGATGTCCATCAACAGATGAATGGATAAAGAAGATGTGGTGTATATATACAATGGAATACAATGCAGCTATCAAAAGAAATGAAATCTTGCTGTTTGCAACCACGTGGATGGAACTAGAGGGTATTATGCTGAGCAAAATAATCAATCAGAGAAAGACAATTATCATATGATCTCTCTGATATGAGGAACTTGAGGGTCAGGNCGGGGGTTATAGGAGGTAGGGAGGGAAAAATAATGAAACAAGATGGGATGGGGAAGGAGACAAACCATAAGAGACTCCTAATCTCACAAAACAAACTGAGGGTTACTGGGGGTAGGGATAGGGTGGCTGGGTTATGGACATTGGGGAGGGTTTGTGCTATGGTGAGTGCTGCGAAAGGTGTAAGCCTGATGATTCACAGACCTGTACCCCTGGGGCAAATAATAAGAATAATAAAAAAATATAAAAAAAAGAAATGGAGGCCCAGAGAGGTTAAGCACTGATGAAGATTGCACAGCTGGGCAGAGGTAAAGCCCAGAGACCGGCCAGATCTTCTGCCTCCAAGCAGAGGGTGTAGACTTGGCCTGGTTCCCACATGGCCTGTCCTCCCTCTGGGGAGTAGCTGAACTGTGGGCAAGGCGAGGCTGCTGCCTCTAACAAGTGTAAGTTCACGGTCAAACCCTGCTCTTCAGACCTGCTCTGCACACACCTTGATGCATCTTACCTTAATTCTGTGAAGCCACTCCTCTCCCCCTCTCAGGGGCAAGGCGACAGAGGCTGGGAAGGTGGGGTCCATGCACTGAGTTCCCTCTGGCCTCCCTCTCGTTCCGTTCCAGACCATCAGAGTGCCCACGATGGCTTCATCCACTGCTCTGGGTGGGGAGAAGCCCTAAGGGACCGGGGGCCTGGATGGCAGCTGGGAGGAGGGACAGGGTGGCTGGGTGGCCTCACCTCCAGTCACTGGGCAGCTCCACCAGTGGGGCTGGAAAAAGGCCAAGGCAGGTCACTGCCTACAGGCTCAAGGAAGAGGCTTATTCATGGGGATGATTCTGCCTTTTAGGGATGATAAACACAAAGGGGAATTTCCCAATTTCGGGGTCTGGGAGGAAATTCCAGACTTTCTCTTGAAGGGTAAGAAAACAGAGAGACTCTGGCCCTTTGGAAGTGGGGACAGCAGAGGAAGTGGGGGCCGGGGGCATAGGGGACAGGCACAGAGGAATCAGGGACCGGCTGGGAGGCCTGGCCCCAGCTTCTCCGGGAATCAGTGAGGAGAGGGCAGCAGGGCAGGAACTCTCAGGAAGCTCACTGTCGTGGCTGAGCTTCCGTCCCTGGCTCTGCGGGGCCACGAGTGTGTGGCTGTGTCTTGGCCCTGGTGTTGCCTCACCTTCCTTCTCTTCCCCTGCAGAGAACCGAGCCAAGGATGTTTGTGGGAAATGACCTGAGAAGACAAAGTCCTACGGTGCTGGTCCCATGAGCTTCTCTGGGGGAACCCCCTTCCCATATTGCTGTCTCCCCAGTGGCAGTGATGCCTGTGCAGTGGGCCTGTGTGCATCGCGCGGGATGGGTGATCTACGGTGAAAACCCTTAGCTGGAGTTCTCAGGTTCTCAGTTCTCGGAGTCTGGTGAGAGGCAGAGGGAGGGAATGGGAAGCTAGGTGGCCTGGGGAGCAGGGGGGAATCACAGATCCCGGGGGGGGGGCAAGCCAGCCCAATCGGAAGACCCTCAGCCAGGACAGCGCCCGTGTGGGTAACTGAAAGGACTTGGGTGCAGAGGAGAGGCCCAGGCTCCTGCCGAGGTTGGTGGGCGGTGACAGAGAACCTGTCAGTGCCATTTACACATGGGGGTCTTTCCAAGTCAGGGCTTGCGCCCACCCTGCAGGGTGAGGGAGGACGAGCTGGCGTGGGTTCCTCGCACTTGATACATGGCTACGAGGTGCAAAAATGTGCAAAGAAAAAAAAAAAAGAAATGATCACCATTTGCTTTTCTTTTTATTCTTCCTTATACCTGCAAGAAATCCGTTCTGCAGCTCCCAAGAGCGAAACGTTGGCCAGTTGAGGGTTCAAGTCCGCACAGCCGGTGAGGTGCACATCCAGGGTCACAGCGCTGTTCTTCGAGACCTGAAGAATGTCTCGGGGCGGCTATCACCTTCCTGTGTACGTGTGCCTGTGTGGGGGGGAAAGGATAAGACAAACGCACTAATACCTGTCCTCTGGGACACTGCGAACCACTCTCGGGAGGTGCTGTGTGTTCCAAAGGGAACCCCTCATCCCCTGTACAGTGGCGGTGCAGAGAGAGATGGTGATGCTAGGGAGGCACGCCCACTGAGGGAGGAAGGAGGGTCGCACATACAAAACACTGAAAAGATCTGCTTGGGCATCTCTCTCTTCCCCTAAGCCTTTGTCCAGACCGTCAATGAGCGGGACAGGTCCTGGGACCCAGGCATGGCCACTCTCGAAGTTTCCTCAAGTACCTGATGCATACCAGGGCTTCTCAACATCGAGCTGGGCTGAACCACAGATCAGAGCCAAAGCTTCAAGAGGAGGGAGTTGACCAGAAATGGTATTGACTTTGACTGTGTTCAGTGGGCTGCATTTAGATTCACTGCTCCTCACCTAAGTCTCTACAAGACAGCACCGTGTTAGTTAGATACTGGGATGGGGTGAAATGTTCCACAACAAATGGAGAGAAGAGAGAAGTGAGATGAGGAGGGTTGGAAACAAAGAGGAGAGAAGAGAGTGGGACTCGAGTTGATGACCCTGTGTCATCTTAGTGAGGGGCATTTCATTTGATCCTTACAATGTTCACGTTCAGCGTGTTCTGCTTTTGTTCGCGGTTTTATGGCTGAAGGTCAGCGAGCTGCAGTGACTTGCCCAAGGTGATCAGGCTCACACGTGACACATTTGCAGTGTGCCTCCAAGACTGCTTGACTGCAAAGTCCGTACTTCTGTCCCCTCCTCCACTCTTCCTCCCAAGACCTTCTGCACACTGATCCCTTCACCAGAGCTTTCTGTGGCACTGTCTATTCCATTTTAGTGACAGATAGCTCCAAGCCACCGAAGCACCGAGAGTAAGTCTTTCAATCTACTCAGTATTGGAGGAGGAGACACGAGCAGGTTAAGGAAGTGAACTGTATCATTGGAAAAGAAGTGTAGAGCGCCCTGTCTCATGTNTTGATCCCTACACCAGAGCTTTCTGTGGCGCTGTCTATTCCATTTTAGTGACAGATAGCTCCAAGCCACCGAAGCACCGAGAGTAAGTCTTTCAATCTACTCAGTATTGGAGGAGGAGACACGAGCAGGTTAAGGAAGTGAACTGTATCATTGGAAAAGAAGTGTAGAGCGCCCTGTCTCATGTTTTGACCTTTACCACCCAGCCTCAGAAATGTAGCTTCAATTCGAATCCTATGTTCTGTTTTTTATTTTTCCCTTTTTCTTGATTTGGAAATGCAAGTAGTAAGGCTATATATAGCAGCCTTTCATACAATGCACGCATCTATTAGTTTTTCCATGTCTCCAAGTCACTGGGTGTGGCTTGGTCTACTTAGTTCCAGAAACTACTTACAAGAGTCAGATCACAGGAGTAAATTTAACCTCAAACCAGATCATTGGGTCTGTAGGACGTGACCTCTTTTCACACTGATGATTCATGTATTGAGTCAAAGTTGGGGTTTGGAGCCTTCTAGTACCAAGGAGTTTAGTTACTAGGTCTTCTCATCTCTTAGAGATGATTCTTTTCTGATCGAGCTGGGTTTTATAAACTGCATGTAGAAAATTGAACATTTGACTTTCCTTCCTTCCTTCCTACATTTATCTGAATGTGTGTTATGCTCTTGCCATTATCATGAGGTACGAGGAAAACTCTCTGCCCTCAAGGCACTCAAGGTCTGTGGGCCCCCAAACAACTTGGCATATCCCAACATTACACTGACTGCATTAGAGTTTGTGTAAGCCCCAGCATTCAGATTTGCCAAAGGAGGAAAACTTCAGTTTTGAATGTTCAGAGCCTGGATACGGCCTTTGTGATGCAAGAAGGGTTTACTCTGGGATCTAGTTCTTTTCTGGTGAGCAAAGCTGGCCTCAGGAGACCACCGTACCCCAGCCAGAAACAGGCAGGCAGTCGGGACAGGCGTGTGTGTGTGTGTGTGAATCAGGAGGGGGGTGACCAGTCGTCTTGAGCTGAGGCCCACTGATGAAGAGAACGTGAATACAAGTTCCCTGGGACACAGCCTCCTATTGTCAGCTGGCTTTTCCCTCAGAGATGTTGGGAACTCAGGGCATGGGGCTGTCGGGGATGTTGCCTCTAAGACAGTGGTGGCTGTGGCTGCCCTCGTGGGCCCTGTGGCACCTCTAGGCCCCATCAGTTACCTGGACAAGAAAAGCACCATGATGTTAAATCATGAAGGATTTTCCAATAAAGTGGTTGAAGGCGGGGAAGGAAAAGGAAGCCAGCTGGGCTTCAGAAGGGACAGAGGTCAATTTCTTTTAGTCTGGAGCTCCAAGTACAGCAGAATTTCCTCATTTCTTATCTTGGTTTTTAAGGCCACCTTGGAGCTGTCTGGCCTGTGGTGCATACCAGCGGTTTGATGCTGTGATCTCAGAGCTGGACAGGGACCATACCTTCTCTACCCCCTGTCCTCTCCCTGCCGGAGTCTGATAGAGTCTCACACAGTTCTGGAGAAAGGGCAGCTCGCCAGTAACTAAGAGAACCGTGAATGGTTAACAGAGGGGGAGCCCATTCCGCACCATGGGGGGGATGATGGAGATTAATTTCTTCTCAACAATAATTCTCCCCACCGGTTCCCAACTCAGGCAGCCGCACCAGGCAAGAGTAGAGGGAAGGGGACCCTCTCCTTCGTTGGGCGTTTGATGTGAGTGTTCTGTACCCATGTGTGCACGTGTATGTTGGAGGTGGAAAGAGCTATCACGCTATTGTGCCACTAGAATCCGGAAGAAGCCAGAGCAACAAGAGTCACGAGGAGACCAGTTCTTCGGGTTGGCAGGTACCTGCTTTCCAATATGGCCGGCAGTTGAGAGAAATTTCTGGACCCACACAAACTTTCCCATGCCTTAAAGTGGGTATGTTATTATTTGCTTTCACTTAACCACAACCTCCACAACGCCCCAGGCCTTGGTCTCTGACTCGGAATGACAGACACGATGACAGATATGAAAATGAAGATGAGTCATCCTCAAGTTTTGCTCTTTTGATTGATAAAATACCTGGTGTGCATGCAGGCTCTCGTCTGCGACTGCTGTTTGCAACCAACTCATCAGAGTGCCTTGAGGTCAAGCTCACGTTTCAGAAATTAACCTATCTATCTGCAAGAAAGGACCTGTTCCTGTAGGAGTCTCTGAGGAGTGTGCTTCGATGTCAATGTTCCATGTGACAAGAGGGATGAGAAAGGGGGTCGACAGGAGAACAAGGTGTGATGGAAACCGTTACTGCTAGCATTGTCTTTGACACAACTCTCTGGCCCCCCCAGGTGCACCGACATCCTGTGCCCCAACCCTGACCCCTTTCATGAAACTCTGGTTTTCCAGAATGACCTGAAGACTTTCTAAAAATGCAGTTTTCTGGGCTCTTCCTGTCAAGATCTATTAGATATATGCAACAGGGAAAGCAAATTTTACACCAGCCATCCCACAGTTTCAATGGCTGAATAAGACAGTGATTCATTTCTTAAGCCACAATCCAGTACGGGCCAGTGGGGATGGAGTTCTCTATTTCTCTTGGTTATTCCAAGACCCCAGACTCCCCCATGTAGGGCTCTGCCATTCCTTGTAGCTTCAGAGTCTCCAAATAAGAGCATGAATTGGAGGTGTGGAGAAGACACCCCTGCTCTTAATCACTCTTAATCTCTTAATCACAGCAAAGAGGTGACCATGCTACTTCCATTCACCTCCCATTCATGAGAACTGGTTGCACACCTCCATGCTGCAGCCCCGGGGAAATAGAGTCTAATGCCCAGAAGGGAAAGGGAACTTGGTGAAAAGTTAGTCAGTCTCAGCCATTATCTGGGATGGGGACATGCATATTACTTATAACAAGCATCCTCGGCAACTCTAACAAAGATGGCGTGATGCCCATATTCTTGAGAAACACTTAGCCACAAACACCTATGTGGGTTATAGCAAGTGGGTGCTAATCCAGTTTCAGATCGTGGAGTCTGGCTCGTGGTGGCAGAAATGTAAATTCACCAAGCAAACACCCAGAGCGAGCTAGTGTTTTCACGGTGGTGGTTCTTTTTTTTTTTTTTTTTTTTAAAGATTTTATTTATTTATTTCACAGAGGGAGAGAGATCACAAGGAGGCAGAGGGGGGGGGGGAAGCAGGCTCCCCGGGCGCCTGGGTGGCTCAGTGGGTTAAGGCCTCTGCTTTCACGGTGGTGGTTCTTATCTGCACCGTAGGTCCCCAGCTGCTGCTCCAGCCCACAATTGCGCATCCCAGGGACTAAAAGACACCATACATCTCTCAAGGACTTGTGTTCCTCATCTAAAAAGTGGGAATGTGAACACATGACATTAGCTAAGTCAGTTGAAGGGCCTATTACATAACCTGCCATGCAGTAGGCATACAATAAATGTTACAAGTATGTAGCAGAGGGTGGTCATAGGTTAAAAACTTCCAGTTAGATAAGGAATACGTTATGGGGTTGTCATGGACCACGGGGACACTATGGTTACCAATACAGTATTATACATTTCAAAGTTGCTAAGAGAGTAGATATTACAAGTTGTCATCACGGGAACAAGAAAGTGTAACTATGCGACGCATGTTGAGTAGACTCACTGTGGCAATCATGTTGTGATATACACACATCTCAGATAGTTATGCTTATACCTTAAACTAATACAAGATTACAAATCGGTTGTATCTCAGTAAAACTGGGGAAAAATTATCGTGAAAATGAGAATTTTAAAAAAACTTGCATCTACCACTGTGAGCTTGATAGTTTCCCAATACTTAAAGACTTCACTGGCGCCTGGGTAGCTCAGTTGGTTAAGCATCTGCCTTCAGCTCAGGTCATGATCCCAGGGTCCTGGGATCGAGTCCCCCATCAGGTTCCCCGCTCAGCAGGGAGTCTGCTTCTCCCTCTGCCTCTCTCTGTCTCTCATCAGTAAGTAAATAAAATCTTTGAAAATAAATAAAAAAATAAAGGACTTCACTGGTGAGATGGGTGGAGATTCGTGGATCTAATATTTGACATTATGTAATAAAATCTGTCAACATTTAGAATGTCTGCATAACTCCATAAAGCAATACTTTCCAAATGACCAATGTTTTTAAAGTTTTTTTTTAATTTGGTGAATGCTTTGATCATAATTCAACATATTTACGTAAGAAGGTTTCATCGGCTTTAAACTAATGAGAAGATTTTACTTGTTTTACTAGAAAGTGCCAGAAAGAAAAATAAACAAATACGGGAAGGATTGATTTGGCCCATGAGAGCCAGATCAGATCCTCCGGACTGTTTTGTTATGTTATTAAATTGGTTCAATGTAGCATGTGAGCAATTTTTGGAAGCCCAATCTTACAATGATTGCATGCTACTTTTCCAAAACACAAAAAGAAAAAAAAGAAACTTTCACAGATATAATTCTGGCTATCTGTTCACAAAGTAAGTGGGATTATTTTAAGTGAATTTTTAATTTTAACATAATATTTCTTAAAAAGGACTATTAATTGGGCAGATATCCAAAGAGTGTCTGAATTTCTTGTATGTTTTTAAAGTTTTAAAAATTGTTTTGGTATTGTTTGACTTTCTTGTATTTTTTAATGTTTTGTAGCTGTCAACACTCTGAGCTTTGGAGCCACGCAGATCCAGGTTCAAGTCCTCACACTACAGCCTACTAACCCTGGGGAGTAGGAGAAAATCTACTTTACTTTTCTTGACCTCCATTTTCTTACTTTTATAGTGGAAATTGATAGCAGTATCTCCATGGAGTTATTTTGAGGATTAAACAAGTAAATTTTTATAAAGCACTTAGCATTGTGCCTGACCCCTAGGTAATACTCAGTAAATGTTTGCTGTTATTTTTTGTATATCACTATCAACTTTGCTGACAGATAACCACTAATCATCTATCCTGATTGCTATCTGAAGGAAGATCCCTTAGATGATGAAGACAATATTAGCATAAAAAGAGAAAAGGGGCTTCAGGATAATAAACAAAATATTACATAAGCTGTGTTTGACATAGGGAAACTTACATTTCTATGACAGGGACTAAGCAATCTCAAAGACGAAGATAGTAAATATTCAATGTACATTATAATTAGAACTCATCATCTCTTATTCCACATGTAAAATACTCCATATCTAGGGTGCCTGGGTGGCTCAGTCATTAAGTGTCGGCCTTCAGCTCAGATCATGATCCCAGGGTCCTGGGATGGAGTCTGGCATCGGGCTCCTTGCTCAGCAGGGAGTCTGCTTCTCCCTCTCCCTGCTGCTCCCCCTGCTCGTACTCTCTCTCTCTCTCTCTCTATGTGTGTGTCTCTCTCTGTCAAATAAATAAATAAAATCTTTTAAAAAATAAAATAAATAAAATACTCTATATCTGTTAATTTATCAATGATTAATTTGCATTATCTACAGAAGAATAATAAAGAAATCTAGGAAAATCTCCAGAAGAAATTTTCCACACTTCAAATGTATTTTTTAATATATAGAAATCATTTTCTCCCAGTTCTATTGAGGTATAATTGACAAAATAAAATTATAAGAAATTTTTTTCTTAAAACATATTTAGCAGAAGGTTGGGCTTCTAAAGTTCAGGAGATGATGAAATCCATAGTCCAGGAACAGAGTCAACCCTTCTTATTCAAAGTGTGATCCACAGACCAGCAACACTTTCATCCCTTGGAGTTATTAGAAATGCAGACTCGAAGGCCCCCCCTACGATCCACTGACTCAGAACCTACAATTTCAGAGGACCTGCAGGTGATTCCACCCTTTGACGAGATATGCACGCAAAAAGAGATCACCTCTGGCCTCTTTAGCCTGAGTCCCTGCATTTGAGGAAGACACGGTAAGAGTAGAGTGTGAGGGGTGGGGTCAGCCCATATGTCCTGGAAGAGAGCAGATGGTGACAGTCATGCTGGGACGTTGTGATTTGTACGACCTCACAGACTTACTGGGCTGTCCTTGACCTTCCAATTGAGAGCGCCATTTTGGAGCTATCCTTCACTCTGTCCTTCACCTAGGTGTTTGGTCCATATCTTGCTGAGACCTCTCTCTTATTATTTCTTAGAAAGGTATCTCTTTTCTTTTTGAGGCTGAGGAATGATGATCCAGGACAGACATGCACCCCTAGAAAAGGTGAACATGGACTGAGTGTTGAAGCTTTTGCATCCTAACTGGTGATGCCAGGGCTCTAGAGAAGATTGTGGCTCCAAATAGTTATTATGGAGGGGTACAGATATGTTACACTGATAAAAGATTGAAAACAGATTGGACAAGACATTGAAATACTGGAGGGGAAACCCACAGTATATATACCTTTGCATTGTGTGTGAAGAAGTCATAGCCCACTCCCATGGGACTGGAAGGCAGCAGAAGTCAGCAATTACAATAATAATAAATGTAGGATCTCTGTGTCTCCCAGGTTATCTAAATTCTGTTAACTAAATAATAACAAGCAAATAAATAAAAACATAAGTAAAATAAACAAAAAATAAGCTAAAAAATACTTAAAATAAAACAAATAAATACAAACAAAATAGCAACCCTTTATTTGTACAGAGCTTTATGATTATTTAGCAAATTATTTATTTATTTGTTTGCTTACTTTTGCAAATATTTGTTGAACATATATTGTGTATCAGAAACTGGGCCAGGTACCAGGATTACAATGGTGAACAAACCACACATAGGCACATCTCTATGGAATTCACGCTGAAGTAGTTTTCTACTGTAGTGGGTTTGCCGAAGTTCTATTGAACATGTGCCAGTCACTGGGCTAGGCACAGTGCCCCACCCCCAAGGAATCCTCAGAACAACTCTCTGAACTTGGCACCTTTATTATCTCCTTTACCCAGATGGGGTTGATAAAAGTACTCAAGTCTCAAAAGTTCAGACTTTCCCAAAGGGATTTAAATAGTCGTTGTGGGCCAATGAAGAACCCAAGTTCTTGACTGTCAGGTGTTCATCCAACAATTACAATGGACCTGAGCCTTGAAAACAGAGTAGGGTTTTGGAGAAAGAGGAAAGCATTCCAGGAACTGGAGCTTGAGTAAGTGGGTGAAGGTAATGAAATGACAGTACCCCATGGGGATGGGGGTTAATTCTGGAATAAGGGGCTGAGGCCTCTAAGTGAAGTCTGCCTTTCAGAAATGACAGACATTGCCCAGGGTGGATAGAACACAACGTCTGCGGGTGCCATGGCTGGAAGTTGGGATTGGTCCAGATTGAGGAAGGACCTGAATGCCACTCCAAGAAGCTGGTCTTTTATCCATTAGGCAATGGAGAACCATGAACACATGGAGGGCCAGGAGGCCAGAGTTCTGCAGAAGGAAGATCCTTCCCATGGGGAGATGGGATATATTTGGCACA
The DNA here is from genome assembly GCA_002007465.1 of Ailurus styani. NCBI lineage: Eukaryota > Metazoa > Chordata > Mammalia > Carnivora > Ailuridae > Ailurus > Ailurus styani. Next base: position 3,155,658 of record LNAC01000022.1, read on the forward strand.
GAGTGGCAGAGATGGTGAGCAGTGCAAAAAGATGAAAAATTGGTTAGAGAGCCGTTGCCATACCCATTCCCAGCCTCCCCACCCTGTCGCATAGTGAGCTAACTACTTCTTCCTCGCTGTAATCACATGTGCCTTAACCTGTCCAGATGCAGATTCTGATTGGACAGGTCTGGGTTGGGGCATGAGATCCTGCATTTCCAACAAGGCCCCAGGGGAAGCAGGTGCTGCTTCTTTGGGGACCACACCGTGTGTAGCCAGATGCAGACTGTGATGACAACATACGCAGGGACACAGAGACAGACCCTACGACGTGTCTGCAATTTTGCTGGGTCCTTTGCACTCTGTGTTCGTTCAGGTGCTTAATAACCAAGAGAGAGTTAGGATTGTTATCCCCGTTTCACTATAAAGGAACTGGACCTCCGAGGGCTTAGGTCATTTGTTTAAAGTCACATAGACCCTTCAGCCCAGTCTCTCCATAACAGAACAGACAAAACGCAGACAGAAAGCCCATGAACTTATTAAATTTAGATTCTGTCTGCAGAAACCCTGTCACCACATATTAACCACGAGAAAGAGTCAATCATTACTCACATACAGAAAAGGAAGGAAGAGGCAGATTTCTCTTTTTATCTTGTGACCAAAAGGGGTGCCTCTAAGGAACAGGCCTGCGTGATGGCAGGTGAAGATAGGGAAGTCTACCAGAGCCGTGAAGTAAGCTTCTTTAAAGGCGAACATTTGATGTGGCATCTTGCTGCTGTGGGGAGGAAGCAGCCGTGACCAGCCACAGCGGGTGGGCAAAAAGCCATTTGTTTCTCTGTGTAAACGCTCCTGGCTGGGGACGTGGCCTGGCAGGCAGCCTAGGAATGTTTCATGTCTACGGTGGGGAAATTCATGATGCAGAGAGCACTCCAGTTGTGTTAAATAATCTGTCATTGCAACATCCATGCCTGGGCTTTCCCGCTTCCTCCGGCCAGATCTGGAAAGCTAATCAGAGGTCACAGAAGGAGGCGAAGTTTAGGGTCCGGCCTGAAAAATTCCCCGGAAACAGCAAGAGGCAGAGGCTGAGGAGGGCCCCAGCTGTCTCCCTCCCACCTCCAGAAGAGGCTCGATGCCATTACTTGTGCTGGCTTGGCCAGGAAATAAGCCAAAGTAGATTTGACCCACAGGCCGATGCTTGAGGGTTTGTCTCTCGGAACCCAGTGCCAGGGGTAGCAGGAAAGGCTGCTATTTGTGAGTGACTAGGGCTTCATCAAGGTGTGCAAGCCTCACCCTGGACCTAGTGAATCAAACTTTGGGGACTGAGGATGGGTCTTTTTTCCCAAAGCAGTTTTTCCAGGTGATTGCGCACTTTGAAATTTGAGAACGACACAGGTTCTATTAGCAAAATGGGAAACATGAACAGTATGAAGAAGAGAATATAGGCTCCAGGGTCAAAGAAACCCAGAGTTGTGGCCCATCCCTATAGCAACCAGCAGCATGACTTTGCATGAATCACTTGACCTCGCTGACTCTCCTCTATAAATGGGTTCATGATGATCTCTGCAGAGGATGGTTGCGAAGGTCCCATAGGTAATGGGGTCTGCAAATGCCTGCTTCATGTCCGGTGTCCAGTAAGTACTCAGGGACTTGATTTCAGCATCTCCCAGGCCCCAGGCTTGTTTCTTGTTGAAATGGCCTCAGGTGCTCATCTACATAGGACATTTGCAATTGATGGGTAGCAGAGAATGGGAAGATGGGAGGAAATCAGATGATGCAGTAGGATTTATTTTCATTAGAGGTGATGCTTTGCTTTAGATGTTTGCTTTAAGATGGATGTGACCATCAGGGGCCTCAGCAGCCTGGGACGTGTGCCGACTACAACAAGCATTTAAAGAAAATGCATTTAAAAAAGACACAGGCATCAGTTTAAAAAAAATAAGTAAATAAAAGTTTTGGGAAAGATATTGGCTTTGTGATCCACAAATTTAGGGACAAATAGGAGGCCCTGGATAGTCCTGGGTCATCCCACAGTATGGTGTAACTAACAGAAAATGTGCCCTTGGACTTCATTAGAAGAGATGCAAGCTTTGAAATGAAGCAGTGAGAGAGGCCCTTTTTCTCTCTGCTGGCCTGAGCAGCTTGCAAACCTTCTCAAGCTGTGGGTGGTGAGAGGAGAGGAGATATGATGGTGAAGGAAGTCAAGTGTTTGGGGAGCTGTTCAGGGAGAAGAGTGGTTTAGCATAAATAAAAAGGGGCCATTGCAATGGATGTTTGCAAGATCTGAAAGTACCGACTGGGGAAGTTGGGCTGAAGGATCAGACTTAGGGAAAATGGGTGGAAACTGCCAAGACACAGACTTCAGTTGTTTCATGGAAGAACCCGGTAATAGCTGCTATTGTTGAATTGTTCTACTGAGTGTGCCTGATGACTTTAGGTCATCCACCCTCTGACTACCTTGCCAACGAGGCGCGCTTTTCCCCGTTTCTCAGATGAGGAAACGGGTTCAGAGAGAGGAAGTGACTTGGCAAAATCATGCATCTCAGAAGGGGGGTAGTCAACGATCTAAACCTCTAAACTCTGCAGACTCCTCTTGTTTCCCCTGTGCTGGGCTGTTTTTCTGACAAGCAGAAAGGAGGGAAGGAGGAATGAGTTGCCCTGAAAGGTAATGAGTTCCCTGTCCAAGGATTCCATGGAAGGCAATCAATGAAAGTTGAGAGTTAAGATCTCAGACTCTGGAATCATATGCCACCTTATAAGTAAGCCATCTGCTGAGGTTTTCTTTTGCTGTTTCACAGACCTACTATAGTCTAAATGCTTGTTCAGAGGACCAGGTACCTGTAGTGAGGGGCCAGCAAAGACAGCTTTTAAAATGGGCTAGCGTCAGTTGTGATGCCCTTGAAGTTCACCCCCAAGTCCTAAGAATGCACAGGCAGTTTTGGCTTATTACACATGGGGTGAGCCTTCCTTCTGCCACTCTTGAGATTCCTTGAAATTAGCTTTGACTCTAAGTCTCTATGACTAGATTCTTGCCAACTCCCAAGAGCTGACCTCTCAGTCTCAGACTTGGTGTAGAAAGCTTGTGTGCTGGGTTAAAACCAGTGTTACCAGTGAGCATAGAAGAGGAATACCAGTGGAAGTCAAAGGTCTTGCTTCTTGGAGCAGAAAGAGCATGACTTTGGGTTTGAATCTTGTGTCTTTCACTGCTTGACGGAGAGTTTATATAAGTCACTTAACATATTTGGGCTTCCGTTTGCAGATCATTGAATGGGATTATCAACACTTAACAAAGCTATGCAAAATCTAGAAGGCCATGCATATGCACAGCACTGGTGCATAGGCCTAGAAAGTCTTAAAAGACCCTAAGTTCTCACCTCTGGCTAACCTTGAGACACTAAGCAAGCAGGAGGTGAAGGCTAAGTAGAATTACCAGCTGAAGCTGAAGGTATGGCCCAACACACACCCAGGGCCCTTTGGAAAGACTGGGAGACTTATTGGTTCCAGGCATCTAGGGAAATCTTTGTCCAATCACAATTTAACAACTAAGCTAACTGAGAAGAGATTTCAGTGGTCACATATAACAAAAATGCAGACTTCATAGAATTGGTTCAGAAAGGTCACTAACAAAAAAGAAACAATAACAAAGCTTGGGGAGAGGGAAGAATCTGATTTTCAGAATTGCCACCTTATATTATTTAAAATGTCTGGATTCCAACAAAAAAATCATGAGACATGAAAAGAAACAAGAATGTAAGGCATATACACAGGGGGAAAAGTCGATATAAACTACCCTTGAGGAAGCCCAGACAGACTTCTAGACAAAGACCTTAAATTATATATTTTATTTTTAAAAATATTTTATTTATTTATTTGACACAGAGAGAGAGATCACAAGTAGGCTGAGAGGCAGGCAGAGAGAGAGGAGGACGCAGGCTCCCTGTTAAGCATGGAGCCCGATGCGGGCCTCAATCCCAGGACCCCAAGATCACGACCCAAGCTGAAGGCAGAGGCTTTAACCCACTGAGCCACCCAGGCGTCCAAATTATGTATTTTAAATATGTTTAAAAACTAAATGAAATCATATCTAAAGAATTAAAGTATGAGAATGGTGTGTCACTAAATAGAGAATATTAATAAATGTATGGGAATTATTAAAAACAACCAATAGAAATCCTGAAGTTGAAAAGTACAACGGATATGAAAAATTTCCTAAAGGAGTTCAACATCAAATTTGAGTAAGCAGGGGAAAGAATCAGGAAAGCTGCAGCTACGTCTATTGAAATGATCCAGTCTGAGGAATAGAAGGGGAAAAAAAGAAAAAGAAAGAACATAAATTTCAGACTTACAGGTCACAAAAAATTGTACCAACATACACAGAAAGGGAGTCCCAGAGAGAAGGAGAGAAAAATGATGAAGGAATATTGGTATGAATAATGGCCTAAAAATCCCCAAATTTGATGAAAAACATTAATCTACACACCTAAAAAGCTGAACAAACTTCAAGTAGGATAAATGTAAATAGATCTACACCAAGACACATCATAATCAGACTTTCAAAAGCCAAAGACAATGAGACAATGTGAAAGCAGCAAGAGGGGAGCAATTCATGGCATATAAAAGATACTCAATAATAACAGCTAATTTATCACCAAAAACTACATAGGCCAGGAGACAGAGGCTCAATTTATTCAAAGAACTGAAAGCAAAAACTATCAACTAAGAGCTCTATATTGGACAAAACAATCCTTTAAAAGTGAAGAAGAAATTAAGGCATTCTCACATACATGAAAACTGAGGGATTTTGCTGCTTAGCAAATCAGTTCTACAAGAATACTAAAGTGAGGGGAGCCTGGGTGGCTCAGTTAGTTAAGTGTCTGCCTTCAGCTCAAGTCATAATCCCAGGGTCCTGGGATTGAGTCCCACATAGGGCTCCTTGTTCAGTGGGGAACCTGCTTCTTCCTCTCCCTCTGCCCCTCTCCCTCCTCATCTCTCTCTCAAATGAATAAAAAAAATCTTTTTTTAAAAGTACTAAAGTGAGTCCCTTCAGGCTGAGATAAAATACACTAGGCAAAAACTAGAATTCACGTAAAGAAATAAAGAGTATCAGTTAAAGTAATATATAAGTCAATATAAAAGACAATGAGAATGTATTTTTGTTTACATTTTTTGCATTTTTATGTTTGTCTTTTTATTTATATTTTTCTCCTTTCTGATTTAAGAGACAGCTGTATAAAGCAATAACACTAAATGCGTGTTGATATAAATATAATGTATAAAGTTGTGACTTGTATGACAATAAGAGCAAAAAGAGAAACCAAAACCCCAGAACCACAGGGGTTAAGAAACGAAGTCATATGGAAACAACATTTCTTATATGCTACTGAAATTTGGTTGATAATAATACAAACTAGAGTATTATAAACTAAGATGTTAATCGTAACTCCCAAAACATGCAGTAAGAAAATAAAGTTTAAAAAGAGTAGTAAAAGAAAACAGGAGAATTTGAATGACGCACTAGAAAATATCTAACACAAAAGAAGGTATAGAGCAATAGAAGAACAAGAAAGACATAGACTAACAGAAAACAAATGACAAAAAATGGCAGATTTAAATTTTATTTGATTAGTAGTTACATTAAATGTAAAGGGATTAAACTCTCTAAAGCCAGAGACCAAGCAGGACTGCTTAGCAAAACATCATCTTCAAAGAAGATATAAAAAAAAAGATACGAATGTCCAATAAGCCCATAAAAAGCGGCTCAACACCATTAGTCATTAGGGAAAGGCATACCACAACCACAGTGGTGTACCACTCCATACACACAAGGATGGCAGAAATAAAAAAGATGGGCAATTCCAAGTGTTGGAGGGAACGTGGAAAAATTGGAACCCTCATACATGCTGGCGGGAATGCAAAATGGTGCAACCGCCATAGAAAGGAGTTTGGCAGTTTCTCAAAAAGTCAGATACAGAGTTGTCCTGTTCCTCTGCCGTTCCACTCTGGGTAGGTACCAAAGAAAGCTGAGAACGTATGTCCATGCAAAAACTTGTACACGAACGCTCCCAGCCACATAGTTCAAAATAGCCAAAGAGTAGAAACAACCCAAGTGTCCATCAACGGCTGAAGGGATCAGCAAAAATGTGGTACATCCGTATGATGGGACCTTATTCCGCCACAAAAAGGAATGAAGTAGCAACATATACTACGACATGGATGAATCTGGAAAAACATTCCGCGAAGTGAAAGACACCTACTACAAAATGCCACATATTCCATGTGAAATGTCCAGGAGAGGTAAATCAGAACAGACAGAAGGTAGATTTGTGACTTCCAGGGGCTGGGGACAGGGACAGTGGCCGCTAATGGATAGGGAGTTATTTTTTGGAGTGATGAAAATATTCCGGAGTTAAATGGTGGTGATGGTTGCACAACTCTGTGAATACACTAAAACCACTGAGTGAGGGTGAATATTTATGGTATGAATTAATTCTGAATTGAAAAAAAAGCCATGAGATAATGTATGGTAGATCCCTGAATATTTCTTGGCACATAAGTGATATGCAATGAATGTTTTTCCTTTCCTTTCTTTCCCTTCCCTTCCCTTCCTCTCCCTTTCCTTTCCTCCTTTCCCTTTCTTCCTTCCTCCCTTTTTCTTCCTTCCTTCCTTCCTTCCTCCCTCCCTCTTTCTCTCTTTTTTCCTTCCTTTCCTTTTCCCTTCCTTTCTTCTCCCTCCATATTCTCTAAGAGGTCAATCTGGACCGCTTGCCTCAGAGAACTTCTGCCAGGTGACATCAGCTTTTTGGAATGAGAAGTAAAGTTCACAATTTCCATTTCCTGAAACCCACTCTCTCTCGTTGGCCTCAAACTCACTTTCGTGATTTGCAGGCACGTCTCAGGTCATCAGAACTGGAACTCACGCCCGGGTCCTGTGGATATTGTCCACCGCTCGGCAAGCGTGTCTGGAGGGACTGGACCCAGAGGTGTGAGGTGCCGGGGCCAGACCCACAGCCAAGCTCCCACCTGGCTCCTGAGCTTCCATATCCAATCTCGTTTTGTGTCTTTCCTCTTCTGCCTTCCTCCTTCTGCCGGGATCCCTCATGGCCCTGTCCAGAGCTGGCATGGGAGGTGTGGTCAGGGGCCAAGCAACACTGCAAGAGTAGTGAGGTCTGTGCCTTTGATGTGTGTGTAGTGACCCAAAGGAAAAAAACAAAAAACAAAAAAACAAAAAAAAACGTGGTACAGAAAAACCACCAGCAGCCTCCAGCCGACGGCTGAGGGACTGAGTTTGTTCTCCACTGAGAAAACGCTCTGAGGCCCCGCTGCTCAGCGTCCCAGATCTCCAGACCTGTCAGGAAGGGAAGGGCTGGAACCGAAGAGCTCATTTCTTGATGTAGGAACGTGGAAAGGGAACTTGCTCTCCAGAGGCGACTTTCCCTGGAAGGGCAGGTCAGTTTCCGTCGGCGGGTGTGAGGACCGGGTGCCCGGGGAGAGGGGCCAACAGAGGTGGAGGAGGGGACTCGGCTCAGAGGAAGAAGCCCGCGATGCGGGGGCAGGTGGGGTCTAAGGTTGTCCTTCTCTCCGGCACGGAGCCTCTGGGGACACCGGCACCAGGCACGTGACAGAGAGCCCTGGAGGGAGTCGTGGAGTGGCCCGCGCCAGGGGAGGTGGCAGGTGGCAGAAGGGCTGGAGGGGGTGGAGGGAAAGCTCAGAGCAGCCGGCCAGCCCTAAGGTGAAAAGAGCCACATGGAGGAAGTCACATCTTGGGGATCCTAACCCTGGGAGGTGGTGACGTTTCTGTCCTCTGTGCGGGGTGGGGGCTCGGGTTACGGGGGACCGTCAAGGCAAGGTGACCTCACGGGGCTGATGAACACAGTCCTGATGGGGGCTGGAGTCTGCGGAAACCTCAGAGGCTCTGGAACTCTGAGAGCTAGAGTACAAAACAGGGTGTGTGTGTGTGCGTGTGTGTGCGCCCGATCCCCCCAAATTCCCCTAAGCTACAAATGCTTCTTTGTCACTGGCTTTATTCCAGTCTCCTCCCGTGGGGACCCAGGACCACCACTCCTCTCCCCCGTACACACTCCCGTCTCTTCCCCCCGTGCGTGGTTCCAACGTGCATAACAACATTGGTGACTCCCGTGGGACGCTGGCCGCCTGCCAGCTGTAAGCCACCGCCGTTGTCGCTCCAGACAGGGCTCTGCTCGCTTTTGCACAAATAGCTCTGGGGCTTGGCCGGAACAAAGGTAATCTGCCGTTCACATCTCCAGCCCTAGCCAAAGAGCGGGAGGGAGAATTTCCGCTGTGTTTCAAGGAGGGCTTCCTCCCCACCCTACCCCCAGGACTTCAGTTGCACCCGGACCCCAGTGGGGGCGAGAGGGGGTCGTCTCCTCCCTTTCCGGGAACAGGTGATAAAGACGTTGAGCATTGGCAGTGCTGGTGCATTTCTCCAAAAGCCTCTGGCTCCTGGGGGCCACCCTGACTTGCACAAGCCTCAAAGGGGAACGGGAAACACCGACTACCTGTTTCTGCCACGGCCTCTATATCCATAAACCAGGTACGTCCACACGTCTAAAAGTCCAGCTGTGTATCTTCAACAGTTGTGCGGAGACACTGAAGATCTTGAGCCCTTGGGGCATCTTGGTGGGCCCCATGCTACCCCTTCACCAGCCCTGTGCCCTCAGCCCTGCTAGATAACCCAGCCCAGGGGAGCGATCTCTCCCACCCAGCCAGCCTGCCCTGAGCTGTGCCAGAGACTGAAGACAAGACAGCATCGTGGTTACGAACACACACTTCATTGTCAGTCTGTGGGAGCTGGAAGCCCGGCTCTGTTGGGCTTGCACAGGGTAACCTTGGGAAGTTTCCTTAAACACACGGTCTTGTTCTAGTCATCTATGAAACAGAGATAGTGGCACAGATCTTGCAGGCTCCTGCAGGGCTTAGACGTCTTGATCTATGATGCCTGCCCGGTTCGCGACACAACCAGACTCCTTTTCTCCCTTCCCCGAAGGCTCTTCAATCCCTTTCTGTTCTGTTCGGCGGACCCACAGGAAGCTTCCCGGGAGCTGACTTTGTCTTGCCATGCCCTCCTCCATGCCTACAGGGGCTCCAAGCCAGCGTAAACATCATTTTATCAAATACAGGGAAAGGCCCTCTCCGGGTCATCAGGACCCTCCAGGATCTGTTCCCAAAGTCACCAGCCCAGCCTTATTTCCAGCCATTCCCCACGGGACCCTCCATCTGGTCTAGCCAGGCTCTCCATTCACTTCAAATCTCCTAACTCGTGCCAAGACTCTATGTTGCTCTTCCTCCATCTCCGTAAACCCGATGCACTCTGGAGGGTCAAGGGCAAGAACGCGCCTCCAGCCCCCCCCAAAGTCCTCCCTAAGCAAAAATTCTCTGCTACCCACATGCAGATTAGTCACCCACAGAATTCTGTCTCTGTGGTTTTATTTTTTCCTGTACTTGCAAATGCTCTTACCCCAACACAAGAGCTCTAGGCAGAGAGGCCCTAATGTTGCTGTAATGATGTGCGGCACTCAGCAGGTACTCAGCAAAGGCTGGCTGGCTGGACAGAGGGACAGCCCTGGGTCTTACAAGACTCCTAAAAGCTGGGGACCCAGGCAGTGAGCCCCTGCATGCCCCCTGGCCCCTATGCAACATGGTGGGGGGAGAAGCCATCCTTAGCCACCCCTGGGTGTTTGGAAGGAGCAGGACTGATCCTCCCTCTGCAGCCCGGAGCCTCCTCCGCATCCCCACGTGGCTTGATAGAACAGCCGTGTAGTGAAGAGTCCCCTGGATAAGGGTCTGGGGTTCCGACGTCGGCCCCACTTTTACTAAGGGTGTAGCCTTTGCAAGCTCTTTTCTCTCGGTGCCTCAGTTTCACCCCCTGCCTTTGAAGGGGAACAAAAACAGTTCCTGCCTCGCCTGGTTGCGCTTATTCAGTGAATTAATGGGACGTTGCTTCAGTGTTCGCGGAAGAGGAAAGTCAGGCTCGAACCCCATCTCTACCACTTCTAGCTCGATGCTGAGGAACACCGTGGCCCTTTCTGGGGTCTGTTTGCCTGTCTGCAAGCAGATGTCTGCAAACTGGTGTCCACCTTGCAGGGTTCAGGCGGGTAGGAAATCCTGCCCACGAAGCGTGGAGAAGAGTGCCTGGCATACGTGAGGCTTGCGGTGTGTTCCCATCCTGCCCCCAATAAGTCTCGCTTTTCTGCCTGTCAGAGATAGAGGCCATTGGAGGACAGAGGTCCTGAGGAGACGCCCGGGACATAAAAGACCCTGAAAATTCAATTTGGGGTCTTGAGAGGTTGATGTGGGCCTGCTGCCATCTGCTGGATTCATTAGGAATGGCATCTCTCACACCCTCTGGTGCCACCTGGTGGTGGAAGAGGTTTGTAACAGCGCATCTCGTCTGCTTCCGCTCTGACTTGGGACTCCGCTCCTCCCCACTCCTCCAGGGATATGCCTCGGCCACCCCATCTCCTTTCAGTCTGTACCTGTATGGGGTACTTTTCGTGTGCCAGGTGTCCTATGAGCTGCCATGAGAAGATAAAAGAGACCGAAGCAATCTGGCAGAGCTAAGTGGTGCTCATCCTTCAATCCACCTAAGAAGTACCTGGGAAACTTTATTTTTTAAATCAAATTTATTGGTGTACAATCTATTCACAAACCATAAAACAGATGCGATTGAAATGTACATCTTGATGAATTCTGACAGATGTATATACCCATGGAACCACCGCCCCAAAGTTCAGAACATGAGTATTACCTCCAGAAAGTTTCCTCGTGGCTTTTTTGTAGTTTGAGTAAATCTGAAGATCTAATTGGCTTTATTTAGCAGAATCCCATCTAGCAAGTAGAGAGATGCTCCGAGTTGTGAAAAATGAAAGGCTTTCAAGGGAAGGAGGGTGGGTCAAGCATCTATTACCAAGAGAAAAGAAAGAATTGTTACACGTCTTGGGGAGAAGGGCAAGACAAGGTTTTTGGATAATGTGGATTATCAGATTTTTAATGTAGATATTATGTAGATTTTGTGTAAATTATGTAGATGTGTAGATTATGTAGTTTTTTAATATAGTCTTTATGCAGATTACTTCACTAGATTTTTATGCAGATTAGTTCACTGACTGCATACCAGGAAATTTCAGAGTGATGGTTAAAGGGTCACATTCCTGGGATGGGTTGAAATTGCAATTAAACCTCAGTTTTGCTCTGTAGGGGGCAAATGACTCTATTTTGGACTTGTTCCTTCCACCCCAGGCAATCTCTGATCTGGTTTCTCTTACCAGGGCTCAATTTTGTCTCTTCTAGAACTTTAGGTAAATGGAGTTGAGCAATCTCTATTCTTTTGTGTCAGCCTGGCACAACAAAGTGTTTTGGTATTCATCCATGCTTTTATATGTATCAAGTTTGCTTCTTTTTATTATTAAATGGCATCAAATGTAGAAATATAACAGCTTATCCACTCCTGTTGATAGACATTTGGGCTGTTTGCAGTTTCATACATGCTATGTTGCACAAGATTGCAGGGACTTTTGTGAAGAAGTCTTTGTGTGACTGAATGTTTTTATTTGTCTTGGGTAAATTTCTAGAAGTGAAATTGATGGGTCATCAGGGTAGATGCAAGTTTAACTTTATAAGAAACTGACAAATGGTTTTCCAAAGAAGTTACTCAATTCTACACCACCAGTATTTCCAATACTCACCAGTGATTAGGGTTTTTATCTTTCTTTCTTCTTCTTCTTCTTCTTTTTTTTTTTTTTGCTTTTAGCCATTTTAATGTGTGTGATGTATCACGTTTTGGGTTGAATGTGCAATTCTTTTATTTATTTATTTATTTATTTATTTTTGAATGTGCAATTCTTTAATGGTTAATGATGTTGAGCATCTTTCCAGGTGCTTATTGGTCATTTGTATATGTTTTTGAGCAGTGACTATTCAAGTTGTTTGCCTATTTTTATTATTGACGTGAAACAGTGACTTTTATATTTTGGATACAAATCATTTGTCAGATGTATATATTTTCTACATTATGTGGCATTGCTTTTCAGATTCTTAGTGGTATTTTCTAAAGAGCAGAAGTTTTCAGTTTGAAGTGCAGGTTAGCAGTTTTTCCTTCATTCCTTCTTTCTTCCTTTTGCTTGCTTCCTTCCTTCTTTCCTTCCTTCCAGGGGTGGTTAGTGATTTTTCTGTCCTCTTCAGTCAGTCTTTGCACTGTTAAAAAACAAAATTCAACCAAGTAAATTTGAAGATCTGATTGGTTTTATTAAATGATTCATGAATTGGGCAGCATCTAACAAGTAGCTCCAAAAGGTTACAGAAAGGGAAAGGTTTTTGTCTTTGTTTTGTTTTTTTTTGGAAAGGTTTTTAAAGTCAGGACAAAGAAGTCATCAGCAGAAAAAAAAAAGGGTTATTTTAGGTGAGGTCAGCTTTTGGGGACAAAAGGGTTTTATTAGATGGATGACCTCATCTTTTCTGGGGACATGAAGAATGCCACGCGGTAGACTACCTTACTGGTGCTCACCAGAAGATTCCTGACGGAGCGGTCAACACTATACCCTGGAGAAGGGTGACGTTGTAATTAGGTTAGATGTTAAGCCTCAGTTGATGTGGCCTAGCATGAGTGATTGCATTTTGAGCCTATGGTTTTCTTTTCTTCCTCCTCTTCTTTTTTTTTTTTGAATCAAACCTCAAAAAAAGCAGCGTTTATTCCTACCAATCACCAGAAGAATGTGGCAGGGGTTTTATCTGAAAGAAAAGTACCAGAAACATCTGAGCAATGACATGTGACTTTCTAAGTAAATATCCAAGGAGATGGTTTTCTTTTTAACAGTAGCGGGGTTGGAAATATTGTGTCCTGTGTTTTCTCTTTAAGACTCTATAATCGTCATTTATTTTTTATTTAATGCTCCATCTTGAATTAATTTTTGTGTATGGTGTAAGGTAGGAGTTGAGGCTTCTGGATCCTCGTCAAGCCAGTACCGTCTGTTGAAAAGCTTACCTTTCTCCGTTGAATTACCCTAACTTTCTCCACTGAATTACCTTCACTAAAGTCAACTGACCATACACGGATGGATGGGTCTATTTCTGACTCTCTGTTGTATTTCCTTGATATATTTGACTATGCCAATGCCACGTCTTGATTTCTGTAGTTTTATAGTAAATTCTGCAATCAGGTACTGATTAACTTTGATCTTTAATCATAACTGTTTTGATTATTATACGTCCTTTGGATTTTTAAATAAGTTACTGGGTTGTCAATTTCTATAACAAAGCCAACTGTAATTTTGGTTGTATTACATTGAATTTCTTAGATATGTTTGGACAGAAGTGGTGTTTAAGCTTCTATTCCACAAACATGGTATGGCTTTCCACTGATGTTTAGGTACTCTTTAATTTCTCTTTATATTTTGTGGTAGTTTTCAAAGCTAAAATAAAATTAAATAAATATATATATATATTTATATTGTGTGTGTGTGTGTGTGTGTGTGTATATATATATATATATATATATATGTAGTGGTATTTTCCAATGTAGGTGTCTTGTGTATATTTTGTAAACTTCATCCCTAAGTCTTTCAAGCATGTAGATGCTATTATAAATGATATTTCTTTAATTCCATTTTCCACTTGTTTGTCACTAGTGTATAGAATTACATTTTTTGGTATATTGATTATACTGGGTTTCCTGAATCCTTGCTAAATTCACTTAGTAATTCTATTGTTGTCGTTATAGATTCCTTAGGATTAAAAGTCACAATATCTGGGAATAAAGACAGCTTTGTTTGTTTCTTTCTTTCTTTCTGATCTGTATGTATGCTAAACTTTTACTTATTTATCTTGCCTTATTATTCTGGGTATGATAGCCAATGCAACGTTAGTAAGTAGAGCAGATCCTTGCTTTGGTCTTACTCTTCAATGGAAAGTATTTAATTTAGTACTATTATTAATTTTGTTAGTTGTAGATTTTTTTTGTTATCATTGCCCTTTATCAGACTGAGGATGTTCTATCTTATTTTGAGGTTATAGTTACTTTTTAAAAAAACATGAATTGGTGCTGAATTCATCAGTGATTTTTTATATATTTTGAGGTGATCATCACATGATTTTTCCTTTTTTTTAATGCGGGGGATTCATTTATTTTTAAATGTTGAAAATCCCTTGTACTGCTAGAATAAGCTTCACACAGTTGTGATGTATTATTCCTATATATTACTTTTTTGAGAAATTTTGTCTATGTTCATGGATGATATCGGTCTATAATTTTCACATTTTTAAAATAATGTTCCTAACTGGCTTTGGTATCAAGGTCTTGCTGGACTTATGAAATGAGCTAGGAAGTGTTTCTTCCTTTATTTCCTGAAAGACTCCGAGGAATCCTGTTACGGAAGCACACTCTCCTTGCGCTCGAAGATTCTCAGCCACGTGACTTTGGACAATTAAACTCCCTTGGATTTTATTTCCTCATCTGTGAAGTGGAGTTGGTACTGTCTATCTAGCTTGGTTGTGCAGAAGAATAGATGGAAAGGTATCTGGACGACAACCCAGCAGGGCGCCTAGCGGGTCCTTGACACATGAGAAGTATTTTGTTCATTAATGTGATTATTATCACATCACCGGGGGACTGGAAACCTAGCACACAATGATTCTCAAGGTTCCTTCTGCTGTCAAATTCCGACACTCTTTTCTCTCAAAGAGCTTTACGTTGAACCATTGGGTCACTTTTGCAGAGCGTTAAAAACTGATTTCAGTGGGCAAACACAGCCATTGAGGGTTCTGCCACAAGTTCCAAAGGGAAAAAGTGGTTCTGGGAAAGGGGGAATGGGGGAGCAACGTCTGGGAGTGACAGTTCTGACCGGAAGGCTCAGGGTCCCAAAGGTGGTGACAATGCAGTAAAGGTCAGACACATTCTGTGGGAAAAACATGGGAAAATCATGGAAGCCATGGGGAAGTTAAAGTCTGGCATGAGAGTCAATGAAGTGGCCACACAGTAAAGCGAAGATGAAGCCGGGCGAGGGGGCTACTTGGGTTGGGCGACCAGAGGTGCCACGGTGAGACCGCGTCAAGAAGCAGCATTTGCCTTGACTGTGAGTGCGCTGGATAAGCCTGTGTTTACAGACCCTCCGATTAAGACAAAATATAGATAACATATTATTATGGTCGAAGGGAGAAAATAAAATTGTACAAAAGACAAAAAGAAATCACTCACGTGATGCACAAGAGTCTCCAAATGTCATTATCGACCCCATTTCTCCCTCTGACAGGTGAGGAGACTGAGGCTTGCCAGTTGGGGGATTTGTCAGCGGCAACATGGCGCCTTGATCATCAACATTCTGCAGCCAGAGGGCTGGAGAGGCGCTGGTTCTCACCTCATGGCCGCCAGAGGGCCCTTCTCGCACTCTTTGGGGAGCCCCTCGGGAGATGACTTCTTGAAAGGTTTCCAACAGGAAGACTCAGGTCACGCCAGGAACTGTATTCTCTGTCCAGTTGTGTGACCTTAAGCACATTTCTAACCTCCCTGGGTGTCAGGCTTCCTATCTGGAAAAAGGACCTGCAATAGCCATTATTTCTTGGATCCCTAGTATATGCTCGAGGTTGTACTGCATGACTCTCCACATGACTTACTTAGTCCTTTGAAGAACCCTGTGAAATAATGAAAATAGGAGTCACAGGTAGGAAAAGTGGGGTCAGAGAGATTAAATCATGTACCTAATTTACTGGAAAGATCCAGACCCAGAACTGAAACCCAGGAACACCTGACTTTCCTTCCCACATTAAAATTGACCGAATTACATATTTTGAATATGGACAGTTTATTCTCAGTCAGTTATACCTCAATAAAAAAAATTTTAGGCAGCCTCCAGAATTAGATGTAAAAGTTGAAGAGAGGAACGACACCAACAATAGGTAATACATTCACAGGAATATATATGTGCCAGCATTCATCCAGCCACACGCTTAGGATTTGAGGATTTTATTGTATATAAGATATGCCCGAATAAAGTAATGCTGCATTTTTTAAAAAAAGCAATTAGACCTCAAGCCATAATTCTTAAATATCACCTGGATCTCTTACTGGCAGAAAAATAACACTAGACTGCTTCTAAAATAAATCATTCTCTCAACTCCTGCTCACCTTGAAAAAAAAAAGGACTTTTTTTTTTGTTTATTATAAAAGCAATACATGCTCATTGTAGGAAAATTAGAAAATAGAGATGAGCAAAAATATAAAAATAAAAGGCAGCCTTGGTTCTATGTTCAGATATAACAAGATTTTACACTCTGGCATATTTCTTGCCACTACTCAGTGCCTGTGTGTTTATTCAGATGTATACCTAATCCTGTAAAATGCAGGGAGTTTCAAAAAATGGGAGCTTATCCTAACAATTCTTTGATAATTTACTTTGAGTACACAGGAGTATTCCATGAAAGGCTTACTATACCGACGAATGGTCATCTAAGAGAAGAGTTTTTAAATTCAGTCCCATGATGCCTTGGGGTTCTTTGGCAGTGTCTCAGGTGCTGGGTGCTGGCAGGGGTGGAGGTGAGTAGGGGTAGGGGGGAAAAGAGAAAGGTCAGGTGAGGGTCAAGATGGAGCACAGGCAGGTGAGGCCCACATCTGCCACTCTTACTCAACAGAGCCACTTTCTTATTTGTTCAAATATTCATTTCCCATGTAAGATTTCATTTAAAGAAATTCCAGCACCAAAAACAATTTTGAAAAGGGAAATCGGGTAACATTCTAATTTCTGCTTAATTTCTTTTCAAAATGAAAAGAGCCTGTTTTATAATTATAAGAGCAACACCCACACAATTTTCAAGATTCAAACAAGTCCAAAAAAATAGAAATAAAAAGATGGAAAGTCATCCATTCATCTCCCTACATGACATTTTGGAGTGTATGTGTGTATCAGAATGTACTGCCCGTATATTATGCCCCATCTTTGTTCCTTAACACAGCCCATTCTCCCAAGTCGTTTCTTGGTCTTTAAAAATATGATTCTCTAGGGCGCCTGGGTGGCTCAGTGGGTTAAAGCCGCTGCCTTCAGCTCAGGTCATGATCCCAAGGTCCTGGGATCGAGGCCCGCATGGGGCTCTCTGCTCTGCAGGGAGCCTGCTCCCTCCTCTCTCTCTGCCTGCCTCTCTGCTTGCTTGTGATCTCTCTCTCTGTCAAATAAATAAATAAAAATCTTTAAAAAAAAATAAAGTCAAAACATGAATAACTTAAGTATCAATAAATATTATTTGAGAAATGTGCTTTAAATTATACAAAGTGCCTCTTGTTGGGCGCCTGGGTGGCTCAGTGGGTTAAAGCCGCTGCCTTCAGCTCAGGTCATGATCCCAAGGTCCTGGGATCGAGGCCCACATCTGGCTCTCTGCTCAGCAGGGAGCCTGCTTCCTCCTCTCTCTCTGCCTGCCTCTCTGCCTACTTGTAGTCTCTCTCTCTGTGTCAAATGAATAAATAAAAAAAAAATCTTAAAAAAATAAATAAATAAAATAAAAATATGATTCTCGACCATTTACTCTTTGTGTTATGTTGTTAGGTTATTAATAGATACAAAAAACCTTCCAAGTTAAATTTAAAGCTTAAGGAGAATTGGGTTTTCATTTCTAAATGTATAATTTTAACACACTGAATATCCATATAAACATTGCAAATGGACACTGTGCATACAAACAGCTCCCCCAGCTTTAGAAGTCCTGTGTGGGCAGATCTTCAAAACTGAAGAGCTTCTCCAATAGATGTCCTTAATGGTAAAGGAAAGTGTGATCAAGAATCCCCAAAGGTCTGAGGGAGGGAGCAGTTTTGGAAGCCACTCCTAGACCCAAAAGGGCTTTGGCATTGTTTGTTTTTCTCAACATTTAATGGGTTACGTATTTTTCCACCCCTTGGTTATTCAAACAACCTCTTCTTCATACACACTTAGTTTGTGTTCACTGTTGTTAGGATCCTAAAATCATAAACAGAACTGCAATGAATTTCCTTTTATGTAAGTAACTCTTTGGCTACATCTCTGATTATTTCCTTAGGATTAAATTCTCCAAGTGGAACTTTCTGGTCAACCAGTATAGGTGTTTTATGACTTTTCCTATATTGCCAAATTAGCTTTCAGGCAGGAAGTCCTAATTTGGAATCCTGTCATTTCATCTCCTCACCAATATTGGTACATAAACGGTGCAGTTGATATATGAAAAATGGTATCTCGTTATGATCTTAATTAGTGTTCTTAAATGACTACTGAGATAAAAGAATTCTATGAATTTATTCATCATTTTTGTCTCTCACTTTGCAGAATATATACTTCTATACTTTGTACATATTTCTATTGGAACATATTTGTATTATTATTGTTTAGAAAGAGTTCTTTATATATAAATGGCACCATTCATTTGTCAATATGGGCAATCTCTCTTTCCAATTTTCCTTTACATTTTATAATTTGATAATTTACATTATATTCATAATGCCTTGTCTGTAGTTTTTCATCTTTTTTGTATTTTTAGAAAGGTCTCCCTCATCTCTCATTCCCAAGGTTACCAAATAGCGTCATCTCCTTTATGATTTCATGGTTATATAAATATTTTTATATAAGCAAATAAAAATTCAAAGATACACAATATAGGTACATATGTTGAATGTATCTGTACTTAATTTTAGTGGTGGTTTGAGGGTGGCATTTAGTGTTTTCGCTAACTAGTCAATAAATTCTCCCAACACTACTGTTGAATAATCCCCTTTTCCTTCACTGATCTAAAATGCTTCTTCATCCTATAATTAATTCCTTTATGTACCAAGTATTTTCTTGGATTTCTATTGTGTTTCATTGATCTACATTCCTAGTCTTGTGCTAATGCCATTATTGTATCATATCGTACTGTATTATTGTAGCCTTATTATATGTTTCAATATCTGTTTTCCTTGATTTCCTTTCATCACTCTTTCTCTTATGAGTGTTTTTAAATATGTTTTTACTTCTTTATTGAAGGGCAGTGCATACATGAAGGGTGCACATGTCACCTAAGTGAATGGTCTGGTACATTTTTACAAAATGACATTTGCCCCATCAGCAGGGAGATCAAGAAACAGAATATTAGCAGCATCCCAGAAACACCACCCAGCCTTGAGCTCTCTTCCAGCCACTATCTACTCTAAGAGTGATCACTGTGTCGACTTTGATCTAAATTGGTTTTTTTATCTTTTTTTTTTTTAAAGATTTTATTTATTTATTTGACACAGAGAGAGAGATTACAAGTAGGCAGAGAGGCAGGCAGAGAGACAGGGAGAGAAGGAAGCAGGCTCCCTGCTGAGCAGAGAGCCCGATGCGGGCCTCGATCCCAGGACCCTGAGATCATGACCTGAGCCGAAAGCAGAGGCTTTAACCCACTGAGCCACCCAGGCGCCCGATCTAAATTGGTTTTGAAGGGTGCCTGGTTGGGTCAGTCAGTTAAGCATCTGCCTTCAGCTCAGGTCATGATTCCAGGGTCCTGGGAGAAAGCCCTGCACTGGGCTCCCTGCTCGGCGGAGAGCCTTCTTCTCCCTCTGCCTGCCTCTCTTTCTCTCTCTTGCTCTCACTCTCTCTTAACTAAATAAAATCTTTTTTAAAAATTGGTTTTGAGCTTTATATAATAAGAATCATATCATCTACCCCTTTTATGTCTGTCCTCTTCAACTTTACATTTGGGAAATTCATCCACATTGTTGAAAATAGTTTTAAATTGTGCCTGCCCATTGCTATATAATCTTCCTTTATGTGACTACACTGTGACTTATTTATTCATTCTACTGTCGATAGGTATTTCAGTAATTTTCAAGTTTGGGCCTATTACAAATATCGCTGCTATGAATGTTTTAGTACCATATGTGAACATAGGTATACAATTCATCAGTGTACATCCAAATGTGTGCAGTTCTGTTCTGCCTACTCCTGGAGGTGGATTTACTGAGTCTTAGACTAAATTTATGTTTGGCCTTTGTAGATACTGCAAAATAGTTTCCCAGAATCGCTGTAGTAACTTACAGTCCTGCCAGAGGTGTAAATGAGTTCCAGTTACCCACCCTCTTGCCAACACTTAGCATTATCTGTCTTACTTATTTAGCCATTCAGGCATGACAGGTACTAAAGTATGCATTTCCATTTTCATGATGACTCATGAAGCTGAACACATTTTACAACTTTATTGGTCATTTGTATATCTGTTCTGGCTAGCTGAACTGCTCTGTAGAAGATCTTCATATATTTGGGATTTGTGTTCATTGTGAAGTATGTATATTGCAAATATCACCTCCTACTTTCCAGGTGACCTTTTTACCCTTTTAATTGTATCCTTCAATGACATCACTAAAATTTTAACATCATCTACTACATCACTTTCTCTGTGCCAGTTAGCACTTTCTGTGACATGTTTAAGAAATCCTTGCCTTCTCCAATGTCACAAACAGGTTTTCTTGTACAACCTTAATGGCTCAACCTTCACATTTAGATATGCAATCCATCTGAAACTGATTTTTGTGTGTGATGTGAGGTAAGGGGGACAAAATACATTTTTCCACATAAATATCCCATTGGTCCTGAGCCATTTATTAAAATGACTGTCATTTCTCCGCCACATTGGAGAAGCACACTGCATGTGAGAACACTACACAGCAATGAACATAGACAATTTCATGCTGGATTCAACAATATGGATGAATGTCACCAACATAAAGTCGAATGGAAGAAGACAGACACAAAAGGGACAGGCAACATGATTCTTTGACTGTCATAAATCAGGCAGCCATAAATGTGTAGGACTGTGATCTATTTTGTTCCACATCAGTTTATTCTTGTGTAAATATAATAACGTTTTAATTACTAAAACTTCAACATAGGTCTTACTATCTGGTAATATAAGCCTTCTAGCTTTGTTCTTCTCCAAAATTGCCTTAGAGAAAGCACTAGGTCCTTTCCATTATCATAAAAATTTTAGTATCAGATTATCAATTACCACACATAAACCTGCTAGGATTTTGTCTGAGATTGCTCTTGTCTGTTTTTGATCTTCCAAATCCTTTCAGAAAATCCCTTTGGAGTCTTGATTCGGATTTTATTAATCCCATAATTTAATTTGTGGTATATTGAATTCTTTTTTGATTACTTCATGCTGTGAATATTGATTTCCCCACCAGACTATTAGCAACTTTTGGAAAAGGTCCCGGTCACATATTTCTTTTGTTTTTTGCATAATTTTATGGTAACCTATAGAGCCAAATAGCATTTAATGTGTGTTTCTTGACTAGACCACACGGACTCTTACAAAATGACCTTGTCAAATACTTTCCTCAAATATTCCAGGATGGATGCTCCTTGGCTTCTGACTTAATTCATGTGTCTAAATCATTCAAGTATTTATTAATTCACCTAGCAAAGGCAGCTAGTGTAGACTGATCTTAAATGGATATTGACACACAGGATATGTTGTGCTGTCTGTTTAGTATTTAGGCATCTCCTTTTTCCCTAGAGATATTTCAGTCCAGTAAAGGCAGTGAACACAAAACCAACTGCCTAAAATGTCATCTCTTTAGTGCTAGAGCTTTAGAGCAAAGGAGTGATGAGCTCTAGCTAAGAAAGTGAAGTTGACCAATCTTAGTGAAGTTGACTGTCCAGCAGAGTCCTGAAGCATGAATACGAGCTCTCCAGGCACTAGAGTCCAGGAGTCCAGGAGAAGATGGAGAGCGTTCAGGGCAAGAGGACAAAAAGACACGAAAGCATGAAAATCCATCTCATGTCAAAGCAGCATGAGTGGTCTAGTATGGTTGCAGCAGAACAGGATGGAATGA
Organism: Ailurus styani; assembly: GCA_002007465.1. Taxonomy (NCBI): domain Eukaryota; kingdom Metazoa; phylum Chordata; class Mammalia; order Carnivora; family Ailuridae; genus Ailurus; species Ailurus styani. The sequence goes on from LNAC01000022.1 coordinate 3,177,448, forward strand.
GAGCTAGGTGAAGCTGGACGTGCAGGGTAGGGTCCGATGATGAATGGATTCTTATTCTAGAGGCGAAATCTATGACTTGGTGATTGATCAGGTGCATGCAGGTGGGGGATGGCATCTGGATGTCCCACTACAGGTTATGGGATGTCGCTGTGCCAAGCTCCAAGCTGTCCACTTGGATGACTGTGTAGAATGGATCGGCTCTTCTGAAAGAATGCTAAGATGTACCGGTGATCGGCAGCTGTGGGAAAGGCACCACAAAAAGCCAATGGGGCTCTTTTATTCTCTCTCCAAATAACCACATTTGGGCATGTGATTTCATTTTACAGGATTTCTAGGCCCTTCTGTTAGTTACTGCTGCTCTCCTGGAAAGAGAGAAGAGAGGTTATTTCAGAAATGCAAGCCCAACCTAAAACATTCCCTCCCCATGGCTGCTCTGAAATTAGATTCGTTTGTCAGATCAGATTGGCAAGGAGTCTTAAATCATTTAGCACCAACTGCTCATTTGGTAGATGAAGAGGCCAAGTCCATGAGAGAAAAGATGATGTATTAAGCAGTAAGTGGGGTCACTGGGTACACCCGGATGTGGCGGGAGGCCGTTGATCGGCACCGTAAGAAGGAAGGTAAAAACTAAGGCACCTGAATGGCTCAGTGGGTTAAAGCCTCTGCCTTCGGCTCAGGTCATGATCTCAGGGTCCTGGGATCAAGTCCCGCATTGGGCTCCCTGCTGGGCTTCCTCCTCTCTCTCTGCCTGCCTCTCTGCCTACTTGTGATCTCTCTTTCTGTGTCAAATAGATAAAAACCGAACCAAAACAAAAAAAACTAAACTAAGGAGTCACACGGGTATGGACACTGCCACCTACCAGCTGTGCTCTGGAGAATATGAGCTTTTTCCGAGACCCAGTTTGCTTGACCTCGAAATGGAGTTGTGAGAATTCCATGCGTCATGGGCACAGTCGCAGCAGTCGCATATCCAGGTGCCTGGTGCACGTTGGTGATGATGGAGGTGAAGATGATTCTGATGCCGAAGATATGGGGAGGGGCGGGGCTTCCTCATGGGGCGCCTGAGTCGAAATGTCTATTGTAGTTGTTTGACTGTAAAAAATGATCTAACTTCTGTAACTATCAACTTAATTGTGTGTAAAACAGAGACCTCTCTCTTGCACTGTTTTGAGAATGGAATCAAATAACACCTTTATTTAAATTACCTAGCACTGTGCCTGGCTCAAGGAAGGCATTCGGTCTCTGTTCGGCATCCCAAATCTCTTGCTTCATCACCATCTCCTTCCCTTTCGCTCTCCTCTTCCTCCTCAACCTTCTTTCAGAGCGGACCTTATTTTTTATTTCACACTATATTGGCATTGGTCTGTTCATCGCAAATCTGGAAATGTGAGTTGCCATGATTGTTCCTGAAGCCTGTCCATCCTCAGGTTTCCGCAGGTGGGAATTCATTCTCCGCAGTGTCTGTCCATCCCTCCTGGGGCTCACGGATGACCCCAGACGCTGCCACTCTGCTCAGAGCTCCCCTGGGCACTACCTTCAGGAAAAGGACCCTTACTCCAGGTAAACGGTGGTTCTCCTGCAGAGGTGAGGCGGGGCGTGTGGCCTCCCGCCACGCCCCCTCATCTCCATCTTGACAGCATCTGGTGGATATACTGAACAATTTGTTGTCGGGAGGCTTTGGCAGTTCCCTTGCTTCAGTAATTAAAACAGTACTTTGTCTTTTGGGCTGGGTTTTGGTGGCGCTCTGGGAACGAGAGTGGAATGGAGACCTTCTGAACCTCCTCTCTGGACCTAGGATTTTCTCCTCATGTAATGGGGAAAAAACCTAATGAGCCATATATTCAGGCATCTTTTGTAAAAACAACAGGTCCCCCAGCTCCCATATGGATGTGTCTGCTTGATGGCTTGCTGTGGCTGAACATGACTGGAAAGCAGGTCAGGAATTGTCATCAGAGGAGGATAAAAGGTCAGTAGCCAATAAAGGCACGTCCCGTGGCTAACAGAGGTGCACCCCAGAACTGGCAAGTCCCAGCCTGGGGGGCGGGGGGGCGGGCTGTTGTTCCGTCTTTTCTGGAATGGCCAATCCCATCTGCCTGCTTGTATGCCTCCATATCTCCAAAGTTGAACCCCCCAAACGGCAAAGAGTGTATATTTATTGCTTTAATGAAGCAATACATTTAAATGAATAAGTTTAATAAGTTTGAGGATTACAAAAGAGAAAATTGAAGCTACCCGGGGGGGGAGGTGACAAAATCAGAGATGGGAAAGCTTATACCAGAGAGAATTGGGGTCACGTTGTTCTCCAGGCTGCCAGGTTGATGCATGAAAATAGCGCCGGGATCAATGGAGGGAGGAAGGAGGACGGGTCCAGGAGGGGTCCCCAATTGACTGCATTTTTTTTCTTTTAGCAAAACAAGGAAGGAAGAAAAGAATAAAGGAAGAAGGAAAGAAGAACCACTAAATCTCACATCTCTATTTTGTTACCAAATGAATTCTATTAGACCCGATATGTCATTCTAGGTGCACCTGAATATAGCTGTGGATTTAGATAACTCTCTTCTCCTCTTCTGACCTTTATTATGACTACAAAAATTCTATGTGTGAGGGATAAATAATGCATGCTCTCAGCCAAGAAAGGAAAGAAGACCCAAGCAAACATTGCAAAATAAAGTGAGCAACATTCCTTTCTCTGATATATTTTAACTCCTGACCCACTCCCACCTCCCCCCCCCGACTGCCTGCTTGCTCATATCCACTAATCAGGACCCCAAAACCTGGAACAAAGTGCTAGACACCATAGGTTTGGGGTCAAACTTGCATTTAAAATGCTCATAGCTATCGGGCACCTGGGTGGCTCCATCGGTTAAGCCTCTGACTCTTGATCTCAGCTCAGGTCTTGATCTCAGGGTCATGGGTTTGAGTCCTGCGTTGGACTCCATGCTGGGTGTAGAGCTTACTTAAGAAAATGCTTATAGCTATATATGATATATTATTTGTGTGATCCTAAGAAAGTCCCGTTACTGTCCAAGCTGTGCCAAGCTCCAAGCTGTCTTCTTCTGAAATGGGGATACCCAACTTGGTGTGCCCTAGGTCAAAGGCCTTGGAGAAATAATAAATGAAGAGGTATGCCAATAAACCTTTGCAACGGCATCCTGGGGAATGGACAGAAGAAAGGAGATGGGTTCTGGTCAGCTACGAGCCTCAGACATGAAGGAAAGTGTTGCAGGCAGAGGGGGCACTTGCTCAGCCTAGAATTACCTTGAAGGAGTCATTGAGAGCCTCGAAACCCGGTCTTGGCTTTGGATCCTCCAGCTGGCTTCTGCGGCAGCAGAGTGAATGAAAGGTCTCTTACCATGTTTAGGAGCCAGAAGCCTCTGCTTCTTGCCGTTATAACAGAAACAGATGAAAGGACAGAACAGGACCCGAAGCTCAAACCGTACTCAAAGTTGGACAGTACGCAGGGTTACGCGTCTGCATATGTCTGTTTCTCACTCGTGGCTGTTTCTTGTGGAGGAGAAGGGACAGAGACCCTTTCCCAGTCGGGGCTCTAACAAAGACCCTGAGCCTCGACCCTCAAGCCTTTGGGGTAGAAAACAAGGTGGGAAAGGCAATGAACCAAGAGCAAAGGAAGACAGTGTGGGTGCTCATCTGTGGGAGGAAGTTGGAAGCGATCACAGAAATGAAGCCTGGGGACTACATGCTCATTGACTCATCACCTCCAACTGCCCAATTACACACCTAATTAAAGAGTCGGATGGTCAGGCAGACGGTTTAAATATAGGACAAGGGGGTTGGGATGAACACGCAGTGAGGGAGGAGGCTTGTCTTTAGAAACCCGTGGGTGGAGGTGTCCGTGCCATCTATCTTTCAGAACCGTAGCCCCTGCTTTTCTGGGGGCATTTCTGATGACTTCTGGACAATTCTTCAGCTCCCCGTGGCTTGTCACTCTATCCCTAAAAACACTAAATCTAAGAGATGGGAGAGAACTCCAAAGACGAAGGAAGCAAGGTCTGAGAGAGGGAGCAAGCTGCTCTGGGACACAGCGGCTGGGAGACCCAGATGCCCATGGGCGTGACCTTCCCCCATTCTCCCTCTCTGTGCTCCCATCTCAGTGTTGTCCTTTTCAGAGTGTCTTCTGCCTCTGCGATTCTCCATCTTCCTCCTAGACTTCCCTGGACCCCCTTGTAAACTCGTCCTCAGAGCCTCGAATCTCTCTAATGTTGACAGGTCTAGGTAGAAAGGGGATGAGGCTGCCTGATAAGTAAGAACATCCTACCGTGGGTGGCATGATTTTGATTTACCTGGTGCTGGTCCACCCCCCCACACACACACACACACTGCTTCTGAGATCTTTGGATAGATGAGCAGGTCAAGCCCCGCTGTGGGCTTTCCCTCCGTGCCCCTCTCTGCTGCTGCCCCAATGTGAGTTTGCCTCAGACAATATTGTGGTTCCCTATAACCATCAGGGAACCCCTTCCCTGTTCCCATTCCAGTTTCATCCCGTATTTCAGGATAACCGTCTCATAAAAGGGATCAGGCTGGAAGAGGGGGACTGACTAGCTCTGCATAGTGAACCTGGGACAGAGCTGGGATGAAAATGTGGTAACCCACCACCAGTTTGAGGATACCGAAAACCTCAGGGCTCTGCCTATTGTCCAGAGAAATCCTTGACTCAGGATGCAAAGGGTAATTGGGGAACTAGCTCAGGGGTTGCCTAAGGAAGCTGTAGCATCCGCTTCTCCCATTCTTACTTCCTGTTAGATGCAGCCTTGCCATTTCCATGGCAACTGGGAAGCTTCGTGGGTTTCATTGATTCATTGCTTAGGGAGATACAGGGGGACGACTGGATGGGTTAGGTAGATTCAGAGGCTGAGATGTGCAAATCTTCCCATTTTATCCTCACCTTGGGCTCTGGCAGGGCTACCCCCACAAGCAGGTGCAGGAACATAAGGGTCATTATTCACATTGTGACCACAAGGCCCCAGATGCCCGTCCTGAGAGTCATGAGCATCCATGGAGGGGCTAGAGATCAGCGCTAGCAACACTGTACTGCTCAGCTGCCCGTGGGGCCGTGTCTGCCCTTAGGGCTCCCCTCCTCTCTGCCCATCTTTCTTCTTCCTCCTTTCCTTCCGTTGGCTCCTTCCCCTTGGCGGAGACCAAGCCTAGTGCCAGGGGAGAGGCATCTTGTTCTCTTGTTGGGGGCCGGGTGATATGGAGGGAATGGGAACTAGAGCGTAGAGGTGAAGAACAGTGCCTACTTTCCAGCCCTGTGACCTTGAGCTTCAGCTTCTTCGCCTGTAAAACATGGATGACAATAGCTCCTCCTTCTTAGGCCTGATGTGAGGATTCAGTGAGTCACTCTATGTGTAGGACTTAGAGCTGTACCTGTCATGTAGATGGTCCTATATAAGTAGGAAACCCTCAGAGGCAGGTGTGCCTAGGACGGTCCCGTTTTATGCCTACGGTTTCCGCCTCACTATCAATAGTGCTCCCTTCCCATTTCAAAAGTATCGGAGTTTGATGTGAAATACACTTACTCTGTATATAGTTTAAGCTATTTTGTATGGGAAGTGGCCCAGGGTTTTGAAGACATACTGGGTTGGAGGCCAGAGGCTAGGAAGTGAGGTAGGTAAGAGTCTGGCTCCAGCGAATCTACAATGACCCAGTTCAGGTTCAACTATCTGGGGAGTTTAGAAAAAACTGGGGGGCAGGGACGAAGAAAACCCTGTACCACTGAAGGTTTGCTCTTTCGAGCCCACTCCCACCCCCCTGCTGAAAGGCACCAAGAGCCAATAGGGGGCAACCCCATCAGTGTCCTAATGGTAGAGCACATTCAGAAAGCCAGTTTTGAGAACCCAGCACTGGGAATTGCTTTCTGTTCTGTCTCTGTTCTGTTCTGCCAAGTAAGTGGGGGCAGGGTGCCTGGATCTCCAAGGGCAGCCAGCAGGGCCATGTGTTTTTGGATAAAAGAAAAAATATGTCGAGAGATAACCAATCTTCCTCCCTAGTGGAAGAGCTGGAGTCAATCTCGGCAGAACATTGCCACCGGAATCAGACTGCCCTTACACTGCCGGACTGGTGGGCTGTGAGCCCTTCTGGGAGCTGAGCCCTTGAGGTCCTTGTGTGGATGAACCTCAGATCCTTGTCTGTCTGTCTATTCCATCATTGTTAGAAATACCATCTGTCATTCCAATAGCTTAGACCCTGGAGTCAAATCCCAGTTGCCCCACTCACTAGCTGTGTGATTCTGGGCAGGTTTCTTGACTTCTCTGTGCCGCAGTTTCCACACCTGCAAGATGAGGATGATGTATCTTCCCAGTAGGGCTTTGGTGAGGACGAACAGCCATTCAGGTGCCACTCACGGCGGACACTACGATAACTATTGCTGTTGTTTGCATGTTGTTTCCTTGTTACTTTTGTTAGAGGGGGTTCTGACCTCTCATCCCATCCCTTTGGTTGCCTTAGTATGATTTTAAAGGCAAAGACACCTCTTCACGTGTTGTATGGAGCATAGCCTGGCCAACCTTGGCATTCACCATTTCATTCCACAGATGGGGCAGACTCGGAAAACAGAACTTGGTACAGAAGGGAGTGTGCTTGGCTCTTGGAGGATGAAAGTGTTAAGAACTGCACAGATTCTGGAATTAGACAGACTATGGATTGAACGCCGGGTCTTCTGATAACCATTCTGGGGGAAATATCTAACCTTTCTGAGCCTCAGTTGACTGATACATAAAATAGAAAAAAATGGCACGGTCAGCATGAAGATTAAGGGGTACAGAGCTCCTTGCACAATTTCTGGCATGTAGCAGGTATCCCAGAAGGGCCGGTTCCTTGTCCCCTGCTGTTATTGGACAGTGGGCTCCTTGCAGGGAGGGAGGCCGTGTTGGTTCACTTTCGCATTTCCCAGGTCTTCACGCGCAGCCTGCCACTGAGCAAGCCATCAGTAAATAGTCAGGAAATGAATGCAGAATGAATAGGTTTTTTCATGCATTACATGCCTCCTTAGACATAAATATATTAACTTCCTGCTTAGTGCATCATGGCTAATCACTGCTAGAGATGAAGGCTTTGAGGACTTAATGATTTTTGAAAACTATATTCAAGGTTAAATTATGAGTCAAGTCAAGACTCTGAACTGCTGGAAGCAATTTCCTCATGTTTCAACAGTTTGCTAAGCCTCATCTGCTTTATTTATTCAAAGCCCACCGACCCCCGCCCCCTTCTTCCATGTCTGGAGTGTACACATTGTAGCAGCACTTTACTAGATTTCCCTGGAAAGGACGGAGGCACAGAGAATACAGTTTAAGGCTGAAGTGCCTTAGGCCTTGTGTTTCAAAGGGAATTAACTTGGCGGGGGGCCGTGTGTGGCTGTTCTTGGCACCAGTCCCCTGTTCCTGAATTCTACATTTGCTCACAAGGGTGAGAGAGGGGAAAGGGACACTGACTTAGAAATGCGCCCTTCTTCCGGGTCCATCCACAGCCTGGTTAGCTTATGAGCCTCACCCCCACCCCCGCCCTCCAGAGACTCCGTGAAGGGCTATCTCTTGGGGGATGGCGGGGGCACGGGTGACAGTGGAGGTGGCTCTCACCATCTTGGTCGTCTCAAAGAGGCTGTTCCCTGCATATGCCTTCATGCCCATCTTATTTTTCCTGGCACCTAGGATTTCTCTGTCTCCTTTAAGGCATTCCTGACGGGGTGGGATTGGGTTAATGAGTAGAGAACTTCCATTATCTCTGGAGCGGCCTGAGAACTGACATCTTCCCTGGAGTGAAAGCTCCTCAGGCCTGTGCTCTGTTTTGTTTTGCATTTTTAAAAACAGAGTCTGGGCAAAGAACTGCGATTGTTTAGGGAAAACCCTTGTAGGCCTCCTCCGTGAAGGAGCGCCCAGCAGAAGGCACAAAGACCTTATGGGAGGCCCCTGCATTGCTGTGGGAAGTTGTAAGTGTGTGTGTGTGTGCTGTTGGAGAACTTACTGGAACTTGAGCGGAAGCTGTCTCTCTCCTCATGGTGCAGGGGTTTGGGGAGGTGTGGACCAATTTCACAGGACTCCTCTTAGGCCCGCAGGGTGGAATGGGGCCCAAGAGGTAACCCTGATCCTCAAGCATGTGATGGGGGAAATCAGCAGGTTGGAGAGTGGTAGCCCTCACCAAGCTCCCAGACTGGTCAGGCGGAGCTGTTGAAGCTCAGCGTGTGAGACTAGAAGCTTCTCAGCTCCACTCCCCTGAACTCCTAACGGTACAGAGCTAGGGACAATGGCTGAGCACGTATGTTTGTGAACGAACAAAACTGTAACCCTAGCCCAGGCGCAGTGCCCGTGTGTAACCACTGAGGCCAGCACCGGCGGGTACTCCTCAGCAGTGGTGGGCAAGGGTCTCTGGACCAACCTGAGCCCACTCTGCAGCAGTGACCTCTTGCGGTGATGAGGAGCAACTGCACTTGCAGTCTGAGGAATCTGCCCTGCTCTTGGACAGACTGATCATGCCCTGGGATTTGTGGATTAGCAGAGGGAATGAGGACTGGGGAAAATACAGTAACATCAAGAGGGAGGAAGATTCTGGACTTCATGCTGGTTAGGAGAAATGGCTTGAGAGATTCCTTTCCCAAAAAAACCATGTGACTGGAATTGTACCCCGCATTGATGAAATAGGTCATAACCAGCTCCAAAATTTATACAGGGAATGATGTTTTGTATTTACTTGGATACAGAGTAAATTCAAAGTCTGTTGAATCAAGAGAATGGACTGAGGGGTGAGGGGAAGGAATTAACATTAACGCTCTACAAGGAACTTCAGATACTCCTTTAATGTGTTCCTTACAATCTGGTAAATATTGTCATCCTCACTTCACAGGTGAACCATTCAGGAGTCCATGCACAGTAGCGGACGGTGGAGACAGTCCTTGGACCCAGGGCTGTCTCCCAGTGCCACACAGGTCCTGAGCCAGATGGGTTGCTGCTGGGTATCTGGGATTATTTGGGTTGGAGTAGAGTCAGGGGAGGCCTGGGATTGGTGATACTGACTTAATCGAAACCAAGTCCGGAAAAGTCTTTACAAAGTGAGAAATTCTGGTTTTCTCCTGAGAGTTAAGATCTGGGATGAGGATGATGGTGCTGAAAACCCCCACAAAACTCACCAGCAGGACCTATGGGGGGATGTGAAGGGAGAGGGGAATAAAGGACAGAAAGGAAGTCAAAAGATGTATGGATTGAGAGCCTGAAAAAAAAAATTAAGGAGGGGTGTGGGAAAAGAGCAGAGGACAAGAAATTCTGAAAGAGACTTTGAAAAAATGGATATATTTAGATTAGTCAACTGAAAGAAACGTAAAGTGCATATAGGTGATTTTGCAAGGAGAACTGACGAAATCACAGGAGGTTCATTATTTCCCACCCAGTTCCTGCTATCACACTTGACCGAGGGCATCTGGACCGGAAAGGACACTGCTGCCCTCAATACCATGTTTACAGTAACTAATGACCTCTTTCGAGAGTAACTAGCACACAGTTGTAATTCTAGAAGCCAACTGGCTTGCCATAATGGCCTCTGCATAATTGTTAGTGATTTCTGCTCTGTTTTGGCAAGGCATGCAATCCTTAAGCTTTCTTCGTTTCTTTTGTTTGTTGTTGTTTTGTTGTTTTTTTGTTTTTCTGGGGTTTTTGTTTTGTTTTGTTTTTTAAGGGCCTGTGGTCCATTTTGCACCATCAGAGCAAATGCGACTTTTGGAAGCTCCTTTGTGCAGAAGCACTAGTTAGACTGGATCCAAGGAAGATGGTGGCCAGAATGGCAGTTTGTGGATTATACCCAAGAGCTTGGTACAAGGGAGTCAATCCATGAACATTTGAATAAAGGATATATATATGCTGAAGCTTTGTGGGATTTTTTTAAAGATTTTATTTATTTATTTCACAGAGGGAGAGAGATCACAAGGAGGCAGANGCTGAAGCTTTGTGGGATTTTTTAAAAGATTTTATTTATTTATTTCACAGAGGGAGAGAGATCACAAGGAGGCAGAGAGGCAGGCAGAGAGAGGGGGAAGCAGGCTCCCCGCTGAGCAGGGAGCCCGATGTGGGCCCCGATCCCAGGATCCTGAGATCATGACCTGAGCCGAAAGCAGAGGCTTTAACCCACTGAGCCACCCAGGCGCCCACTTTGTGGGATTTTTGTAGTTGTTTTTTTTTTTAGGTCATACTTTTTTTTATTCCTAAATAGTTTTGGGCCTTTCTGATGTGTTTAGCTCTCTACTAGCCTTTGGGGTTATAATGCTCCATGTGCTGAATCCTCAAAAACTTACGGTTAGTGAGTGATTCTGTTTGAGAGTGAGGGCATTCAGATGCTATCGGCCAGACTTTGTTACTTTTTAAAAAAGTTCTTCTACCTCTGGTTGGATATCTCTGTTTACATAGAAGACTACCAGACCCAGAGATACTTTTGGAAAATCAAGAAGGACAACAGTTTTTGTTGTTATTGTTGTTGTTTTAAGTTTCATTCATTCATTCAGCAAGCACTGAGGGAGTCTCAACCCCACGTTAGGAGCTGGATTTGGTGCTAGGAAATTGAACAAGGCAGCCCCACATCCTTATCTCCTAGGTGTTCATATTCTAGCTGGGGAGGCAGACACCACAAGAGAGAACGTAGTATAAGAAACATCAGGGAGGTGACTCTGGGACAGGTGCAGCACGTTGAAAGGGCTTCAGGTCGTACTCCGAGATGGGGGAAGTTGGTAGTTCTGCTTCATGGTTCTCTCATTTCGTTTTCAGACAAACAGACCCCTCCATGTCTCCCTTTCCATGTCAACCCTTTCCATGTCTCCAACCACACTGAACACCACTCAGGATCCCTTCTGAGAATGCGCACCCACACACCATTCCTGAATGCTCACAATTCCACCGGAATGAATGAATTCACTTCTGTGTTCCTTGGGTGCCTCATCTGCGAGATGAACATCCCACGTGCGTGGGGCTGCTGGATGTCAAGGTGAAAACGGATGTGAAAACAGTGGAAGGCCAGTGAGGGGCCTGATCAGTCTTGCTTCTGGACACAAAAGAAATTCTTTATGAGGCTCTTTCCGGAGCTTAGATAGACACAGGTTTAAAGTGCAGATCCCTGTGCTCTGTGTTAGCACAAAGGGGGGGCGACCCTGAATCACAGCAGTATCAGAGTAGGGAGGGTCTGCACACAATGCATCGCTGGGGTGAGTAACCCTATCAGAGTGTCCCTCCACCCATCTTGGGGGAAAGGCCCTGAGCCCCGCTGGGAGAGTCCTCTCCTTGTCCAAGGGTCCTAGCTGGACCCCAGCAGGTGGATATTAACCCTTGCCCTGCTCACCGCCCAAACCTCAGTTCAAACCTCAGTTCAAACCCCAGTTCAAACCCCAGTTCATGACGGCACACCTGCCATTTGCATGGGGATGGAGTGGGGGCACGGAGACCAGACAAAGATCACAAGTCCGCAGGGCTGGCTCCATGTCACCTAGCTCCCCTTCTGACAACCATAGTAATAATAATGAGGGCGTTCATAATGGCAGTTCTAGCTACTGAGCTTTGCATAGACACTCTGTGCTTGACACATTTTAACCCATCAGAGTCTCCCGTCAGCTCTATAGGTGGGTACTCTTTCCTATCCCCATTTTACAGATGAGCAAACCAAGGTTTAGACAAGGTATACAGCATGATTCCAGTAACAGAGCTAGCGTGTGGTAGATCCAGGATTTGAACTCACAGCCAGCCAGTGCCAGCACCTGAGCCCTTGACCGCAGCCCTCATGGCCTCACGAGGTGCATGGACAGTAGCATGATTCAGTGACCCTGGACTCTTATTCCTACACCTGCAATAGGGTCATGGACAATTCGCTTACCTCCTGAAGCCTCAGTCTCCTTGTCTGTAAAATGGGCAGAATAACCTCACAGGACAAATTGAGATGTTTGTGCAGAGAATTTAGTGAGATATTTCAACATCAGCTGTACGCAGCCCACAGAATCCATTTGATGTACAAATAGTACGTGGTTCCTTTAGAACTGGGATTGCCCCTCAAGGGGGTTAGGCATTGGCATCATTTTAATCAACGACTTCAAGCTCTATTGGATTATAACTCCTCCTTATAGGACCGCCAGTATTGTTACTTTGAGTGAAGACTGTGGATGTTTGGGTTTCAGGTGGAAACCTCGGCATGTTTTCCCAGCAAAGTTAATTAAATGTACCCAGTGCTCTCCGTGCACCTTCCCCATCTTTCACATAGCCAGGCTTGTAATTTCATGTGCTTTCCCTTGATCTATTTTTATACCATCACACACTAATTTATCCCCTAAATATATCCATCACCCAGGATTTGCATTTATTTTTTATTAAGTCCCTTGCCTGTCTCCCACAGTTTAATCTGTATTTATTCCACTTTCGGAGTAGTGGAGGGCATAGAATGACAAGACGTAGGCCCAAATTCTGGACTCTTGTGGCTTGCCTGCTCTGTGACCCAGGGCAACCCTCCCCCCCGCTGATTCAGATCTCGGGGTGCTCATTTATAAATGGGAGTGAGACCTACAAGGAAGGGTCGTTGTGCGACTCACAGAAACAAAGGTAGTATCGTGCGGTAGCAACACAAAGGACGGTCGTGACAAATGGCCCGTCTTTGTGAGGGGTTACTGCCTATCACCGAGTCCTCAGCACCATACACGCGGTGATAGGCAATGTCGTGAAGACAGTCAATGTGTGGTCTGTGGAAGACGACTGGCTGGCTCCCAGCTCTTCCTGGCAGGGTGACTCTGGACATATGACGTCACTTTGCTACGCCTCGGTTTAGAGAGGAAACAGCTTCAAAGTGAAGATGATAATAGCACCCACCTCCCTGGTCTATATTAAGATGTACTCAGTGGTTCTTAACTGGGAGTGATTCTGCCTCTAGGAGTCTGGAGACATTATTGGTGGGGGTGGGATGCTGCTGGCATCTGGTGGGTGGAGGTCAGGGATGAGGCTTGTTATCCCACAATGCATAGGACAGCATCCCCACGATATAGAATTATCTAGCCCAAGATACTCTGAGAAACTAACAATCCAGGTAAATTCTTGGCATAGTGATTGGCACATGAAAAGGGTCTGTCTTGAGGAGTGAAGTTGGCTATATCTGGAGACAGCCATAGAATGTTCTAATGTTAGGCTTGGCACTGGGATGAGAACCTTCACGCTAATTCCACTGGAGGTCCCCTGGGTCCACTTGGCTCCCTTACAGATCTGTTCCCTTGGGCCAAATGTGTGCACAGCACTCCTGCTCGCCCACCTTCAGCTCTGTGGATGAAAGAACACAGCTCGATTCCTCTTTCAGGCCTTCCTGATGTTTATTTCCATGACCCGACCCACAGAACATGCTCGCTCATGCTCAGTAAAATTAACAGCTGCCTTAGAGGTGGTTGGCCATTTGGTTTTGGACTTTGGTTGGCGGGTGCTGTAGAGAGATACAGATGTAGGAGTCAGTGGTTCAAGAAAGAGGGCGGGGTTCAAGAAATAGGAGTTGCTGTTGAATGAACGGGGGCGGGAAGTTCATCCTCTAAGGACAACTGGTTTTATCTGGAGATGATCCTCACACCTCATAAAACTCACAGAAAAGTACACTTAACCTGAAGTTTCCAGGTCTCCAGCCTTGGGAAGACCAAAGGGACAGAAGCTGGAAGAGGGATTGTTCACAGGGCCGCTCAGGGTTAGGTCTGCAAGAGACCATAGGAGTCATCTGGCCTCTCTGATCCCCCAAGGAGGAAACATCTGTCTGCAAAAGCTGCCCCAGAGCTCATGGGGACATGTCTTATTGAGCATTATGTCTTCACAGGCTAGTAGAGAACTTGATACACCAGAAATGCTTAATAGAGTGTAAGTGACCCTATCCGAGTGATCCCCCACCCATCTGGGGGGAAAAGGCCCTGAACCCCACTGGGAGAGTCCTCTCCTTGTCCACGGGTCCTAACTGGACCCCAGCAGGTGGATATTAACCTTTGCTCTGCTCACCTGCCCTCACATTCAAACCCCGGTTCTTGACAGCACACCTGTCATTTTGCATGGGGATGGAGTGGGGGTATGGAGACCAGACCAAGGTCACAAGTCCGCAGGGGTGGCTCCATGTCACCTAGCTCCCCTTCTGACAACCATAGTAATAATAATGAGGGCGTTCATAATGGCAGTTCTAGCTACTGAGCTTTGATTTGCACAGACACTCTGTGCTTGACGCATTTTAACCCATCAGGGTCTCCCGTCAGCTCTATGAGGTGGGTACTCTTTTCTATCCCCATTTTACAGATGAGCAGACCAAGGTTTAGACAAGGTACACAGCATGATTCCAGTAACAGAGCTAGCATGTGGTAGATCCAAGACTTGAACTTGCCAGCACGTGAGCCCTTGACCGAAGCCCTCACAGCCTCAAGGGGTTCATGGACAAGCAGCATGATTCAGTGACCCTCGGGCTCTTATTCCCACGTCTGCAGTGGGATCATGGGCAATTTGCTTACCTCCTGAAGCCTCAGTCTCCTTGTCTATAAAATGGGCAGAATAACTTCACAGGTAAACGAGATGTTGGCTCCTGGCCCATTTGATTCCCTTCCCTCCATGAAAATGCAGTCTGTGCAGAGAACATAGTGGGACATTTCAATCTCATGTCCCCTGATATCCCACAGTCCAGAGCTCTCTCTGCAGTAGTCACAGACCCTTCCCCTGCCCACCCCCTAGGGACACCTGTTGATTTGCAGACTGGCAGCTGTGCAGAGGCCAAGCAGAGACCTAGGAAACAGGCAGACCTCTCCAGATCAGTAGGTGGCAACTTTCACAGGCAAGGAAACTTCCTACAGGGGCTTGTCTCCTGGATGCTGCAAGACCGCCTGCCAGAGCCTTCAAAGTTTATACAGAGGCCTGAACTAGATTCAGCCGCATGTACCGCTGAGATGTTTTCACCAGTGCCTTACTCTCAAGACTGTGTCCTTGAAAGCAGCTCCCACTGTGGCAACAGTGGGCAGAGCAAACATTCCAAGGACAGGGGAGGGGCTGAGAAGCTCTCCATTGCCTGGGCCCACCCAGTTTGCTGGTCAACCGGGGGTCCTCGATGACCTCCCCCAACAACAGAAACATGCTGTCTCTTAGTTATTGGCATCCTCCAAGACTGCTCTATTAAAGTGCCGAGACCAAAATTAGCAGGCCATCAGCCCATGCTAAATTGAATGCATAATCAGACACAGAAAAAGGAGACATGGATACATATGCATCTGTTTATATTTATATATACACAGAGAGAGTGAAAAGGCACTTACCTCATTCTCTTTCCACAAAAGCTCTTGAAAATCTGCCTTTGGTGGCTCTTCTGTGGCCCCCTGGATGACACACAGGGACACGTGAGGGCTGCAGGTACCTCAATAGCGCCACCTTCTGGCCAGGTCCCTGAGCTTCCTCCAGTCCCCGCCTCCCGCCCATCCTTCCTTGCCTCTCTCTTCTCTCTCCAGCCCTCCTTGGCTTTCTATTCCCTGGAGCTGGCTCCTCTTGTCATGGCCAGTGGATGCCGCACAGCCACGCTGCTTCCCTGTGTCCTGGATCCATGACACGTCTGCGGAGGATGTCTGCTGAGAATGATGGCAGGATGGGAAGAACCTAAAATCTGGAGTCAGGGAGCCAGGGCTTGGGCCCCAGACCCTCCTACAGTCATCTCAGAGTCCTCCAACTCTCTGAGCCTCAGTTTCCGTCTTCATACCACAGACACCGTGACTCCACTTCTGCTCACAGGTCTCTCAAGCCTGGAAGAGGGTCCCCATTCTTGCGTCTCTGAGAAGAAACCTCAGCCTCGGAGGTAAGGGAATTCTCACGTCACAGAGGACCTCCCGTGCCCCCATGCTGGGGTGCAGCCTCCAACAAACCATGCAGGATGTCTGCCTCTGGGGGTCAGGGTGTGGGTGAAGGGCCCTCTGTTCCCGGAGGAGTCACAGATAATTCACAAGGAGATGAGATGAATTTCAAAAAAATGATTAGTACTGAGAAGAAAAGGAAACAAGTGATGGGTTCGTGCGGGGGGTTGGAGGGTGGAGACAGGGAGGCCAGCCAAGTCCTCTCCCAGCAGGTGACATATGAGAAGCCAGCCATGGGGGAGACCTTTCCAGGCAGACGGAAATGCCAAGTGCAAAACTCTGGAAAATGGCTTGGCACGCCTGATAGATGGAGCTCCTGGAACGTAGCTGATGCTGGTGGGGTCGCCATTCTGCCCTCCATAATCCCATAAAGGAAGAGAGCCTTCCCCACCCCTAAAGGTTCTGATTCAGGGGGGCGGAGGGGGTGGAGAGAGAATTGAGCGGCTCCCTGCATGTTTAACAAGTGTTAGGTGATTGGGATTCACCTGGCCCTGTCATCGCACCACTCTAGCAGATGGGGACGTGGGGTTAATGACCGGAATCCCAGATTCTAACTCATTTTTATCCCATTAACAAGGCATTTATGATTTGGTCAAGGATCGTGTCAAATTGTAGTGGCATAGAAACCTGGTGCAGGAGGAGGCCTCAGCAATAATTCAGCCCAAACAAGGAAACAGCACAGAGAGGTTACCTGGTTTTCCAAAGACCACCGAGCAAGTTAAATCCAACCCAGGGCTCATATCAATTGGCAGCTGACCCCCAAAAGTCCTCTCTGTGTGGACTGACTTCTGTAGTTTTCTCCTGGAAGGAAAAAAAAAATAAAACCACTAGAAATAAAATCTCAAGAGCCACACGTTGAATGCCCGCCTTCGCTCCCCGCGCCTCCCTGGTACACCCTTTGTGACAAAAGATTTGCTAAGCATAAATGGGATTAGCAGTTGTATGAGGTGTGTATAAACCAACCAACAACAGGACACACTTTGGTTTATAACAGTCGATCCCTAACCTTTCTCTACGGCAATGACAACAAGTCAGGAGAAAAGGTATATTGAGGCCTCTCCGAGTTTGAAATAAGAATGCCATCTGTATATTAGAAAAGAATGTGTCTTTTTTTTTTTTTTAATTAGGGAGTGATGGTGACAGTAGCACTTACCTAGCATGTGTTACATAGGAAATTAGTATTTGAGCCCGTAGCCAATCTGAGCTTCCTGGCCCTCCTACCTGTTACCATTTGCAGGAGGCGACAGGCTGCCCTTTGTGACCTCACCCTTTCTGGGTTGCAGGCTCAGGGCCGACCTCAGAGTCTCCAGGGCGGGAAGACGGTCCCCCTCGGTGCATCTCAGAAAAGCAGCGTCAATGTCAGAGAACGTGCACTCATCCATACTTTCATTTATTCAGTCATAAGTGAATACATTTACCAGAGCAAAAATCTCAGCACATTGTTTAAGTGGGGAGTTAAATTGCCTGATTTGCAAATGAATTTATCTGGAAATTTCCTTAATGTTTAGCCATGCACTTAATATCTTACTTTCATCAAAAAAAGCCCCCCAAGACACCCAAAACAAAAAACCACAATTACACAAAATTATGGCAGAGCCTGAATGTTTGGGCCAATCTAAACCCAGTCCCCACACCCCCGATATGTACTCACCGTGCCAATGGATTAGGTGCTGAGAATCAGATCAAAGGGGCAAATGTTTAACCAGTGGAATGCCACAGAAACATTTTTAAGGAACTTGGAATAGCTGATGTTTGTACATAAGCCATACTGCTAATGGCAAATGAGTCTTATCTAATAAAAAGGGTCCTTAAGAGGAGCTGTGTAGAAGCATTTTATTTGCCATCAGGTTGAACTACTATATTTGGCAGGAAACTGGCATATCTATTAGGATTCTTGGAAAGACTGACAAGTACAGGTTTCTGATAACCAAGATCAATTTGCTTTCATGTGGGAAGGTCAGCAATGGACCTTTCAAGCGCCTTCCCGGGGCTCCCTGCTCCGCCACACAATGTGCCAGGGGCTGGTCACTGCAGAGCTGTCCCTGTTCTCCCACACGTCAGTAACATGGGCCCGTGACCCTGACGACATAATGCTAACACGTAAACGGCTGTCTCTGCGGCGGGACACCCTGCAGGCGTTGCCTCGAGGGAGAGGATTGTGGGGGGTGAACCCACAGAAACTCAAGGCTGAGGCACCGGTGTTAAATTCTGGGGTGTCGTTTGGTCAGATAAGACTCGAGTTGTGTCAGAAGCTGTGGTTGGGAAGGTGCAAGCCTATCCAGCCCCTAAGAATACGAAGGAAGAGCAAGCCTCTGCAGGCATTCAGGGGTTTGGAGGACTTTTGTTCCTCTCCTGGCACAGCACCGCCATCCCTCGTGGACATGCCTGGGACAGGGGGTAAGGGAAGGTGAGAATATTAGGGAAGCCAATTATTAAAGTCTGGGCGTCTCCCAAGCAGGGCTACCTCGGGAGCTAGCCAGGTCTGGGATTCCAGAAGGGGCGGGGGTGGAGCCCTGCGGCAGAGAGCGCAGAAGGAGAAAATACCCCTGTGTTGGGGTCCCAGCTCTGGAAGGGCGCGGAAGCTTGAGAGGGCCCCACGGAGCACCAGCTCCTAGCAGTGCGCACAGCGCTCCTCCAGGTGGAGCCTCTAAACCAAGGAACAGCGGGTCACAGTAAGCGCTCCCCTTTCCATCCGCGGACAGGCTGAGAACGCGTTCTGTCCACTGCCTTCTCCCAACATTCAAGCCCCATTGTGACCAGAGGGCCATGCCTCTCTGCAGCCAATCGGCAGCCTGTGCACCAGCCCACGGTTTCTAGAAATGGGGGTGCCACTAGGCCCCGTCGAGTGCATAAACCCTCCAGATGGCCCCCTCTTAGCTCCTGTGGTGGTCCCTGTGGCCTTTAGGAAGGGAGTGGGGAAATTCCTGGGGCTGGCTGGACACAGGAAGGACCCACAGCAGCCAGTGGGCTGAGCTCAGGGTGGTTGGCTCTTGATGACTCGTGAGTCCTGGCCATTGGCCCTTTGCACTGACAGTAGACTATTCTAAAGAGATGAGCCCTTGGCTTGGACAGGGGAAGCTGAGAGGCAGATGATCATGAATAAGCCCTCATGAGGTCAGAAAAGCTGGAACGACGTTTGGGTTCACCTGTAAGAGCCTAAGGCAATCCTGACTTCCACCTCCCAGCTCACAGTGCTCGGACATCCCGTGGCAATCTGGACGGTGCTGCCCTAGCCCAGGTACAAAATTTAGCAGCTGACCCTTCCATTGATACAGCTGATTAGGTGCACAGGAAGTGTGGCCACCGTAGCTTCCTAGTGGGCTGGCATCTTACCAAGGATGCCGGATTGCCCTTGAAATACAGTGACTTGCTTAATGCAGTGCCCACATGTTCTGTGTGTTCTAAACAATGCCCCGGGTTCGAGCCAAAGGGGTCTGGAGCCATCTACTGGAGTTTTCAGCTGGTGAGAGATGGGGAAATTACTTCTATGGGCTCCCTCCCTCTGCGTGAGGATACCGAATATGCCTGGTTTGTGTGGACACTTGGCCTAACTCAAGCTTTCCCTTATCGCTCCGAAAATCAGGCTGCCACCATCAGGGGGTTAGAGAAGCTGAGTTCCACGTAGGGATGCCTGTGCTAAATACACTGTCATCAGGGGTCACATTCCAAAGGTTATAATGTGCAAGACTGGGCCCAGGAATGGGACATAGAAAACAAGTTCCATCTCTCCCAAAACCTGCAAGCAGCAGGCATAGTGAAAAGAAAAAAGAGTGCTAAAGCAGCAGACTAAATTACTAACAAGTAACACCCCTGTGGCCAGGAGGCCTAAAGTACTGTCCCAGCCTTTCATACATATGAATGATCAACCAATAGGGCCTGCTCTTCCATATGCCAGAATAGGGACCCCAATGGAGACACCCAGCGCCATAAGGTATGGAAGTTTCTGGAAATAGCCACGACTGTTCCCGTGAATCAATGTGCTATGCTGCTGAAAACACCAAGCCCCATCATGCCCAGGAGAGGCATTATCTACTGGAATTTCCAATAAGACATCCTACCAGGATGGGTGAATTGTTTTGCACCCCTCGGTGAGGGGGTCTACTCACGTCTCTGTGGGGATCCTGCATCCCCCCCAAGCTGACCTGTTGAGAACATACTACCTGGAATGGAACAGGCCCTATCGAGAGAGGGGACAATGTGGGGGTCTTGGTCTGGCCTATTCCGCCCCCAGTCCATCTCCTCACACCCCCCCATCTCCCTTGCCAACACGTATGGTACAAACAACCGGATGACATCCCTTAAGCTGCCAACCACCCTCTCCTCAAGGCCAAGTGCACACGTTCTGTTTTCTACCGGTACAATCATTTTGCCCCTGTCTTTGTCTCCTCCATTGGCCTGGAAGATAGCACACGCAGAAACACTTACTACATTCATCCAGCAAGCCTTAAATGGGAACCGGCAAAGCCTATCTTTACCAAACGCTGAAATGTCTAATGGAAAAAGCTGTCCTCCAAAATAAGATGGCCTTGGACATCATTACTGCCTTGCGAGGAGGCACCTGTGCCATTATTCCAACAGAACGCTGTGTGCTCATACCTGATGAGTCTGCTGATGTTTCTTTATTAAAATCACACGAGGACACAAGTGAGCTTCCTGAGGGATCTGATCCCCAACCTAGAGGACTTTATAAATCAGTGGTTCGGATCACTGGGCTCTTCAAAGAAACAATTAGATTGGGGATAATTAATTTGTGTTTTCTCTTGCCTGTGCCTATCCTGTTTTTTGTTTTGTTTTGTTTCTTAAAGATTTTTTATTTTATTTAATTGACAGACAGAGCAAGATTACAAGTAGGCAGAGAGGCAGGCAGAGAGAGAGGAGGAAGCAGGCTCTCTGCCGAGCAGGGAGCCCGATGTGGGGCTTGATCCCAGGACCCTGAGATCATGAGCTGAAGGCAGAGGCTTTAACCCATTGAGCCACCCAGGCGTCCCTGTGCCTACCCTGTTGCAATTCATTGCAGCTGGAGAGCTGCCCAAAATGAGCCACCTCCAGGCAGGTGAAACCCCTTGCTGACTGCTCAGATGCACGGGGGAGGTGGGGTTGGGTGAGATTATAAGAACCGGGCACAAGGCGGGGTGAAATGTTGCAAGGGCTGATGGAGAGGACGTGACTGCGGCTTAACCCGAGCTTGACCCAAGGCAATCAGAGGCCCCTCACCTCCTCCCCTGTCCTTGAAATGTGCATTCCGCTTGCTAGCATGGGGGAAGCCATGCTAGAAGTTGCCTCAGACACAGCTTTGAGGGAGTGAGGTGCTGTTGAGAGTACCTGGATGGTATATGTGACCGAATCCAGTGAAGGCCTCTACGTAAACATTTAACGTGCTGGCAGGTGGATGTGGAGCTCTAAATGACTTGCCAAGCGCAAGACAAGCCAGGTTAGTTCAATTCCTTTGCTTATAAAACCCGCCGCCTACTACTCCGGAGAGGTCTGCCTCTTTCTCGATCTCTCCTCGCCCTTTGTGTCTGGGGGCCACTCTGCAAACCAATACCGCTTCTCCCCACGCTGAAGTCTGAGTTATCAAGGGTAGAAATATGTCTTATTTCTCTTTCTTTCCCCAAAAGCAATACAGTGTCTGGTGCAGTTGGAGTTCAGCACACTTGTTAAACAGACTGGTGAGCCAAAATTCGAGAGAGTCATTGGGGAAGTGTTCCCATAAAGGGCGGCCTTGGGTGGAAAAATGGAAAACGGTGGAGGGGAGGGATAGGGCTGCTTTCTGTATATGGAAGGAGGAAGTGGTACGTGGTGAGTGTGTGTGTGTGTAAGGGGGGGGGGAAGGGGGATAGCTAATGCTTATCCCCTCCCTACATTTAGGAAGCAGTGTTTGGATCTGCTTTCTGAGCCTGTTTTCAAAGCAAGCCTGCCCGAGTTCAAGGCCTAGGTCTAGCACTTATCAGCTGTGTAACCTGGTGAGGGCACCTCACTTCTGTCTCACTTTCTTATCTGTATAATAGAGGTAAACAACCACAACACACACCTGTCAATGTGGCTGGAAGGGTTATGTGAGATAAGACAGCAGGACACAGGTCTTGACAGAGGACAGATTCTTATTTTGGGCACTCTCGTTTTGAAAACCCTCTGCCTATGTAGGCAGCCTTACACGCAGGGGTCTGGGACCTCTGAGACAGCCCATGTGGGAGGTGAGTTAGCTTCTGCCCTTTGTGCTTACGTGCAGTATTTCCGTGCTCTGAGTTCCCAGGATCAATACACTGGTAATTCAATGCCACATGTTTGTCTCTGAGCATTCTGATATTGTTCTGTTTGGATCTGGGTTAGCAAGAGGGCAGATGGGATAGGGAAATATTTCAAAGTAGATACAAACCAGGAGGGATGTTCCCAAGGCTGCTTTCTTCCAAATGCCTTCCAAGGAGTGTTTAAGCTTGGCCTGCCCTGGGGACACCAGGTTGGCTCAACAAGGCGCCTTTGTGTGGCTCTGCCCCAGCTTGGCTTTGTGCATTGGTTGGCCCCTGGAACTTTCTGTTCCTTTCCACGTGACGGGATTTAGCATCACTGATGCTATAGGTTCTGGCCATTTGATCCCTGGCACCTGGCAAATCACACCCACCTGCTAGCAAGAGCTGACTTCCAGGGGATTTTCAGGAAAAGGAGCTAGGCGGCTGAAACCCCAATCCTTTGCTCCCACCTATCTCCAGCTGTGCTTCCATCTGGCAAATCCTGGGGCAGAACACACACACACACACACACACAGCCCAAAGGAAATGCAAGCGGCCAGCCCTACCTGGAACCCCAGCTGTCTTTCTTCTTCAGATACAGAACGGTGGGACAGCATTTCGGGGGCGGGGGGGGGTCTACTTGTTGCTCTTTCTCTGGGTCTCCAAGGGGCGCCTGGCTCTTCCATCCGAGGAAAGGCTCCTCGCTCCCTGGAATGTTCCCCTCCCCGCTCCGCGGGCCGGCGGCAGACGCACTGTGGTTTTAGATGGCTCCTTACCTTCCCCACGTTCCGCATCTCCCCTCTGGAGACCCCAGGCCGAGTATGACCTGGGAGCAGAATTCAGGCAAAGGAATGCTGCCTGCACCCCCACACCTGGGGCCTGGGAGTTTATCAAGTGCCTGCCTGCCCTCCGCGGGGAGGGGTGTCACGTCCTCCCACCCCGGGCCAGCTCTCCACCTTCTCCGCGCCCCCTTCCTTAGCTCCCTCCGGGAATGGCCAAAAAGAAACTTTCGCGGGGTCCCC
>LNAC01000022.1:3205513-3329372 GCA_002007465.1 Ailurus styani
TAGGAGGAGGGTTATTATTGCCCATTGCACCTGCCCTGTTTGCAGCCCACCGTAGGAGTCAGGTGATGAGTCATGCTGTGAGGCTGAGTCAGGGGGCTGGAGGGGGATGCTGCTTTCTCTGTTTGGAGCCCAGGGTTAGAGCCCAGCCTTGCGGAGGTGGGATTTCTTAGAGTGGAGGTTGCAGCTGGACTCAATAGCTAACTATTGCTGACAGGTGGCAACTCCATTGTTTGTGACTATCACGTGACCATTTCACGTTGTTTCTCTGCTCATCACACTGGGGTTCATCTGCCTCCAAGTAAAGGAATGCAAATGACCCTTCAGTTGGCACTTTTAACTCGATTTCCATAGTTGTGTGTGTTTGTGCTTTCAACTTGAGATTTCCGGGTCTCCTGGGTGGCTCAGTCGATTAAGCATCTGCCTTTGGCTCAGGTTGTGATCCCAGGGCCCTGGGATCAAGCCCCATGTTGTGCTTCCTCCTCAGGAGGGAGTCTGCTTCTCCCTCTGGCTTGTGCTTGAGTGCTCGCTCGCTCTCTCTAATACAACCTTAAAAAAACTTGAGATTGCCTAGGAAAGGCATTTCTTTCTTTCCTTACTGAAAGCGTTCTCTCCACAATGAGATCTTGTTGGAGGCACATCTATGGACCTCATTCACCGGTATTACATAGCATTACAAAGATTCAGAGATGAGGGTTTAGGAGGCTCACATGCTTGGAATTCTTGCCCAAGACTGGCGGGTCCACAGCTAACCTCTCAGTATTTATTACACAAGGAGCAGATGCCTGAAGACTGCGGGCTTTGGGGAGAGAGCTGAGTTGGAATTCCCCTGGTACCCCCATTCGCGTGTGATCTTAGGTAGGTTTCTTAGCCTCAGTTTCCCCACTTTAAGAATCGAAACAGCAGCACCTGTATCTTGGAGTTGTACCCATCCAGGGCAGCAGGGCATGCCAAGAGCCGGGTGTGGTGGAGGCCTGGTACATCTGGGGCGGGCCCCTTGCTCTGCTGCACGGCCCACGGGAGTGTCGACTGAGCCTGCGCTCGATGCTGGCTCTCTTGACTCCAGGCCAGGGTTCTTCCCACTCTTCCTTACTGTGACTCACCACTAGCTTCAGAGCACAGGCAGCTGCTCTGCTCACGGGGTTCTTCATTCTCAGCAATGCTTAGATTTCCACTTTTCCCCGGGCTTTGGTTCCCGTCGAGTTCTGCGGCCTAAACACCTTCTCCTTCCCCACCCTCCGGGCTTCCCTGTTGCAGCTCATGCTACAGACTACCCTCCCCCCACCCCCAGGGAGCTCATGATGCCCCGGCCCCTGCAAGGAGCTGAGTGATCTCCTCCACACGAGGCCGAGAGCTTTCATTACAGGGGCTCACGGCACTGCACGCACAGGTGTTCCTCTGTCCACCCAAGAGAACACCTGCTCTGCAGTGGTTACAACGCCTGATCAGGGCCTTGCCATCTGAGAGCTCGCCGCTCCTTTCCCATCCCCTGTAGATGGAGGGCTAGTGGAGAGCAGGCCTCTCAGCTTGTCAGACACGTTCTCGGCACAGAGGATGCCGGATGTGGGTCTGCTCCTGACCAGTTGTTGATTACAGGTTGCTTTCTCTTGAACTGACCCAGAATCCTTTGTTCATGGGCTCTTCAGACTTACTTTTGGCTTTCCCCCATCTCCAGGCTTATTTCTCTAAATCTGACGCGCCCTTTATAAAATCCAGCTCTAATATCTCTGTAGCCTTTTCCAGGAAACCATTGCCAAACCCTCCCCTCCATGACCGTGATCTAAATGAATTTCTTCCTCCTCTGTCTTTGAAAGAGCATTTGGCTCCCTCCTCCGTCAGAGCACTCACCGTGCCTTTCCTAGCCTTAGACTCATAAAGTGTTTACGCTAGAAGAGCCCTCAGAGATGATTTGATTTAACACCTGAATTCTTTAACCACGGATAATTTTTATACATTGCCTATTTCTGTCTCTCTTCCCTGTAAGACATGATGTCTTTCCTGACCTTATATTCTCAGGGCTTAGAAGTGCTTAGCACATGGTAAGCTCTCAAATTATGTCTCCAGGTATGTTAAGTGGGCTTGAAGCTGCTGGAAGGTAAGGTGACACTCTGGCTGATATGATGGGAGAGAACCATTTTTCAGCCTCCTTCCCCAGTGTAGGTATCTGGGATCCCACCTGCACTGGGATGAGTCTCATTATTGTAATTATTTTAATAATACACTTTCAGATGACAAACAATCTATGCTCGTTGGTGAACACTTGGGCAGTGTGGGAAAAGAATAGAGAAGAAAGGAAAAAATTGCCTATGGTAAGCATCCTGGATTCAATTACACGTATTATTTCAGGCTTGGGAGCATCTCTATCATGTCACACAACGTATGCACATTTGCGTGTCCGAGTGCCTGGGACCACACCTTTTGTGCATCTGGTGTCTTGTCTGGCATGCGGCACACGCCCAATCAGTGTCCGCTTGCTCTCTTCTTGGGTCCCCAGGGTAGTGTTCAGGGTGTTAGAGGTTCCCTCAAAGGTCCACTTAGAATCAGAGGAAAATCCAAAGATAGGTCAGATCAGTATCCACCTTGTGGGCTGTGTTTTGTCTTCTCTGCCGGAAGCACTGGGAATAATTTGTGAGAGCTGATGATAACCACCTCTCTTAATTCAGCTTCCTTGGATCTTAGGGTCACAACTGAATATCTGTTACCCTCCTTCGATGGCACTTGATTGATAATCTAGCTGTGCATTGACCAGAGCCATCTTTGTTGTATGTTTGCGAGGATGAATCACAGATGTGTTCCTTGATACCAAATTAGATCTCCTGACCCTGCTTCTAGATGAGGCCCAACCTTATGACTACGTGGAGCCATGAGGATCCTGGACCACGAAGACCATGAGATTGTCTCTGGACAGGCCATTCCTGTCTGCCTCAGGACACGGGTGTAGACCCTAACTCTCTCCATCACCTGTGAAGTCTCTGGGCTCCATGACAAATGGTCTGAATTGCCCTTTTATTCCTTAAGGTGCTTGGAAGTTTTGTGAACACCACTGCCAGGCTGAGCAAGTGATTTTCCTTGGTGCCACTTCTGGTTTATAGGACATTAGGTCGTGGCTCCCTGGAAGTATTGAATTCTCTGACATGTTGGATGGATAGGGCAGTGACTGGGAGCTGACTGTTACAATGACCCACATCATCGACTCGAAGAGAAGAGCTAATACTACCGCACAGGCCACAGAATTAGGGCCTCGTTGCTTGTGGGGTGAGTCTATATATCTGTGCCTCTGTCCCTGGGAGTCCTTAGCCTCCAGAATTGCTGATGGAAGAAGGCCACCCGAGGGTTTATTGAATTGGTAATGGGTCCTTTCTCCCTCTCTGCGGTGGTTCCCTTTTCCTTCCTATAGAAAGTCCTTTCCTTAATGAAGAGTTCTAGAAATTTTTCTGCAAAGCGAATCCTAGTTTGCTACTGATTTCTATAGTAAGAATTGAAATGGGATCCCATTAAAAAAATCCCCCCAAAGGCCAATTCGGCAGCTTTTAGCACCAAGTTTGCTGTCAGAGCCATTGCTCCATAGAGTAGCTCATATTTCAAAGTACCAAGGATCCCATTCTCCGTCAGATCAGAAATATACCACCTAGGTCAAGAGATATCTGAAAGTATGCTGTGTGTTTTCTTTTTGGTCTGAGGGTTTCTGTTTGATGGAACTGGGTTGAAATAGCAAACCGGATTGCTGGGCCATTTGACCCACAATCTATTATAACCTGGAACTAATGGCCTACATCATCACCCCTGCAAGTGTGAAATTCCATAGATTACATTTCTCCCATGCAGTGGACTTAAAACTAGTCCATACAGATGGGCCTTAGTGGTTACTGGGTGGCAGATGCCTCCAGAAATACATGTTAACTATTTTATAAATCTGAAGCTTGGGATAGAAGCTTGTTTATCAGGTTAGGCTTTATTTGGGGACAGCTTTCCCCGAAGTGTCATCCTTTGGATGCTAAAGCATCTTTCTATCTCCCAGGACTTATTTTCTCATGAGTCAGTATGCTATGTATTGATTACCTCAGTGATCATGGAAATTTATACTCAAGAAATCAAGCATGAGACATGGGAGGAGTGTATTTGCCTGGATTTATTGACTTTCGTTGGTTGAGTCATATAGCCTGCGGCCAAGTAATTAGCCTCTAGGGGCCTCAGTTTCCTCATCTGTAAAATGACGGGGTTGAACTGGGTGATTCCAAAGGATTTGCCCACCTGTAGAACTCTGCTGCAATAAAGTATAACCTATAGTTACTTTTCTGATCCCACATTTGTTCCCTGAGACTACAACTTTTAACTTCTATTTGGGGGGACGGAGCTGACGTTCTTTTGTAACCAGATCTACTTATCTATTCTATTTAGATCTGTGCAGTGGAAGCAGAAACACTGATATGCTGAGTGGTTGTAGTGGGGTACAGGGAGGTGCAGCACCCTACTTTCAAAATCCTATCTGTGAGCCATTATGTGTATTGGACTGACTGAGTTTGCATCAGTAGTCTTGTGCTTGTGAGCAGGGATGTGCATATGAATTAGCAAGGACATCTTCGGAAGATGCTGCCCAAATCCCCTTTGCTGCTGCTAGGAGTACAGTTCCTGACCACTCACATCTGTATCAATGGCACTGCCACTCCTGGAAATAGCTGGGAAGTTATTCACCTCCCCCGCCGCCTGGGGGCAGCCAATGGCCAGCGGCTCCCTGACCCAGGAGTACAAATTGCCAGCCATCTTGCCTCAAGATAGAACAAACCTCTGGAGCACCTGACGCCCCAGAGTTTCCCACGGAATCAGGCTGAGCAGGAATTCCCCTGTGCTTTCAACATCTTTGCTCACCTTTTCTCCCTTGCCCATATCCTATGAGCCTCCCTCCCTGAGGTCTTTCCCTCAAATCACCTGGGTTAGAAACCCCATCTCAGGCCTTGCTAGAGAAGACAGCCTATGTGGTGATGAGTTTTAGCTTCTCCGTCTGTTTGGTAACATGGAGAATCACCTAGGCATATGGGCCTATGTCTGGCTTAGAAGGAAATAGCTGTTTCAGAAGTCTTTGAAGCCTTGACTTCCTAGATCTGTGTGCTCAACGGGGGGGGGGGGGGCTATAACAATTTCCAGGGGAGATTTTTTTTAAAATGAGCATCTTTCTAATTAGGATTCACACCTCTGGGCGCAGCTGATTTGTTCCTCTTTGGAGCTTCTTGTCCAAGGAAAACCCTTCCTGAAGTTGCCCATATCCTCAGAGCTGAGCTATTCCGATTCTCCCAGCTGCTGCCTACCCCAAGCTGCTCACATTCTAGCTCACTCCTTCAGCAACATCTGAATTCTCTTTTCCCAGTTCTCTGAAAACTTCCCATTCCCCGCGCCCCTCCCCCAGCCAGCCTTCACTGCCACTTTGTAGCTCACTTTGAGCTACAAGGTAGAGACTTTCACGTTGGCGGTGGCTCAGGCCCATCTCTAAAGCAGGAGGTGGGGAGCGATGTTTGGCTGACCGGGGGCGATGCTCTTCATAGGTCGCCGAAACCACGACTGATGAGTGTAGGGAAGAAAGACTCCTTAGACTGTGAAGGAAAGTGGGTGACCCAAGGCAGGGCAACTGGCTTCTTCAAACCCCTGGAAGGCAGTCCCAGGGAAGAGGAGTGAAACTTTCTCTGCGCAAAGCCGGAGGACAGAGCTAGCCCCAGTGTGGGAGGGGGGTGGGGGGAAGAAGTTCAGAGAAGTGGCTACCAGCTGATTGGAAGGAGCTCTCCTGGGATTTCGAGGACCCCCCCCCCATGCCCCGTCAGCAGCTTCAGGCTGGGCCACACAATTGCTTATTACCAGCGCTGTAGAGGTAGATCAATGTCAGGTGAAGAGTTGGATTTACCGGCCTCTAAAGTTATTTCCAATGCTGAGCATCCTTGATTTATTTCCTTCCTGAACAGATATTTGAAGTTAGAGGTGAAGGTCCGTGGCATTTGGCATTGGAAAGAATTGATCATAGATGCAAGCCAGCTCGTCCAGCCTGCAGAACTACCCCAATTCCCAACCCTGGGTAGTGCTGAGGCCGAGTGTTTTAGAAGCCAGGAATAGAACGGTGCTGTGGGCCAATCCCTGCAGACAAGAGAGCAGGTATTCAGTTTGTTCAGACAGGAAGTATGTGGGTGCCTGTGGCCAGGGCTCCGTGTGGCTGTTCGAAGACCTGGCCTCCCAGAGTGAGTATGCATGCCTTCCTTGAAAAGAATTTCCCAGAAGAAGTTGTCTTAAGTTCTGGGCTCTAGATCCAGTCCTAGAGAGCAAATCCTGGGTGTGGTTTAGTCTGGCCTGGTTCCATATGGGGTCTGGGGGGACTGGGAGGTATATGGATTAGAGGTGACTCTGGGGTAGCTGGGGGTAGAGATAGACTGGGCTACAGGGGCTGGGAAGGCAGCTAACCTGGCCCGGAGAATGCCCTGTTCCAGAGCACGAGGGGACAGTGGCAAGTGCCGGAAAGATGAAGGGGCTTTGGCACCTGAGATAATTATGTAAGAGATTAACTTTGTGGTACAATGATGGAATTTAGGGGCCCTTAGGTGTATGCTCCAGGTTTGTGGGACTGTGATTTTTTTTGATTAACAAGAAACCTATATTTATTCTTCATTCCTGGCTCCTGGTCCAAGAGCTTAAAAAACCCTTGGAATTTCCTGAGGGATTGGGGCAAGAGGAGCATCTTTGGTTATTCCTAATAAGGACCTTTCAACCATACCCAATTTTCTGCTAATGAAGTGATTGCTTTAGGATGGAGGCTGGTTACTAGAGGGACCAACCGTCTGACTGGAAAGAGGGCTGGAGATTAAGTCAGTCATCAATGAGCAATGATTTGATCCAGTGTGCCTATGTTATGAACCACCACAGAACCCTGTAAATGAAGCTGTTCAGAGGGCTTCTGGGTTGGTGAACACGTGGAGGTGCTGGGAGGGTGGTGTGCTTGGGTGGGCGCAGGCATGGAAGCTCTGCCCCTCCCCCATATCTTCGACACAACCTGAATTGTATCCTATAAATGAAACAGTACCAATAAATATACTTTTCCTGGGTTCTCTATGCCACTCTAGCAAATTATGGAACATAAGAAGGGGGTTGTAGGAATCTCTGATGTATAGCTAGTTGGTCAGAAGCGTGGGTGGCCTGGACTCCAGTAAGTGGCACCTGACACAGGGGGCGTTCTTGCGGGACCAAGCCTGTAACCTGTGGGGTCTGCACATGCTCTGGGTAGTTAGCGTCGGAATTGCTTGGCGTGAGGAGAAAGTCTACGCATTTGGTGTCAGAAGCGAAGGGTTCTGGGAGTCAAAAAACAGAGCTCAGTAACAACCTTGGGAAAATTATTTACCCTCTCCAGGCCTCCGTTTCCCCATAATAACAACAACCCTGGCACTTGCCTCATAGGATTGTTGGCAGCCATGGAAGGAAGAGCTAGAAGTGACACTTCTGGGCCAGATGTAGAGGGACAACTGTTTCATTGCTGTTGTTGTTTTCGCTATGACTAAGATAAGCTGGTGATAAAACCTAGTTTCGGGGGGAATCCAAGAGCCAAAAGATTTTTGGGGAAATCCATACTGACATTAACAAGTCTCAGGAGTATGGAGAATGAGGCTGCAGTCAAGCCCGGAGCTCAGCTTCTGCCCCTACTGGTGGGGACAAGGCACTGGAGACACCAAGACTATGTCCCAACTGGAATTCCTCCCATTTGGATGTAAACTACATCCCTGTGTAGTTTACAAAACCTGTGAATTACTAATGTTTTCTGAGCACAGAATATATCCCAGGTGCTGTTCTAAGTCAAGCACCTCATGTGGAATAACTTCACAATTTGCCCTGTGAACGATGGAATATGGGTAACCCTTTTTTGCATGGGAAAAATTGGGGCTCAGGAAGGTTAAATGAGAGGGCTGATGTCACTTAGGAATTGGTGGGACTGGGATTTGAACCAGGAACTCTGGTTCAGGATGCATTCGTTACAAGATGCTATTTGAGCCTCGCGGTAACTTTGAAATTGGAGAAGGTAACAATGTATCTGTTTCCCAGTTAAACACAGTAGGCTCAGAGGTTTGGTGACTGTAATTGCCCAGAACATTGATTCGACAAGTATCTCCTGAGTGCATCCTGTATTCAGGGTCAGTCAGCAGGAAAGTGGCCCTCTTGGGGATTAGAGTCATGCCTTTTGATTTCCTGGGGCTGTCTTCTGTAAAGACCTCCAGCTTATTTGTACAGGGCTGAGCTGCATGACATCAGGCCATTTGTCGGTGAGTTGTCAGCTCCAAAGTGTTGGGGTTTAGGCCCAAGGTCCCTGAACTTACCTGCACCCTCCCCTGGGTACGGGAGCCTGGCAGCTGTCAGACCTGCTGCCGAGCAGGAAGACTGCCCAGTCTTAATTCAGCAGGCACAGGGGGAGGTGCCAGGCAAGCCCACAGCACCCTCTTCAGGAAAGTCAAGAAGCTGGAGAGAAAGTCCCTTCTTGCCAGGGTGATACTTAGGATCTCTCTAAGTTGCCAAATGGGGAGCTCAGGGGTCTGTGCATGTGATTCTGTCCTGCTTGCCCTTTCTGCTTCTGCCTCCACGTTTTATTATTATTTATTTCTAAAGACTTTTTATTTGAGAGAGAGCTAAGGGGAGAGAGCATGAATGGGCAGGAGGGGCAGAGAGAGAGGGACAAGGAGACTCCCTGCAGAGCAGGGAGCCCCATGTGGGGCTCGATCCCAGGACCCTGGGATCATGACCTGAGCTGAAGGCAGACGCTTGACCGACTGAGCTACCCTGGTGCTCCTGCATCCACATCTTCGATCGGACTCTGGGTGGCAGAAAGGATGACTTCGGGAGAAGTAGATGTGTTTAAGGAACCAGGTGGCTAGAGCTTGGTGGTGAGAATTCCCGCCTCTGCCTCTGAACCAGTGGCTTGCCTCTGAAAACCCAGTCCAGGTGCTCCCTGAAGGACAAATGGGCAGGTGGCAGAAGAGTACAGCGGTTAGCAGCTGGGCTCCGGAGCGAGACTGTCTCGATTCAAATTCTACAATCAGATGCTAGTTGGGCCAGTAAGGACTCAGTTTGGCTTTGGGAGAACTGAAGAATTTGTGAAGTATATCACCGTAGACCTCAACCTCTGAGTCTCTGTTCCCTCTTGCCATTTCCACCCACGTGTCAACCTTTTGACCTCTCCTCCAGGACTCTAGTCTTCTGTTTCCTCCTGAACTGAGGCTTTCTGGTGGGAGTCTCCAGAACCTGGTCTCTTGTGTTTTCTCTTCCTCCTCAGGGGTGGGCGTCGGGGAACTTCCCCCCAGAGCAGGAGTGGTTGTGATGGGGTTCTTGTGTGTCCCCCGTGAAGATGTAGGGAAGCCCAGGTTCCCGCCTTCTCCTTGGGGGCCCTGAGAGGGCTTTGTCCCTCTGTGCACGGAGCGAGAGAAGGCAGTGATGACAGAGCAGAGTCTCCATGAATCGGGAGTAACGGTGCTTCTAAAGTTTGGGCCAAGGCTGCTTCTGCCTTCCTGGAATGATTTCTTAGCAGAACACCTTCCATCCCCTGGGCCTGTTAGCTATTTCAGGGACATTTTAAGTGGCTATTAACAAATGTTGAATTATGGCTGCAAACCTCTGGGAGCTCAAGTGACATTCACATGAATCACAAGTGAGCTCTGTACAGTCGAGGCTGCCACAATGGGCTGGGATTAAACAAACAGGAGCCATTGTTCTCTCCAAAGCAATGAGGCAAGAACACGGCTCCTTGGAGCCTGTGATCGCAGGCAGCATGCCCCTTAGAAGCAGATGCTGTTCAGAACACAAGGCTCATTGCTGCAGGGTGGACAGATGCTCTTCAGTGCAGAGGTGCACTCAAACTCAATATCTGGAGGTATTTACCAACCATTGGCATGTCTGGGGATATGCCAGCCAGTCTCCAGGGTTATGAGCTGCCCAGAACATTGATTCGACAAGTATCTCCTGAGTGCTTCCTGTATTCAGGGCTAAGCTCTAGAGAAATGGAAATCAGTAAGGCCCAACAGGGAATTTGAGATGCTTGGTCTAGTGGGGAGGCTGAGCAGTAGACAGATTTGCTTGAGTCAAAAGAGCCAAAGCTTGCAGAGTCCAGAGGCAATACCGGGGTGGCTCCAAAAATCTAAAAAGAGATGATATGTATAATTTTTTTTTTTGAAACAATTTCAAACATGTCGCAAGACTAGTTCAAAGAACTCCTGTGTGTCCTTTCCCCCATGTCCAACAGATGTCCTCTTGCCAGAGGACCTTGCAGAGGGTCCCTCAGCTGTCAAATCCCCTGTCATCAAAGCACCCAGTTGTCAAATTCCCCAAGCCTCCTTTCCTTGGGCATTGTTTTTTAGTTTCTCCCTGATTTTCCTGACCTTGACATTTTTTATGATTCAAGGGGAGCCATCTTGCTGAAGGATTTTCTGTTTGGGTTTCCCCTCTTGATTAGACCCAGATGACAAATTTTTGGCTGAATTTCTCAGAACCAATTCAGGATTCTTCTCACTGCCTCCCGTCCAAAGGCACATGATACCTATTTGTCCCGATACTTACCTTGTTAATTTTTATCACTTGATTAACATGGTGTCTTCCAGGGAGACATTTTGAGACCGCGTAAAGCCCCATTTCTCAATCCTCTCTCACCCTCTGGGCTCAATCATCATTGATTTTTCTTGCCTGAGTTATTATAGTGATGCTCGCCAAATGGTGATTTTCTAATTCCATCATTTCATCCACGTTTATTAGTTGACTTTCTAAAACACAGATGAGCTCTCTTCTCCCTTTTTATTCATTTATTTATTTAAATCAAAGTAGTCTCAGATCTCTATTTTATTCACTGGGTTGTAATCTTTAATCAAAATCTGTTTTATTCAGTGGGTTCGTATTATTACTTATTTCAAAACTCTAATTTTCCCATACTCAGGAACCTCTTCAGGCTGACTTTTGTGTTCTTTTGATATTTCCCTGCAACTTCTGAGTTCTTTAGCAGTTTCTGGTCCAGCTGGATGTTCCAGGTTCATCTTTTTCTTTACTCAGTCCTGTATTGGTCATTTCTCCAGTGAACTCTGGTTCCTTTTAGTGGGAAATGCTGTTTAGAACTAAGATCCGGGTTCTAGACTAGGGCACCACTTCTCCCGGGCTCAGTGGCCAGAACTTGGATATTTACATGTACACTTACATCTACAGCGAAAACCACGACTTCACACCAATACTTCCTACACCCGACGTGGAGCTTGAACTCCCCACCCTGAAATCAAGAGTCACTTGTTGCCCTGGCTGAGGCAGCTAGGCCCCCATCACAACAATACTTCCAATTCTGATCTAATACCACAGGGTTCATTCTAGATTTTTCCTCTTTCCAGATTAGGCCCTCCTTTCTCCAGCAGTAGGAAACCAGCCTCCCATTACCTTATCTACTTGTTTGCTCCATTCTCTTGAACAAAGACCATTTCCCTCTCCCGGGGGCTCCTGCTCTGCTTGGATGCCCTTCCCCTGGGCCCTGTCCTCAGGAGCTGCCTTCTGGCTAGACCCTAGTACTTTCCTTTTGTGTGCTCTGGCGGTTCACTGGCTGCCTCCCATTCTTACTCAAATCTCCGCAATTGTCCCCCAAACATTTTTTACAGCTTTTTAACTTTAAAAATTCATCCACTCAAGATACAATCAAGATTCGTGTGGTACATTCTGTTCTCCTGTCTCTTTAATCAAAGGCAGTAAACGCACACAGTTTTTAAAAATAGCTTTATTGGGATACAACTCTTCTATCATACAATTTCTCCATAGAAAGTGTTAAATTCCATGGATTTAGTGCATTCACAGTGTTGTGAATTTCAGAACATACTCATTATTCCAGAATGAAACTCGGTCCCCATTAGCGGCTGCCATTTGCTCCCTCCCTCCTTTCTCCACGCCCCTCCCCACTCTAGCCTCAAGTGATTACTAACCTGCGGTCTGTCTCCACGGATTTGCCTATTCTGGAAACTTCCTACAAATGCAATCATACGCTACAGTATGTGGTCTTTTGTGACAGCTTTTGTGTAGCATAATGTTTTCAAGGTTCATCCATGTTGTAGCGTGTGTTAGAACTCCATTCCTTTTTATTCCCAAATTATGGTGCATTGGATGAATGGGCCTCATTTTATTTATCCTCATCAGTTGATGGACGTTTGAGTCATTTCCATTTTTGGCGATTATGAATAATGCTGCTATTCACACTTTTAGTAGTGACTTCTGGAAGAGAACAGACCAATGGTCTTATGCAATCTGATTATTGCCTTGTGATTTCATTTAACCTGTTTCTTTCCCTGAGTTTCTTGTAAACGGAGAGTCAGGTTTCGGGACCTGATGAGATTGAGGGTAATTTTGGCAAGAGGACGCCACAGATGAAGCTGTACCTTCTATCGTATTATAGCAGGAAAAGCATATTGTGTGGTTGTCCTGATGCTAGTTCCCATCACCTGGTTAAGGCAGCACCTGCTGGGTCTCTCCGTTGCATCTTTTCCCCATAATCAGATGAACCCCACCATCTGTGGGATGGTAGATGCTATGGTACCCTGCAAATATGTTTACTGTGATAGTTGAACTGGAATTAAGTTCCATCAGAGGTTGCAAAACAGTGATTCCCCATTCTATCGTTCTTTCTACATTTATGAGCTGGTGTTCCTTTGTAAAGAACATTCCCTCATCAGCCGGGCACCAGCTCCAGTTCCTCCTGTGAAGGCAGGATGAGTGCTTCTCGTTGTCCTTCAGTTGCTAGTTTTCAGAGGATAGAGTTGGCGTCGTAATTGCTATGCTGGGCTCTGAGGGATGGTGAGTTCCCAGATGGACCAGGTAAGGTGTTCACCAGAGAATGTCCATTCGGTGGGAAGGGAGCTGGCAGGTCCGTAGGACTCCACTCAGCTGCCTCAGGACACCCACAGACTCTTTCCAGATGCCATGGTATCCCCATAAGGGGATGTTCATCTCTTAGACATGGTTCTCCCTGGTCTTGAGCCTGGGCAGGCCTGGAGTGGAGGTGGCAGGAACCCGGGTCGGCGGAACAGGCTGTGTGTGATGGTAGGACACCGGGCAGGTTATGAAGCGTCAGCTCTAGGGATCCTGATTCTTTGGCCTGTCCCTTGGTATCTCGTCACTTCCCTGGAGCCTCCCCCGGCAGAGGCCTGATACTGGTGCGACCTCGTCCCGGTCTCCGGAATATCCACGCAGCAACCCCTCGTCAGTGGGGCAGAAAGGGAAGTCTCCCTTCCTGTGGATCCCATTTCATCGAACTACCACTAAATGAAGCAAGCTCATCCTCTACTGAGCATCCGCTCCATGCCAGGCGATGTTGAAAGTGTCCCAATGACACGATGAGGGAGGTCCTTTCTTCCTCCCATGTTGTGCAGATGACCGAGGCAGAAGAGATTTAGGAGATGGCCGGGCTTTCAGAGTTCCTGGTTCCATTCATTCCCCTGTTGCAGCTTCCTAGGCAGCATGTGACAAGCTTCTGCTGGGAGGGGAGGACAGGGCCATGGCACCCCGGGGGCCAGCGTCCCTTCCCTCTGGCTCCGGCCCCACTCTCCCTGCATACCTGGAGGACTCCACAGCTCTCTGGCTGTCAGCCTGGGGGGGGGCACTTCCGAGTGCAGACGGGGTGGAACAGGGAGGGGTTCACGGGGAGAGGCACCCAGTGGACACAAGTATGAGTGTCCCCAGGAATCCATGGCATCACGGCTCTGTCCCTCCCCGTGTACCCTGCCTGCTATTCCACAGCAGAGGCGGCTTCCTTCACACAACCTGCTGTCTGCCTCGCCTGCACAGGGGCGCTAATTATCTGGCATGCTAATGAGCCCAGAGGATTAACATGGACACGGGCAACGAGGATTTCACTTGATGGATCCAAGGCTACCTTCCTGGGAAAATATTTCAGTCTGTTTGCTGGGGAGAGCATCTCACCACCAAACAGCACGTGCTGACTAAGCTCTGAGCCAGAGAGAAGCAAGTACATATCCACAATGTGTAGTTTATTCAACCTGCTGTTCGTTCGTTCATTCATTCATTCGTTCCGTGTTCCCTGAGGGCCCACTTTGTGCCAGGGTGGATAAGACACATCCCCTGCTCACAGGCGGATGTCCTATTTTTAGAAGGATGCAGGTACATAAGTATATACTTTAATTAGAATTGTCCTGAGAGAGTGAGCTCTCCTGTGCATGGCAGGGGCAGTGCCTGGTGGAGGGGAGAGGGAGTTATTACAACTGGGAGGACTGGAAGAACTTCAGGAAGAAGGTGGTATTTTAGCTCAGCCTTCAGGAGGAGTAGAATTTTGACAAGGGGAAGGGGCAGGTGAGGACATCGTGGAGCTGAGGAGCAGTGCCCATGAAGCTCTGGGACAGGTGTGCCTGGGGCGTGCGAGGTGTGTGCTTGGTAGAGTCAGGAGAGGAGGGAATGTCGCAAGTCTAGGCCAGAGACTGGCGGTGAGGGACCCCGGGCTGTCTGCTGTAGGTCATGGGGAGCTATTGAGTGTTCTGAGTGACATGATCACATTGTCTCTCTCTCTTTCTCTCTCTCTTTTTTTTTTTTTATTTTAAGAATTATACTTGGCAGCATCCTGGTTGAGCATGGTTTAGATAAGGACCTCTCAAAAATATGAATATTGTTAGATTGTTCTGTTATTTATTTTTTTGAAGATTTTATTTGAGAGAGAATGCATGAATGGGGTGGTGGGAGGGGCAGAGGGCAGGGGAGAAGCAGACTCCTCGCTGAGCATGGAGCAGGCTCCATCCCAGGACCCTGAGATCATGACCGGAGCCGAAGGCAGATGGTTAACCCACCGAGCCACCCAGGTGCCCTGTTTTGTTATTACTTAAAATGTAAGACTCTTGCCTTTTTTGGACTCTTACCTTTTAATCCTTTCTTGGCGGAGCTCGAGTCCTTGCTGTGAGTTACTGACTCTAGGGTACAAACAATACTCGGGTACTGAAAAACGGAATCACCATGTACCAGGAGAGCTCATCACAAGGCCGAAAGGAAGATTACAGTCGGATTCTCAACCTGCGCTGCCCGTTGGAATTACTTGGGAGAGTTTTAAAAATATGTCTCGGTCCCACTCCGGAGACGTCTGGGTTGAAGTTCAGGCACTGGGAATTTTCAAAGCCCACCGGGTTAGTTCAAATGTTCAGCCAAAGTTGAGCACTGCTAGTGAGAGAACCAGCAGCCTGGAGAGTTGGGAGCAAATCCAGGGCTAGGTTTTGCTGACTGGTCCTCTTCCCCGAAGTGGTAGCTCTTGCCCTGGGCCTCAGCCCCATCCTCTCTCTAGCTCAGGTTGTATGCCTGCCATGTTCATGTTCACAGCGTGCCAGTGACCAGCGGGCAGGCCTGTCTGCCACCCCTTGACCATAGCACACAAATGCAGTTCTCAGCTCAGCCTGGCCAGGCCATGGCTGGCTGAGGCCTTCCTGGCCAGAACTCGGAGAAGCTGTGAGGTTCTGCTCTTGGAATTATCAATCAAGGACTTTCCAATTTCCCCAGCAGGAAGAGCCTTTATCTCAGGCAAAATATCCCATTTGGCTTTGGAGCTCTACGAGTTGTTCTGTGGGGTCTCAGGCTTCCCTCTCTGGTTGCCAGTCTCTGTGATGCCTGCGGCTGGGAGCTGTCCAGTTCAGTGGGATTCCAAAGGTCGGGGTGCTGTTCTTCGGCAGGGACTGAAGGGACCCCAGAAACTGCTGCCTGTGTGTGGGCTGAGGGGGGCTCCTGGGACCAGCGTAAGGGTTGGAGCTCAGTGCTCAGCTGCCCACTCCCAGGAGTGTGTGGCCACCTGTCTGTCCACCAGAATGGTCAGATGCAGAGCTTCCTCCTGAGGTCAGACCTAATTAATTTGGGGACCATCATGAATAGAGGCTTAGCTTCTGGGGTACATGGTGCCAATGGGCATTGAGAAAAGGATGAGGTCCCTTGCTGACCTAGAACCTCTTCCCATCTCCTCGTAGCACCAGAGTCTGCTTCTGAGCTGTCACAGCACTCGGGCCCCAGCTCTGCTGGCCTTGCCGCCTCTTCTCTACCATGGCTGTCCTTGTGCTCGTCTGTCCAACTGCACCCTTATTAGGTGTCAGGCTCTTGACCTATGTGGCGCAAACCATCTGGCCTGCCCCTAGGGACCTGGTCAGGGGGACTGTCCAGTTTTAGTGAGAGAGGAGTGTGGTTCGTCTCTGGACCTGGGGGAGCTCACCCAGGCCATGAACACTTAAGGACTGATGCTATGCCTGAGGGGGAGTGGAGGGGCAGTCAGAGGGAACCGGCCACTTCTAAAACTCCAAATGCGAAGAAGTTATTTACAAGTCCCAAGCCTTTGATGCCAATGACTCTCTCATCCTAGGAAGATTCAGGATGCTTCCTCTCGGGGCATTTCAGTAGGTCCCAGAATGCTCCTGACTCTGTCTGCTGGAGGGAGTGCAGGCTTGTCTATTCTTGGGTTGCCTTGGCCGGCACTCATCTCCCCATCACAGATACAAAGGAGGGGCATTGGCTTCAGAATCAGAATTGGTACCTGGAAGTTGGTTCCAGCACTCGTCAACTGTGTGAAATTGGTAAGCTTCTCCTAGAAACAGTTTCTTTGTCTCAGGATTTCTCTCCCTGGGCACTATTGACAAGTTGGACCAGATTCTTACTCCTTTTTTTTTTTTCCTCTTGTATGATTTTATTTGAGAAAGAGAGTGAGCATGAGTGGGGGTAGGGGCAAAAGGAGAGGGACAAGCAGACTCCCCTCTGAGCAGGGAGCCCAATGCAGGGCTGAAGTCAGATGCCACCCAGGTGCCCGTGGACCAGATACCTTGTGACGAAGGGCTGTCTTGCTGGTGTGGGATGTTTAGCAGTATTCCTGGCCCATAGTACCTCCCCTCCACCTGAGTTTTGTCTGCCCAGTATCTCCTGTGGGGCAAAACTCTCCCTGGTTGAGAACCACTGGTTTATCTGAGATTGAGGTGAAAATCCCATCTGTCAGAGGTTGTCCTCAGCTGTAAATAAATGTGGTTTGCTGGAGGCAGCACTTGGCACACAGCGGGTGGCTTCAGCAGACACGGTGAAGCCTAGGAAGGCTGTGGGCTCCCTTGGCTCCCTCACAAGAACAGCTTTCCCTGTCGGTGCCAGGTCCTTCCAGGCTCCCAGAGCCAGGGTGGGGCACCTGGCTCACTGGTGCCCTTGGTCCCCTGGCCTGTGGCCATGCATGGGGATGCCCGCCTCCTGGGCTTCTGTCTTTCAGCCCAGAGCTATGGCTGCTTCCGGGGCATGGCCTGACGTTCTGTGTGCCACCCCTCAGGGCCAGGCTACCCCGGGGCCTTTCCAGGGCGCGGGTGATTCTCAGGAGTGTGGTTCCTTCCAGCACCTTCTTTAGAAGGGAAGGGGAAGGACCTGACATTTACTGAGCATTACTATGGCTTTACCCCCACCCACCTAGAGGAACTCTGTCCTTGCTCTGTATCCTGTAAAGAGTAGAAAAATCAGCAGGAGAGAAGCAAGATCCTTGGAGGCAGAGAGACCTGAGTTCCTATCCTCTCATTGCCTCTACAATGAGAAAATGGGTCTCTATCTATATCATCTCTCACATACATATTTACATCATCTATCATATACCTGCTGCATTACATCTCCTATATGAGAGAGTTAGTATGAACACTTAATTCCATCAGATAATAGAAGGCCGAGCACTGGGTCTGGCACATAATAAATAGGAAATATTTGGTATTTATCATCTTCCTTTACACAAATGAGCTCTGTTCATTCTCACAGTGAAGGGAGGAGGCAGGTATTAACTTGGGGTGACTCCCGTGAGGGTGAGATTGGGGCTCAGGCCTCTGTCTGGAGGAGAACGTGTTTCTAGGGAGGCCTCGGGTTTCCTCTGCAGACTGAAGAGGCCAGCTAGGCCTGGGCTTCTGGGATGGGCGGGTGAAGCATGACCCACTTTTCTGAGCCCTCGGAGTTATGGGGGGTTCATTCATGTGCACCCTCACCGTCTGACTCAACAACCCATCGTGATGACGTGGGCAGGGGTAATTCCTGCTTTGTAGGAGAGTGTATTCAAGCTTCAGGATGCTGGACTTCCCCAAGTCTTGCTCTGGCAAGGACCCCAATCCAGATGACCCAGATTTGTCACTCCACCTTATTTATCAGGACATTTGTTCCCTGCATGAGGCATTAGGATCATCCCTTCTCAGAGACCCTCCCCTGCCAGCATCAAGCTCTGGGGTGCAGAGCAAGGTGCCTTGGATTCCAGGAAAGCACCCACAGTTGTCACAAAAGTTCTCAGAACACCCTCCCGGACAACCAGGGGTCCTCACTTTCCCCTGGTACAGAAAGGGTTGGATTCGAGGTAACCCACCAAAGGGCCAGAACTCAGACTTTCAGACAGTCTGGTCCAGATTCTCAGACCTCCCAGGGGTCTCTTCTTCACCTGGCTCCATGTGAGCTGTGGTCCTCCACAGTGCTCCCTGGCCAGCCTACCCTGAGAGATGAAGGAGCCACAGACTGCAGTAGGTTTCCCTCACCTTTTCGATAGAGTGTGAAATACCTCTTGGGGATCTAAGGACAGGATTCAAGCTTAGGATGATGCCATCCACTGGCAAGCCTGCTGACCACGACTGGCACTGTCAGCGGACCACAGACTGGCCTCCCCCGAGGGACAGTGGAGTGACACAGGGCTGGCCATGCTCAGGTCCTGGCAGGTGACAGCTCCGACCTGGAGTGGAGCTGGGGACAGACACCTTTCTGGGGCTCTTTATAGGTCCTGGTGGTCAAAAGGGAGGAGCTTCATCAGTGCGAGGAGTCGTCCTCTGGGGCCTGGGCAGTGGAGCTGGGGGGCTGGCTGTTTCTTTAGGGGTATGATGGCTGACTCCTGGAGCCCCCGGTATTCATTGGTCGAAAAGTCTACTCTTCCAACATCCGTTTCGATAAAGCATTTTCCACAGGGCTTTCTCCAGCCCTACTTGCTCCCACATGCACCCGGATGGATCCATGTCCTCCCTCTGTCGAACCCTTCTTCCTCTCCCAGGGTGTGCACGAGAGTTGCCCTCGAATATACTGATTGATGGACTTCCCTCGCCCTCACCTCCATCTCCTCCATTCAAAAGGCCTTTATAGAGCATCTACTATCTTCAAGCAGTTGCTGAGGGAGGCACCTGTTACGCAAACATTAAGAATGCAGGGCCCAGCTCTCGGGGAGCTTTCAGCCCAGACAGGAAAACAAGCCATGGTATGGTGCGATAAGCACCCTGGTGGGGAACTCCAAAGCTCAGAGGAGGAAATGTTTTACTCTATTTGTGGAGCCGTTTGGGCACTGAAGCCTCCCAGAGGCCAGAAGCATCTTTCGGACTGCCTGTATCTTTCGTGTCAATTCCCTCCATGCCTAGAGCAGCATCTGGGGCACGGAAGATGCTCAGGACATGTGTATTGCATTGGGAAGAGGCAGATCTAGGTTCCCCTTTGTCCAGCCTCCTTCGAGGCCTTGCCCGTGCTCCCATTACAACGGTATTGTAACTGTTGGCATGGCTGTCTTCACATGAGCTGTGAACCCCTGGAAGGCAGTGGCTGAATCTAA
Organism: Ailurus styani; assembly: GCA_002007465.1. Taxonomy (NCBI): domain Eukaryota; kingdom Metazoa; phylum Chordata; class Mammalia; order Carnivora; family Ailuridae; genus Ailurus; species Ailurus styani. The sequence goes on from LNAC01000022.1 coordinate 3,225,081, forward strand.
TTCATCACCGCATTATCTTCAGAGTCCGCACAGAATAAGCATTTAATGGAGCTTTACGGGGAGAAGTAATGGACGGCAGGGACTGTCCCCTACTTGGAAAGTATACGAGAGGTTCTGTTAGATCATCCTGTCTGTCTTAATGTGTCTGGTTTGCTCCTTTCACAATGTGCCAACGAATTAATTCCCCAACCCCACAGACAGCCTCAAGGGTGCAGAGCTACTTTAACAATGGAAAGGTGCAACTTTCCGCCGTGGCTTTATTGTCGCCCAGTTGGCCCACCCAGTTCCTGCCCCACGGGGCCAGCTGCCTTAATTGCAGCCCTCCTAGCTCATCAGACCCCCTGTGTGGTAGGAAGTGCTGTGTCTGGGAGGGTGACAGCTAGTATTGGCCTTTATTCTGTACTGGTTCACTCAGAGCTCAGCTTCTGGATTTCAAGAAGCATTGATCAGGGGGAGGGGGTCCAAGAAAATGGCATGTGGCTTTGACGGGTTCTAGTATGTGCCATTTTAAGTATCAGTTTGGGTATTCAATGGAAGGGTTCTGTGGCCAAGGAAGCTCTACAAAAATCTGGATGAAACAAAACTGCCAGGATTTCTTTAATGCAGGACTTATCAGCACCTTTACTATGACTCTTTTGCATGCACCGTACATCTCTAGGAGGGTGTATAATAAGTGGTGATGTTCCTTCTTAGCTGAGAACCTCTTAAAACTCCAGAGCAAACTTTTGGAAATTATCCATCCCAGGTCTAGCATGAGATGTGGACTTCTAGACTGTCGAATGGGTTCCTAGCTGACGATCAATGTGTATGTCAAATATAGTCACGTGATACCAGGATTTCCAAAGCTGATTCTAACAGGGATTTTCTAGAGTTTTTAAAATTTATAGGAGAACCAAAATCAGAAAGAATTCTCTGCTTCAAATCATGGAGAGGCCAAAATCTTGTGACAACCTCTCTTAAGAGCAGGTCTCCAGGCTAGTTGCCCTGGTTTCAGATACATTTGGAGTTGAGAATAGAAGGCAAAACAATGAAAACCGTGGATTTAAGCACGAAGAAGTCATAGGGTTATAGATCTGAGCATAACAGAGCTGGCAGCCTGAGGAGCCTGCTTTGCAGGTAAGGAGAAAGTCCCAGAGAGGACAGTGACTTGCCCAAAGTCAAACACAAGTGCAAGGCAGGGACTAGGTCCAGGGCTTTCTGTTCAGCACTGGTCAGTAGCCTAAGGGGCACAAGGTTTGGCCCCTGAGTCAGGCAGAGCTGGGGTGCTGGTCTACCGTGACTGTGCAGTAATAAGCTCAGCCCATCCCCCCATGCTGGTAATGGGGTGATAGGGACCCCACCTCATAGGGTGGTGCGAGCCATTGCTGGGATAAAGGCTATCACGTGCTCCACATAGAGCTTGACATGTAATCCGTGTTTGATAAATGTGAGCTATTAAAAACTAGGTTCATAAATGTTTCATCTCATAGTTCACAGGCCCTTGAACTCTGGGGGAGGGGCAGGCATCGCGGTGCGGACTGATGTTAAGATTATTTTCCTCTTTTTGGTTTATCTGTGTTCACTTTGTCAGGGAGTCCAGGAGTTCGCAACCTAAGAGACCACGGGTGAATATTCGGGAAGAACTAGCCCAGCCCTGACGGGGATCGGGGTGGGGCCGGGGAGGTTCTAAGCTGCCTCTGGAACTGACTAGAGCTAGACCACCCTCTCTGTGGACATCCCCTTCCCCACCCTGCCCCCCAGGAAAGAAACCGATTTTATTTTCTTCTGTAGGTCACCAAGCAATGCTTTGCCCAAAAAGAGCGCTGGAGATGACTGTGATAGTAATTTCTTCATCTAGCCCCTAGTTCCTGTGCTAGAACCACCCCCCACAATGCAAGGTCAGGGTGGGGACTGTTCACCTTTCCCAGGTTACAGATGAGGAAACAGGCTCTGAGAGGTGACCTGCCTGAGGTCGTGGGGTGACATAAATTGGGCCCTCTTTGCCTATCAGGTTGAGCAAGTGTGGATTGCAGGGGACAGCTGGTGGCATGTGGCAGGTGCCCGATGGCCGTCCCAGGGAGGTTGCATGTCCCCTGGCTCCCTCCTGAGGACAGCTTCACCTGCTGGCGCCAGGCCCTGGGAGGGTCCCCATGCTTGGGGTCAGTGGGAGCTCAGCAAGCAGGGCTTCTCAATGGGGACAGGGAAGCGGGTGCAGTGGAACCCCACAGGGTACTCTGAGCAGACCGTGTGATCCACGCCCACCCCCACAGTCACTCACGCAGATCAGATGTGTTAATTATGCCCAGCCATGGTCTGAGCCTTTTACCCGGCATTCATTTTTTTCCTTCCTGTCCCTTCTTGTCCTTCCTTCCTTGTCATTCTGTCCTTCCCTTCCCCCTCCCTTCTTCCCTCCCTCCCTCCGTTCCTCCCTTCCTATTCTCTACACCCTTCCTTCTTTCTTTCTTCTCTTTTCTTCGCCCCCCTCTTTCTCAGACCCCGACTAACACTACACAAGGTGTTAAGCACAGGGTGATGCTGACCATCTTTGTTACAGGGCACGTTCGTGGGGGTCTGTGTGGTCTGCTTGCCCCATGCATTCGCCTGCTTAATTCTTAGGCAGCCTTGTGAGGGAGGAACTATTAGAATCCCCTTTTGACAGATGAAGCAATCAGATGTTCTGAGAGGTTCTGGCTGGTCACGCAGCTAGCACTAGACAGAGCTAGAATGTGGATCTCTGAGGCTCCAGCCTCCTTTGCCCGAATCCTGAAGCTCAGCTGCAGGCCACTGTGAGACCTAGGTTCCCCGACCCTGCTCTCGGACCACCAGCCCAGCCTGCTCATCACTCAGTGTGCTCCTCTCCTGGAATGGGACGGGTCCCCACGTTCTTGAGTCCAGCTGCCTCTCTGTGGAGGACTCCGGGGCCTGTGGCTCCTCGTTGGAGCCCTCAGTGTTGGCCAGGTGGGGGAGGGTCAGAGGGAGCAGTGGCTCCTGGATGACCTCACAGAAGGGGAAGAAGTATGAGAAGAGGGGCCCCTGCACCCCATGTCTTCCCTTCTGATGCTAGTGACTTATTTGAAGGGTAAAACTCATCGCTACACGACTGGTTTGGGAACACGCTTTAGGGCAGGGTTGATGGTCTGGAGAGAGGCAGGGACTGCGCCCCCATCCCCCTCCCAACCCCAACCAGACCGAGCCTGCTGGCAGCAGCTGCCCACAGGGGCCACAGCCTGGCATTTCAGTTGGTTCCGAACAAATTCACGATTATTATGGTTGGAGGAGATCTCCAAAGACCATCCTGTTCTTTGCTCTTCAGAGTTCAGCTTGAAGCTAAGGAGAGACCAGCAGATGTGGGAGTGGGAAACAGGCAGTGTGGACGCAGGGAGGTCCAAGCCCGGTGGTAGTCAGTCCCCACTTCAGCAAGGGGAGCCCCAGGTCTGGTGCCCATCTCATCTGTTTCTGCTCACAATCCTCCGACTCCAGCTGTATGGGGTTATGCCTCACAGCAGCTCATTCTCCAGCTCTCGGGACACCAGCAGGGGGGTCCCGCAGTCCACCTGGGACACTAAGTACCAGAGTTGCTGCGGGTTAAGAGCTTGGTCCCCCGAGACTGTCCCCTGCTTCGGACGCCAGTGCGAGGCCTAGCCTCCCATGCTGCTGGCCAGCTGGTTGTAACTCGGGGTTCCCATGACACTGCGAGGACTCCCAGGACTCGGAACTGTTACCGGTCTAGTTTACAAAGGCCACAACTCAGGAACTGGCGAATGCAAGGGATGCATGGGGCACGTTCTAGCGGAGGGGTACAGGGCTGCCAGGGCGCCCCAGGCATGCCACGCTCCCACCCTCGATGCGTGTCCCAGCCTGGATGGCGGCCCCCTCTGGGGTCCTCATTCATCCTTGGGGCCCTGCTGGGGTGCGGGTGCCCGGTCCTAGCTGTGGCTCCTGAGTTCGGGGCACGGGGCAGTGGGCTACCCCCGCCCCCACGTTCACCCGGGAGGGCCGTCTCATGACTCCGACGAGCAGTCCCCGCATCACCGTGGCTTAGCGACAACCACAGCAGATGTCAGTTCCTGCCCACCCTGCGGGCCATCCGGGCCCTGGAGGGCAGCCCTCCTCGTGATGGTTCGGGGCCGAGGCTTCTCCCGGTACAGTGGCTCTGCTACCTCCGAGACCTCCTGTCCTCCCCTGGGGTCCTCTGAATGCTGGCACGAGACAGTGGAGGAGACACGCCAGCCCTCGGACGCTCCAGCCCGGAGCTGACCCACTTCTCTGGTGTTCACGCTCTGCCGAGCAGAACGCTCCGTCCCGGGGCCCCACTGCCACAGCGGGGGCTGAGCCACGTGGTCCAGCTGTGAGCTGGGGGTGGGGGCCAGCTGGCTCTGCCACGCCGTCTCCTCCCGGCTCCCCGCATCCATGTGTCTGAGCTCCCGCCAGGCTCCTCAGCTCCAGAAGCACCTGCCCAGCCCCCACCCACGGCCCGGGGGCTGTGGCGTGGTGGGGACCCCCGGCCACGGGGACACAGTTCCGTGGCCTGCTGTGGGGGGGGCGTGAGGAAGTCCCACTGGCTCCGTATACGTGTCTCCTCCCCGGTAAGGTGGCAGTACCCATGCTGACAACTCACTGTCCCTCATTTGTTAGATGGCACTGAGTGGGAGCTGAGGGGACCTTGCCGGGACGGGGCAGCCATGGCGCCCCCCTCCCCCCACTGGAGCCCCCAGGCACTGGACTTGGAGGCTGTGCCCTTCTGAGATTGGTTCTCTGGTCTTCAGGAGATTCCAAGAGCCACCTACAACCCTTAAATAAATTTCTGCTTAGACCTAGCTAGAGTGGGGCCTGTTGGGTTGGCATTGTCCCGGGGTCACCCGTGGTGTCCTGATCAAGCACAGGCCTGTGACTGTCATCATCCCCACCCCACCGTAGTTCCAAATAGAAACCATAGAATCCGCACGAACGCGGGCACCTGCTGTGTGCCAGGACCCGGGACAGACTAATGGCAAGGCCTGGCCTCGCAGCAGACCCTGGCTGAACAGGGGGCCAGAGAGAGGGCAGACGCATGCAGGGGTGTGTCATGTGGCAGGAGTGCCGTGATCAGGGCACAGGAGGCTCCCTGGAGATTCTGGGGGAACAAGCGTGCAGATCACCTGCGGGGGCAGGGAAAGCTTCACAGGGCGGGACCTGCAGGTGAAGGGAAGGTGTTTTCCAGAATAGAGAAGGACTGGCATTGCAAACAGAGGGGAGCACATACGGAAAAATCCCAGGGTATGAGTGAACAGAACAGATTCCTGAAAGAACTGAGGGAGAGTCACAATACATTGTGACATGGCGTTGGGGGCAGTGTGTGTGTGGGGGGGCGGCGGCAGCGGCAAGCGGGGAACTGAGGCTGAACGGGCCATCAAGGGCAGATTAAGATCTTTGGCTGCAAAGCCTAGAGGTTTGGACCTGATCAAAAAGGCATAGGGACTGCATTGAAGGAACAGAGGTAGGGTGGTGGTGTGGTCATGTTTGTGTTTTAGAGAGCTCTCCCGAGCAGCACGGAGGAGGCTGTGTTGGAAGGGTCCAAGGACCACCCGTAAGACTCTGGTAGTAATCACAGTTTTAAAAAGGCTCTTGTACACATCAGTCATGCTTAGGTGCCTGAAGCAGCTTTCAAACTACACTTAGCAAGTATATTAAATGTTACAGAATTACAAGTGATAACGTCATCGAGCTTTTACAAGGGGCCAGGCACAGTGCTAAGGATTTTATGTCTATTATTTTTTTACTTCTGTGCCTCAACTTTATCTGTAAAATGGTGAGAAAAGCAAGGGTAACTTCACTGACTCGTTCTGAAGATAAATGGCCTAATACTTATAAAGAGCCTCAAATGATCCCAGCCCAGGTCAGGCCTCCCGTAAGGCTCGTGGTCATGCAGTCCTCTGAGGGAGGGGGACCTCATTCTGGTTTGTCAGAAGCAGAGGCTACGCGTGGTAGCTCCAGGATTCAGACCTAGACTGTCCAGCAGCCATCTCCAGGCTCTCAGCCAATACACCACCTGTGTGGTGGTTGTCACTGTCGAGATGACTCAGCGATCTGAGCGAGAGGCAGGTGCATGACCAAGGTGACTCCCGGGGCACCCTCCTGGCTCGGCAGGGGAGACCTGCGGGGAGCTGGCTGCCATGCCCAGGAGTCAGCCTGCTCCCTCTCCCTGACAGTCTGCAAAGGGAAGGCAGGACAGGAGGCATCAGAGCTGAAGAGTCTTCCTCCCGCCTGGTCTGGGTGGGTTCCCACTGGGTTTCTGGGGGATGGCCCCAGCTCAGCTTGATCTCAGTAGCTCCGTCTAGATTGTGGGGCCACTGGGCCAGCCTAGAACCCCTTCAGGCAGGTGGAAATCCTCTCCCCTGTCCCAGGACCAGCAGGGAGTTTCTTCATGGGCAGGAGTGCCTGCTCAGAGCTTCCCAACTCCCTTGGAGAGGGCCACGTAACAGAGGATTCTAGATTCTTCTTCCAGCCTGGGTGAGACTTATTTGCCAGTCTGGAGCAGTGGGAGCCCCGGAAGTCCACAGAACCATTGACTGGGGGCAGTGAAGCCAGGCTCCATGAATTTTTGATGGACTCCCCTCCTGACGATATTAGTGTGCCCTCGAAGGTGGATAATTGAAATTCATATTTGGATATTCTCTTACTTTGCGATATTCTTTATGAGGCTGCTTTGTGTTTCCCGGTGACTTGGTTGCAGCTTTAGTGACTCCATTATGGAGAAATATATTGATTTGTCAGGGCGGTGTCAGGGGCTCTGCTCTGATGAAAATTGATTTATCTCTCTCCGAGCAGCTTGTGTTTTTAATTTGTCTTTGCCTCCAACAAGGCACGGGGCGGGGGTGCGTGTGAGGTGGGCGCCCGCCGTGTCAGGAGCACTCCCCAGCACACACTGTAAACGAAGCTCGGGGTGCAGCCCTGGCTCTGGTTTTATGTTCTGTGCCGAGGAGATAAAACAGCTCCTCCTTTGCCTCTGCTAGTGTTTATAACACTTGTGTTCGCTCTTCCCCTCCCCTGACACACGTAGTTGGGTGTGACGGATGAGGGCTGTAACTCGCGCAGCCACGGGACGATGGCTCTGTGTCTCTCTCTCTAGACAAGAAGCAAGTCGATACTGAAGTGGCAACTGGAACTAGGGAGGCCTACTTGCATTCTGATGAACTGCAGGGAGGAACTTTAATCGTGAGATGTCTCTGATGTCCTGGTGGTGGCAGTTGGATCCCCGGGTTAGACCCTGTCCCCGGCCACCTTGTGGCTCTGTGTGTGCCGGGCAGTTAGTTACTTCGTGTCTCTGAGACCAGCCCCCTTAGTCATAATGAGGCTAAGCTGTTGGAGTCGGTGGGAGGAAGGGATGAAACAACTTGTGTTAAGTTTTTAGCACGTTGCCTGGCTCCAGCCCGTAATAGCGATTGTCGGGTCAGTAAGTACAGTAAACAAAATAAGATGAAGTAATCCCTTGTTGGGCACCTGCTCTGTGACCTTGTTGGCTTTGGTGGTATAAGTGACAGAGATGGTTTCTGCCCCTCCAGGAGCTCAGTCTAGTGGCGTGAATGTGCTGGATCAAGGTGACCCTGTAACAGTGTGTGTGTGTTTGGGGGGGGGGGCACTGTATTTAGACTGGGAGGGGAAAGGTTAGAAAAGACTTCCTGAAGGAGGTAATATCAGAGGTAATATTAAAGAGAGTAGAAATTGGTTAGGCAAAGATGAGGAGAAATGTCGAAGGCAGGGGCAAGGGTAGGTGAAAATCCTTCAGTGGAGAAAATTGTTAGAGGTTGGAATGTTCCAGTAGGATTGGCACAAAGGCTGTGCGTGAGTGTGGTGGTGGCAGGTGATCCCGATGTGATGGTTGCAGCCCTCATTGTCAAGGGTCTGCAGCTAGACTGAGATGCTTACACCCCGTCATCAATGTCCTGAAGGCTCAGAGAAGCTCCTCAGGGTTTTACAGGGGGGGAAGGAAGTGTGATCAGATTGGTATTTTGGAAAGATCTTTCCAGCCACCGTGTGGACACTTACCTGAAGGAACCTGGAGCAGGAACACTTACTTGAAAGCCTTTGTAATAATGCAGGTATGAAGAGAGGAAAGATTAAACTAAGGTTGTGATGGCAGGAATAAGTCAGACAGGGCAGGGAAGAGAGCCAAGAGGGAGGAGGGTCACAGGGGTGAGGCTGGCTACAGAGGCTGAGGAGAGAGAGGAGGCCAAGTCACTGTCCACTGGCAGGAAGGATAGTGGGTCTTTTCTTTTCCTAGACCTGTTGCTGGAAAGTACCAGGGATGGGGTGGCTTCAAATAACAGAAATTTATTGTCTTGAGTTCTAGAGGTGAGAAGTCCAAAATCAAAGTGTTGGGAGGGCCAACTACGAGGACAGCCTGTGGGGAGGAATCTTTCCTTGCTTCCTCCAGCATCTGGGGTTTGCCAGAAGCCCTCGGCGTTGCTCAGTTGGGTGCGCCACTCCCATCTCTGCCTCCATCACGTCATCTTCTCCCCGTGTGTTCCCCCTCTTCCTAAGGGTACCGGTAGGACTGGATCAGGAGCCCATCCTACTCCAGGATGACTTTGTCTTAACTAAGTAAATCTGCGATGATCCTATTACCAAATGAGGTCACATTCAGAGGCACTGGGGTTAAGAACTTCAGCCCATCTTTCTGGGGGACGTAATTCAATCCATAATGATCTAATCATAGGACCCACTCAATTTATGTCCTTTCCCCAGGGAAAATACATTCACCCTATCCCAATAGCCCCAGATGTCTTAGAGAGAGAGAGAGAGAGAGAGAGAGAGAGTGTGTGTGTGTGTATTTGTTCTGTGTAGGGGGGAGGGAGGTTCACAGAGGATTAGGTTTTGGAGCTGGATTTTGAAGAATGGGTCATATGTGGGCATGGCAGAGGCTGGCTTTGCAGGCACAAAGAAAAGATAAGGACAGAGGTTATCTAAGCATTATCTGGGGACTGTAATACACTTAGGAAGCACATATAGAAAGTGGACTATTACCAGGCTAACAAAACAGTACTCTTATTCACATCATCTCGCTTGGTCCTCGCCGTAACACTAGGCAGAAAAGATCTTATTCCCATTTTCGGATGAGAAAACAGACTCTGGACATGGTTTGGTAATATGTCAAGCTTACACAGTAAAAGATGGAGCTGGGGCTCAACCCAGTGTCTTTTGACTCCAAGGCCCGTGGTCCCTCTCCTGTGTCTCCTTTATTACTCTTCTCCCTTTGTTCAGCGCTATGATGAACACCTACTTTCTCAGTAAAACCAGAAAGAACTCTGTAGAGTTCACTAGGTGGGCCCAGCCGGGGAAGCAGCGGGAGGCAGCTTATAGGGTGAATCTTCTGATTTCAGGCTGGCATCTTTTCTGCCTCAGCTCCCACGGCTCCAACATGAAGACTGTGGAATGGGCAAGGGGAAATTTCTGCCTCGTGCGCTCCCATGAGAGCTTAGCCAGCTGTGCTCACAGGGGACACAGCCAGGTCAGGGTCGATGCCTGGTCCATGTTCAGGGTTGTGTTAGGCTGCTCCATAATTTGGGGCTTGGACAGCACAGCCCTGGAGGACCCATGCCCTGGATGGAAACAGACCACGTCCGCATCTCATAAGACCTGTGAGAAGACCAGAGTTCAGAGAGGCGAGGGCACACTCCCTTGCATTCAGAGGAGGAGTTGGCTCAGCTGGCTGGGGCGAGGTGCCCAGGAGACCTCACCTTACAGGGTCTGTCTTGCTCTGTTTCCCGACCCTGACCAGCATTCTCTCCAGGACAGAGGACCTGGTCAGAGTCCCACATCCGGGAACACGGCCAGAGGCTCATCTTGCTGACAATGGCTAGGAGTTCAGTCCATATGTCTAAAGGGCAGGGCTTTATGCCTGCATTGTGTCAACTTCAGTGGAGATCTTCTGGAAGAAGCTTAGGCATAGGGAATTGTAGGGAATTGCTCCTTGTCTGCTGAAGAGTTCTTCACACTGCAAACAAAAAAATACATTTTTGAAAAAGAAGAGTATGCTGCTAACAAAGACAAGATTCCTTTTTTTGAGTAGCTACAGTGGGCCTGATGTTACCACTACCTTGTTTAATCTCTTGGTAACCTATGAGGTAGACCAGTATACCCAATTTATAGATAACAGCCGAGGCTTAAAAGAGATTAAGTAACAGGCCCAACATAGCCTGCTAGTGGCTGGGGAGTAGAATAGGACCCAGGGCTGCCTGGTCCCTGGCTATGTGTTCTTAACCTCCATTCTGTGCTTCCTGACATGCCCCCACCTCCCTAAATGACCCATCTGAGCCTCTGCCTGAAGCCTCAGGGGAACTCTTCACGGTCTTGCATCTGGCTAAGAGGTGGCATTAGAGGGTCTCATTTAAGGGCACAGCAGAGCTGATTGTCATTCCAAGGCCCAGGCGGAAGAATGTCCTTGAAAGCTGATGGACGATGTGCCCCTTGCTGTTGTTTATCTAACCTCCCCGGAAACCGCTCCTCCTGTGTTCTTAATCGTGGTTAATGATGACGTTAGCCAGTCGATCTGCAAAACCAGAAACCTCAGAGTCATCCTCAGCTCCTCCCTGCTCTTCAGGGCCCCTCCCCCTGCCAGCCTTCACCAGCGCTGCCCTTCTGTTTCACACAGGTATCTAGAACCCAGCCTTTCTTCTCTCCATCCCACAACCACCACCCACCGTCAGAGTAGGGGGCTTGAGCGTCTTTGGTCAGGATGATTCCAGTCACTTCTCTTTAACTAGAACTCCTTAAGTGAAGTCCCTCCCATGTTGGACCCAAATTCCTCAGGTCACCACTTTTGCCATTAAGCTCCACCAGCCCCAAGCTCCAGCTACGCTTGTTCTCCCCAGATGATGTGCCCAGTCCCAACTCTGCCTTTCACGAGCCGCTTCCCTTGCTTCAGTGCCCTTCTTGCATTTCAGTACTGGGAGATCTATTCAACTGTCGAGGTGCCACCAGAGGCCACTTCCTCTGGAAGTTCTCCCAATTCCTCCACCCCTGGGGGCGCTCCCTGCCCCCTCTCCTATGCTCTGGCATCACTGATTTCATATATCGGGCCCCCACAACCTGGACTGTTCTATACCTGGTGATTACGTCTCTCCCACCAGAGACAAAACCTTATTCCTCTTTCTCTCCACCACTAGAATAGTGCTTAGGGTATAATTTTTGCTAAGTAAAGTGTTGTCAAATGGTTGAAAAACCCTGACAGATTGATGGTTCACAGTGCATACAGTTGGTGTGTGTGTGTGCCCGTGCACGCGCGCACACACACACGCAAAAGGATCAGAATTTCTTGAAATTGACTTAGCAGATCAGGAATTCTGGTTACAGCTCAGAGGTCTGTCTCTAACCCGATCATGCCATGCAAGAGGTAAGACATGCCAGCAATACTCCTGAGCTCATCGATGGCATCTTTTAGATTCCCCTCCCCCCACCCCAAAGAGAAAGCAGGTGGTACAGGGAGGGAGAGGGGGCAGCTGCTACTTTGAAGCCTTCATGAACGTTGTTTGGTAAGAAATTGCCACCACCAGCATCTTGGCCACCCCCTGACTAGAGGTAAGATTTCTTTAACACCTTAGCAGACAAACCCCCCCCCACAGGAGAAATCACACTGCCGTACTAGCCCGCACTGAGGTGTAAATCGCTGATGTGAGGTCTTTGCTCAAAGCAGGCTTCTCTAAGGAGGAGGGAGGGACCTCCCACTGGGGAGTATGAAACCCAGTCTGAGCCCTGTGTGCCCTCAGCACTGTACCAGACCCTGTCTGTTGCTTTTCTTAATCATCATAGCTGCCGGGGCGGGGGGGGGGGAGGCAGCATTGTCCCATTATGCAGGTAATGAAACAGAGGCCCAGAAAGAGAAAGGCATTTGTCTGATGCTACGCAGCGAAGGAGAGCAAGGTCTCACACCCAAGCCGGTGTGGCTCTAATGTCCGTCCATTTTCCACCTCCTCGGCTGAGTCAGGAGGGAGGAAGGGGCTCAGGGGCCTCAAAGTCATGTGTCTCTCTCCGTGACCTTGCCAAGAGCCATCAGGACCCTGAACATGATCTTCAACAGTGTGGTTTGGGTGCTGACCTATGCTGTTCCACTTCTGCCTCACATGATTTCCCATCCTCCTTGGGTTTCAGTCTCTAGGTCAGGGCAGTGGAATCCATGTGGACAGAAGGCTGCCCATTCTCTCCTGAAAAATCGTTCTGTGTGCAGGGAATGTATTTCCACGTGTATATACCTAGGTGCGCTCTTTGAGCCGTATTCATGAAACCATGGGTATGTGGATCAGGGAATGCCTGTCCAAGTCACACCTGAAATATGGTGTTTTCAACTTGTTAAATTCCTAGATGCCACATGGTGCGAGGAGCACTGTCCAGATGAGAGAAACCAAGATGGGGCAGGTAGGAAAGCTCTGGGAACAAAACCATATGAGGAATATTTGAAGGACGTCGGAACTGTTTAGCCTGGAGCGACTTGTAAATATTGGAGTTAGTCAAACACAGAAGTGAAGGAGCGAAAGATTTCTAACGAACAGATTGATCAGTAGACAAAAGAGAATTTGAGCCATCCATGAACGGCCTTCATGTATCAACATGGATGGAGAATCGACTGTTCTCCCTGCTCAGCCCTGGAGCCCGTAGGGAGTGGCGGCCTGGGGTGGGAAGAGCCCAAGCAGGAGTTTGATTGGCTTCCTGTCATGAGTAATCTTCAGGGGGTTCCAGTACTACATGGATGATTGGAAAAGGTGAGTTCTGGTGTGCTAGGACTCAGGTGTCCAAAACTCCCTAAGGGGAGGTGTGGTGGTGCCGTTTGTGTGATCCAGAATCCTGAATGCGCACCCTCGTTGCAGGATGAGGGGCTGATGCAACGAATGGCTGTCTCTCCAGTAGCATCAGAGTCTGGGCACGTCATGGGGGGACCACGCTAGCAGCTGTTTCCTGTGTCCCAAGAGAATTCAATGGGAAGAGGGCCAAAATGAAAGCAGAATGAATTTGGCTCGAAGGGATGTGTTGACCCCAAGGGAACTGGTCACGGAGGGAAGGTTGTCTCTCTGTCCCAAGTGATTCCTTGAAATCACTTAAGTGTCTGAGCCCGTAAGGCCGCAATCATTGGGAGTACAGTGTGCTCATTAGACATAGCCCTGGGCTATAGAATCAGTGTTGGACAGAATTACTCAAATTACCCCGATAACTGTTGGACTTTGCGATCTTAACTGGTTATCCTGCCTCCTACCCTTTCTCCATCCCCCTCCTGCCTACGGCTCTCGGGCCTTTCTGGCAGTCGTCCCAGGAGCTCTGGGGAAGACCCGTGTCTGGGTCTGTGCCTCTACCCTTTGCCTTATAGGACAAACCTGTCACGCACCTTTCAGGATGTCCACCTCCTGGTTTTTTACCTCACCTCACCCTCTCTGTCCTCGACACAGAAACATCGCTCAGAGGGAGAGAAGGATGCCTCTGCATCAGGGCTGGGCTGGTTCTCGTACATGCCTGGCTCACTTTTAGTCCCTGCCAGCCCAAGACCTTTTCTGCAGCTGGGAATCTGTGAACCTAGGAAAGTTGCCCAAAACACACAGCTGGCTGGTGGCAGAGTCAGGCTCAGTCCAGGTGTGTGTGTGTGTGTGTTTCCTGGACTCCAAATCCAGTGCTCTTCCTATTCCATGGGAAGAAGGGATAGCCCCCCTGCCATGCGGCAGCCCCTCTTTGCTCTCGTAGCTACCCCCAGGGCTTCCCTGGCTGGGTTCTGAATGGGGCAGAACATGCTGTCTTCAGACGGGTGAACGCCAGGTGCGCCTCCCTTTGTTGTGAGCCAAGAGCTGTTCTAAGGAGCGGCTTCGAGTGTGGCCCTTGAAAGCACTGTTCTCAGTCCTGGCACAGGTCTGTTTCATTCAGCTCGGTGCAGGCAAGATGCAGCAGACAGCTTGGACAACTGCTCTGCCAATTTCTTCTTGATCTGAGAGCATCTGCCCAAGGGAACGGTGTGTTCTGAGGAGCCTTGTGAACAAGCCTCACAGTTGGATGAGAAATCCCACCTTCTGACTATCTTTCATGTCTCCCCTGGGGTCACAGCTCCTTGACTGTATGGACAATGGATGATTGAATGTAAGTCTGCAGCCTCCATTTCTTCATCTTTCAAATGATGGGGGTAACGGTATCTTCCTGGCAGGTGGCAAGTACCCAGTCAGCAAGCTTGTTTGATTCTTCCGTGATTGGCGCTTGCTAAATCTGGGATGATATTTGTTTCCCTCCTCCCCACCACTTTTCGGCTGGAAGCAGGGGGTGCTTTCCGCTCGCTGCAGCCAAGGGGTCAGCAGCCACTGCGCGCTTAGGGCCGCTGCTCAGAGCCCAAGTGGAGGTTCCGCAGCCAAGATGCTGTGGACCAGAGTGTCATTTATCCCTGGAAAACCCATCAGTGCTTGCTTCGCTCCTGGGAAAGTGCATTTCATTTCCGATGCCTCCCTGTCTCTCCCATCCTCCAAGCCTCTTGACCCTGCCCCTGATTTGGGAAGTGGGGACATGACAGAGAGCAGCCTTGAGCTGGGCGAGCACAGCTGCCCAAGCATAAGACCACACAGGAACATTTATAGGTGCACCTGGCCGAGTGCCTCTGCAATGCTTAGCCATATCGAAGCTAGGGGAATCTTCCCATGACATCCCCACAGACAAGAGCTTACAATGTCTCAGAGTAAGGACATTCATTCTAAGAAGCTTCAGGGAGCATCACTGCCCAGCCTGTAACAAGGTCTTATCTTGTAAATGCCCAGAGGACCAGGGAAAGGTTAGTTTCACATGCTGGTTTCTCTGCAGAGCCCAGGGATTAATGTATAACGCATTCAGTGTTGGTGAAGCATTGGATCTGTGGCTGGTTTGAGCGGAGAGTGACGCTGGCACGGAGTGAATCCCTCTATTCACCCGCCTCCCTTGGTTGCCCCATGAGCATGTAAAGGAGTATGGGCTGAAAGGTTCCTTCCTGATCAGCTTCGCCTTGCCTTCGGGAACCTCGGAGAGGCTGGGAGTGGTGGAAACTTGAGACCATTGTTTTATCTTATTTAAAGTTTTTTTGGTTAATTTATCATGGATGATTTTGTTAATTTGTCACAGTGGGCTCAGTGTTTGTGTTTTAATTTATTGAATTTGCATTATGTCCTTGCGAAGTTAAAAATTACCATCCCCATTTTACAAATGAAAAAGACTCCGGGGTTGTATGTAAGTTGCTCAGTTTCACAAATTTAAAATGTGAAAGAGCTAGTAGTCAAATTCTAGTCTTTTCCATGTCGAATATATTATTCTTTCTACCCAAACTAGTGTCTCTTCAAATACAACTTCATAACAATAATGGATATTTTGAGAAATTACATTAAGTTACTAATATCTTTTTTTAAAAAAAAGCCTTGTATTTTTCAAGTTCCCAGGAGCATTTTTTCCATATGGATATGCATTTTAATATAGTTATTATATACGAATACTCTTGTATTCTGTTCTCTTGTCTTGATGTTACATGATACGCTCTTCCTGATATTGCTAAATAATCTTTAAAATTATCATTTGTAAGAAGGCAAAATAATTCACTGGGTTAATTTCCCATAATTTACTAAAATGTTCTATTGTGAGTCACTTTTCTTTTCCTCATTTTTTGCTCTTATGAACAATGCTGCAGTGAAGATGTTCATGCATAGAACTCCTTCTCCCAAAGCAGTATTTTACAGAGGAAGGAACAGGGGATGGGACTCATGCAGACTGAGTCTGAATGCACGTTCTCCATCATAATGATGCTTCTGCGGCCTCAGAGAACTCATTAGCCATTGTCCTAACTTCCTCATTTATAAAATGGAAATAAGAATATGTGTCAAAAGACTGATATGCAGAATTGATAGCATAGTGACTGTAAACATACCTAACCCATGACTGATGTGCAATCAATCTGAGCCCCTCTCTCCTGTTTGGAGAACCCCATACCTGGAGTGTGTGAGTGCTTATGCTTTTGTGAATTTTGTACTTACTGGAATATTCCTTTTCAATGGGGTTAGAACAACCTCTGCTGTCACCAGTAATAGGTGAAAGTACTATCTCACCACAAGCTCACGAGCAATTGATTTTATTATTTTTGATGCCCGTAGTTTGGAAAGGGCAACAAGATCGAAATAAAAATCAGCTGTATGCTCTTTACTTGTGAAGATGCTGGTCTAGATGTTCACAAAAATGGAGTCACAGAGCTTTTGAAGGGCAGAGACTGCTTAGTGGCCAGCAAGGCTTAGATGTAAGCCCCGTATGACTAAGCAAATCCCCTTGAACCAAGTGACGGATGGGATATAAAGAATGTATTCTTGACAGGGAACATTATCTGACCTGAGCATGGGTGACTGGTAGACATTGCAAAACCTTCTTAACTGATGATTTTTTTTAAAAAGGAGGACTTGTCATCAGATAAGGAGGCTTAACAAGATCCTCTTCCAAATTGGATTTGACATGTGCCTGGCACTCGGGCAGCTGAGCCCTCCCTCCCCAGACGATTCTCTGCAGCTACAGCCCAGGGCAGCAGGGCTTTGCCTGGCCTGCTGCTGACACAGCTGCTAATCCCAGGCTAATGAGTGGTCCCGAGGTGGGGGTGGGGGTGGTGGTGAGGCTGGGGGAGCCGGCAAGGGCATTGTGGGCAACTAGAGTGGCCTGTACCACAAGCTAGGAGGAGGCTTGTTTCCTAGGCAGCCAGAGAACAGTTTTCCCAGAGTCGCTCCTGGATCTAAGTCGGGCCAGGGCTCTAAGTCCTATCCCAATCTGAACAGAGTCTTAGGATGCCAGAGAGAGAGAGATGATTGATGAGGCTGACTTGATGTCCAAGTTCATTTGTTCAGTCTATAAACCTGCATAGGAAGATGGGCAATATTGGGGGTCTGTCTTCTTAGGACATGTCTTCAAGGTGGTTTTGATTTTTATTCATTTTAATTTTATTCGGGAAAAAGTTGGGGGGGCAAAAGGTACAATGGGGGTGATTTGCCTTGGATGTTATTTTTATCCAGGGATGGCTTTGAAGACCTCAGGCCAAAATGAGATTTTAAAAAAATAGTATCCCACCCCATCATACCCACATACTGACACATCTACTTAGTCGTGAATCTATATAGTATCAAGATAGATGATAGGAAAATTTTTTCAGTGTTAGAATACCAAGATTCCTGTCTCATCCGTGACAGCTCTGTCTTGTAGGGCATTTTATCTAATGCATCTGATTTTTCATTTCCCAACTTAAAAAATGAGAATAGGGATGCCTGGATGGCTCAGTCAATTAAGCATCTGCCTTCAGTTCAAGTCATGATCCCAGGGTCCTGGGTTGGAGCCCCACATCAGGCTCCCTGCTCAGAGAGCCTGCTTTTCTCTCTCTCTGCCTACTGCTCCCTCTGCTTGTGCGCACTCTCTCTCAAATAAATTAAAATCTTTAAAAAATGAGAATAAAGTATAGGAATGGTTAAGTCCCCAAAGAGGAAGTCTTAGTGGCCAATGAGTACATGAAGAGGTGCAGATTTATATAACAGTGATATTAATTTAAAACCTATCAAAGGGCAGGTGCGTGCGTGTGTGTGTGTAAGGATGTTGATCAACAGAAATTCTCATCCACAGTTGATGAAAGTATAAATTAGCAAAACTTATTTTGTAGCCCTACAAGTGAATAGTTAGAGTAAAGATAGATGATTCTCACATCCTGAAGTCTTGTGCTTTGGTATCTCCTGGAACATAGGTGTACATGGGGCACATGTGCAGGATTTCATATTTTGGTATTTGTCCATATGAAAAATTGTAAACAGCCTCATGGCAATCTACAGCAGAGTGCAAAAATAGCTTTGGTATATTCCTATGATGTGACTGGAGGCAGTTTTAAAGGAGCTCCCATTGACTGCGTTTGAGACCATTTGAGCCCCCAAATAATTAAGGATGGTAATAAACCCTGCAAAAATAGGAATTCAGGAATGTACATTCTTAACTGATGGAGCAATGGATTCAATACATAGATTAACACATACATGCATGAGAATGGAGGTCGCTTTTTTACATTAGAATGCTGTGGGCAGATTGGCAAATCTGGAGGGAGTGCTGGAGTTTGGAAATCATTATTTCGCAACCATCATGGTAAAGATGGATAGGGAAGAATCATCGGTGGATATTAAATTTAGGGGGGAGTTTTGATGAGAGCAATATTTACATGATTTTTAAATGTCTCCCATGCACGGATTATTAGTTGAAAGGAAAAAAAAAGTATATACTGAAAAAATTGGCAACACCTTGACTGAGTGATCAAAATTAACATCACCAATGGAGAACAGATGGACATTGTGTGTCTCCAGATGTGAGATCCTAGGAGAGCGTATGACCTTAATTTAATCATGAGGCAATATCACATAAGCCAAAGTGGATAACATTCTATTACAAGATAGAAGGGCTGTAGTCTTCAAAATGTTATTGTCATAAGAGACAAGGAAAGACTGTGGAAACATTTCAGATTCTCTAAAGCTAAAGAAACTTGACAACTAGACGATCTTGTACTGGAAAAGAGAAGGATGCCGTAAAGGACATTTTTTGGCAAACAGATACAATCGGAATATGGATGGTATGTTAATTGGAAGTATATCATGAACGTAAATGTGTGAACTTGATAAGCACAGTGGTGTTCCTACTCATTGGAAATACACATTTTTAAGTATTTAGGGGTAAAGTTCCTTGACGTATGTAAATTAGTCTCAAGTGTTTCAGAAAATACACAGAAAAGAGAAATATTAATAAATATTGATGAGTTTGTAGAGAGGATATTTGGATGTTCCTTATACTGTTTTGTTTTTATAACTCTTTGCCATTTATTTTTATTAATATGTAAGAGACACAGCTAAACCAATGTTTAGAGGAACAAATGGTAGCTTTGAATGTTTATATTAGGAAGATGAGTATATAATTCATTATCTAAGTTTCCACTATAGGACAAAAAGAAAAGCCAATTAAGCCTAAATTAAGTAGATGGAAGGAAATAAAAATGAGAGCAGATACCACAAAAATAAAAAACAGAAAAGAAAGAAAATGATGAAGTCAAATTAAAAAAACTTAGTAAACTCTTAGCCAGACTAAAACAAGGAGAAAATACAAAGTGCCTATTAATATAACAGGAATTAAGGAGTGACTATCACTACAAATCCTACAGGTTTTAAAAGGAGGAAAAATATTATGAAAATCATGCCAACAAATTCTACAGTTCAGATGAAATGAACAAATTCCTTGGAAAAAGTCAACTGACCAAAAACTGACAAACAAGATAATAGACACACAAGATGGTAATAGAATTCCGAATAGTTCTATACCTATGAATGACATAATTTTTTTTTTTTTTTCGGTGAGGGGAGAGACCGTGAGTGAGTGCAGGGGTGGGATGTGGGGAGGTGGAGAGGGAGAGAGACAATCCTAAGCAGGCTCCATGCTGAGCCAGGAGCCCGACTTGGGGCTTGATCTCACAACCCTGAGATCTTGACCTGAGCCCAAATCAAGAGTCCAGTGCTCTCAGTAAATGGAGGGAGTCACTGGGCACCCCTGAATGACATTGAATTTCAGAATCTTTCAACAAATAAACTCTAGGCCCCAACAGTTTCCCAGGTGAATGCCATCAAACATTTAAGGAAGAAATGGTACCATCTTACAGAAACTCTTCCAGAAAATAGAGGAAGAAGAAACAGGCATTAACTCATTTTGTGAGTTAAACCATGGTAAAGACATTTCAAGAGAATAAAATATACCTCCCTAGATAACAAAATAACATTAAATCTTTTGACATACATAAAAAGCATACTACATCATGATCAATTAACGTTTATCCCAGAAACCCTGGTTTAATTCAACATTCAAAAATTAATGTAATCTGCCAGATTAATAGGCTGAAGTAGAAAAACTATATGACTTCATAAATGGGGAGAAAGGGGGTGCCTGTGTGGCTCAGTCGGCTAAACATCTAGCTCTTGATTTCGGCTCAGGTCACGAGGTCAGATTGAGCCCCATGTCAGGCTGCATGCTGAGCATGGAGCCTGCTTAGGATTCTCTTTTCTCCTTCTGCTTTTGCCCCTCCAGCATTCTCCTTTCTCAAAATAAAACTTAAATGCTTTTTCCCCTATTTTTTTTTTAACAATATTCAACATTCATTCATGACAAAGATTCTCAGCAAACTAGAATAGATCTCTTCTAGCAGCACTCCAGAATACTCAAGCTGATAAGGGGCATCTCTAGAGTACCTCCAGTTAATACTTAATAGTGAAGCACTGAGTGCTTTTCCCCTAAGATCAGAAAAAAGGCAAGAATGTTAGATCTTCTATTCAATATTGTATGAGGGTTCTAGCCTGTTCAATGATGCAAGAGAAATAAAAAGTGCGAAGATTCAAAAGGGAGAATTTAATTCTATTTATAAGCAAAATTGCATTTAATTAATAATTTAAAGAATTCAAAATCACGGTATAAGAAAATCCTAAGGAATTAACAAAAGCCTTAGAACTATTTTAGTGGATTTACCTGTATTTCAGGATATATGACACACAAGCCACGGTCAGTTAGGTTTCTGTATGTTGGCAGAAAACAAGAGGGAAATAAAATTAAAATTTTATTCACAATATTAATGGGGGGGAGGGGCTAAGTGAATGGGAAGATACACCATATTGGTGAGGTGGAAAATCCAATATTAAGATGTCAAAATTTTCCACAGTGATCCATAGTTCAACATAATTCAAATGAAATTCCGAGAGGCTGCTTAAAATTAGAAAAAGATAAGCTGAATCTAAATTTATATTTATATTCTAATTTATATGGGAATGCAAAAATGCAAATGATCTTGAATAGTCAAAACACTGTTGCAAAGGGAGAACAGAGCTAGAAGACTCACACTCTTTGCCTTCCAGACTAATCTAAAGCTCCAGTAATTACCCCAGTTTGATGTTGGCATCAGGATAGAATCAGTGCAGCAGACCCCAGAGGACATACATATACATACATACGGTGGGTTGATTGACAAAAACAACAAAGTGATTCAAAGGGGAAAGGAAGAGTCTTTTCAACAAAAGGTGTTGAAACAACTGAATATCTGCGTGGTGAAAAACATGAGCTCAGTCCTCTGCCTCACACTGCACAGAATTTAATACGTGAGGGATCTTAGACCTGAGCATGGAAATTAAAATTACGAACCTTTTAGGTCATTCACAGGGTAGGCAAAAGTTTCTAAGACAAAATTCAAAAAAACATTGTCAGTAAAAGAAAAATCCTAAATCAGACTTCATTAAAATTAAAACACAAAAACTCTGGTCAACAAAATATATCCTTATGAAAAAATGAATAGACAGACATGAAGAAAATGTTTCCCAAACCAATTTCTGACAAAGAACTTCTATTCAGAATATTTAAAGAACTCTTTCAACCCAGTAATGGAATGACAGCTCAATGAAAAGAGGTGAAAGTCTTGAACAATGAAATGCGCTTCCCAGCAGGAGTTGGTGAAGGTGTGGAACAGCCGGAATGCTCAGACACCACTGGAGAGAAAATACAAAGGCACAGCCTCCTTGGAAAACCTGTTTGGTGATTTTTCATTAAGTTAAAATATACGGACTCTTTGGGCAATTCCGCAACTTTATCCAAGAGAAATGCAAACAGGTATCCACAAAAAGTACCACGTAAACATCTTCACAGCGACTTTGTTCTCAATAGCCGAAAGCGAAACAGTCCAGACCCTCTTCAACAGGAGAGTGAATGGACACACTGCTGTATTCAGACAGTGGAAAACAACTTCGCGGTGGAATAAAGCCATCTATTGATATGTGGAAACGCCACGGAGAAATCTGAGATGCGATGCCTTCCTCCAAAAGGGATAC
Source organism: Ailurus styani (assembly GCA_002007465.1). Taxonomy (NCBI): domain Eukaryota; kingdom Metazoa; phylum Chordata; class Mammalia; order Carnivora; family Ailuridae; genus Ailurus; species Ailurus styani. The sequence continues at coordinate 3,246,920 of LNAC01000022.1, forward strand.
GAATGGCTGTAGACTCCATGAGTCTCTTTAAACGAAGTTATAGAAAAAAATGTAGTCTAAGGTGAAAGATCGAAATAGTGGTTTCCTAGGCTGCAGAGGTGGTGGAGGGGAAGACGACTTTGGGAAAAGAAGAAAATTTCCTGTAGAGGTGAGCATGTTCTACATCTCGATAGAAATAGCAGCACAGGATGTATCTCTTTTTAGAAGGTATACAGTTAAGGTTTATGCATTCAAATGTGTGTGAAATTTACTTCAAGGCAGAATTGTAGAATATCGCTGGGGGAGGGGAAGTGGGCGTGGCATCGGTGTGGGTGAATCAGGGTCGCGTGAGTATTGATAATTGGAGCTGGCCAATAGGAACCTTACACTATTGCGTTTCCTCGTATACATTTAAACTTTCCCCTAAAAAAAAAATGCTATCCTTGGGGAAAAAGAAAGCAAGCTGTTGGAGATGTACAGTATGATATTTATATCAAGTTTGAAAGCATGTATACAGAAATATACATTGCTTCTAGGTCTGTATTTTTGTATTTTTGTATTTTTTTAAAAGATTTTATTTATTTGAGAGCGTGGACACGAGTAGGGGGAGGGGCAGAGGGGGGGGCAGGCTCCATCCCAGGACCCTGAGATCATGACCTGAGCTGAAGGCTGCCGCTTAACCGCCTGAGCCACCTAGGCGTCCTGTAGTAAATGTTTTCAAGAAAGCATGGAAATCGTAACACTGGATTTGAGGTTAATGGTTCCAGCTTGGATGGCACAGAAAGGATTCAAAGGCCTTGTGATACTCTACGAATTCATTAAATGATCCTCTGTACATTTTTAGAATGAGACTTTTCATTAAAAGTGCGGGAACCATCAAGGACCCTAGCCTAGAGAGAAGGAGCATGTTTGTTACTGAGAAGGATGTAGTAATCTCTGCCCGGCTCACCTTTGAGCTGAGCACTGTGTGGAATGTTAAATGGGAAAAGTGCTGTGCAAACTGTCAAGCGAAATCAACTGCAGAGACTTTTGGGGAAAGCTAGAGGGGCTTCCACACCTCTGAGCACTATTGTAGCACGCTGCTTTCCTGGCTGGGGAGCTCCTTGAAGGAGGTGGGTCATGCCTTCCATGTCTCTGTGTCTCTGGTACATAAAATAATGCCCGGCACAATTGGGAGGCTCATCAGATTTATGGAAGGAATGGATGGTGTCCCCATTCCTCCCTAAAAGGCTGTGGGGAACCCTAGGCAATGCTAGGATTCTTTTAGTAAGTGATAACAAGGGCTGATGTGAATTGTATTTCAGGCATCTTGCAAAGGCTCTATCAGGATGAACTCCTTTCCTCATCACAGCAATTCTGTTGGTTGGTTCTAGTATTACCAAACCCCCTGGACCGCTGATGACACTGAGGGGCAGAAAAGTTAGATTTCTTATTCAAGGTCACACGCGAGTACTAGAGGATGAGGGGTTTGACCCCAGAGCCCTTATATTTGACTCTGAGACCCTATGGCCTCTTAGGATCGGTGAGTTTGGAGCTGGCGTCCTGCCGGTGAGGGCAGATCTGAGTCCAAGTGTGGAACACGAAGGAGCCCAGCAGGGTTCTCTTTCAGGGAAGCAGTGGGGGCTTTCAGGGTAGAGTGGGGGGGGTGCAGGAGACACCCAGGAGGACAGATGGTCTCCGTGTCCGGGAGCCCTCTGCCTTCTTGCGGACGTGTAACCTTTTGGAAGAGCTACATCGCTCGCAGTCCCGTGTTCACGGCTACGACGAGGCATCTCTTCGAGGCTCTGAGCCGTCCTGGGGGCCGGAGTTGCTCTGCGCTGCACTGGCCCACGTCTGGGGACGGCTGCTGTGGGTAAACAGGGCCTGCCCTGCTCCTGTTGCCAGGCAGAGTGAATACAATGTGTTTTAATAATGAATGAGTGATTAATAGCAACTGCTTTGGAGAATTATGATGTGACGAGCCTTCCTGTACCATGGAGCTGAGTATAAATGATGCTGGAATGCATAATCGGGACGTTAGCATCTGTTACAAACTGCATTATAAACCCAGCTCCCTAATGCTGCTTATCCACACCTCCCTGACATGTTATTATAACACCTCTCTTGAGAATGGATTGGAGGGAAATGTAATACCTATTAATCACCAATTGATAAAAAGAAGAAGAGAACTGTTAAATTAAGGTAATGTCATGCAAGCTTTCTCCCTCTTGCTGCCATGGCTCTGCGTTCTGCCCTGTGAGGCTTGCAGGGACTGCGTTCCCTATTCCCAAGTTGAGAGTGTGTGCTCTGGAGAGCAGCTCCTGTCTGGGAACCTGAATCCCCTAGCGCCCCTCTTCCCCCTGTTGTTTTCCTAATAGAATCCTGGCCCCTCCCAGGCCTGCCTGAGTGTTTGGGCCCAGAGGGCCCACCAACTGCACTGCCCCTGCTGCCCATCTCTTGCTCTGCACTCCAGGTCACGAGGAACGGTTTGTGGGCCCCAGGAGCTGACAAGCTCTTTCTGGAGCACCATCCCCTCCTCCGCCAGGCTAATCTGCTCATCCTCTAAACCTCTGCTTGGTTCCTGCGCCAAGGCGTGCCTGCTCTCTCACCCGTTTGTTCCATCAGCGTGCATCACACAGTGGATATGGAAATTGCTTATCTGCCATCTTCTCGGGCAGCCGAGAGCCCTTGAAGAGCTCGTCTTACCCACTGTGGTTTTTCTAGAAAACAACCCAAGATGGGGCATGGGGTGGGTGCTTCACAAAGGAAGCAGTGAGCTCTCAAATGGTGGAGACCATGGGCGGGGACATTGAGAGATGTTCCTGTACAGTCTCATCCTCACAGGATTCACTCCTCTGTACATTGAGCACCTACTGTATTCTCTTCCAGGGGATGTTAATAGAACGGCAATCAAAGCATCCTGAATCCTGTTTCTGCGGGTCTGGCATTTGGGTGAAGGGACTCGTAGGGAAAGAAGGGTCACCAGCCTGTGAGTGCCCTCCCCTCGGTGTATTTCCCATCCTACTTCAGGTTCAGTTGAGATGCCATGACCTATAGGAAACCTTCCACCTTCACCCCAGGGCAAAGTTACAGAATTTCCCTATCTCAGGAGGCACACTCTCGCACATTTGACTGTTGTCTTTGCCTCCGCTGGGAATTTACAATATTGACGTATGACTCACGATGGGTTCATTGGATGTGGTCCAGTTGTCTTTTGGTCTTGGCTGTTGTCAGGTCAGGATGTGCCTCGCCGTCAAGGTGTCACTCGGTGAGGGATGCAGAGAATACCTGAGGCCTGGGCTTCTGTGGGCTTCATTTGCCCGGTAGATGTGCTGCTCGCCTCATTGTGTCTGGTCACATATCTTTCTCCCTCACTGGACTGTGAATCCCTCAAGGGCGACCACGTCCACTTCAACCGCAGTTGTCCTTCAGCTTTGCACCTGTGCCCGACACCCAACGAGCCCTCATTTCTCTTGGGGACTGAAGTGATGCATGACGTCATGGAGGGACGCTCTCCTGCCTTCCATGCGATCAGATCTGGCAGCTTCTCTCTCCCGTGTGTCTTTTCAAGTTCACCTCCAGAGCCACCTGCGCAGGGCATGGCTGAGTGCGGGCTGAACGCGTACTGGTGGGGGGACCCGCACAGGTGATTCCTGGGGCCTCCGATCCCTGACCTGCCAAGTGGACCTGAAGCACCTGCCTTGTGCAGCTCTAGGGGAAGATAAAGTGTGACAAGCCCCGTGTGTGTTTTCACAAGTTGGGCGGCTTAAAACAACAGAAATGTATTCTCGTACGATTCCGGAGGCCAGAAGTGTGACATCAAGATGTTGGCAGGGAGCCATGCTTTCTTCAACGCCTGCAGGGGAGGGTCCTTCATTGTCTCTTCCGGCTTCCGCTGGCCTTGGATGTTCCTTAGCTTCGACAGCATAACTCCAATCCCTGCTTTATCTTCTCTCGCTTACAGAACACCGGTCATATTGGACGAGGGGCCCACCTGACTCTGGTGTGACCCATTTTAGCTTAACTAATTATATCCACAGTGACTCTGCCTCTGAATAAGTCCATGCTGAGCTGCCCGAGGTTAGGACTTCGACAGATGCAGTTCGGTCCATCACACACACAGTACGTTCTGGTGAATAATCATCTCCTCCTACCCTCTCGCCTCCAATTAGGCCAACTCTGCCTCCTCTTCCTGTGCCTGCCTTCCTGTGCCTGCCTCTCTGAGGTGTATTGCTGGTATCTTTTTAGGAAAGATAGGGAATATAGGGGAGTTTTTAAAAAATTTATTATTCTTTGCCCCAGGGTTACAGGTCTGTGAGTCATCAGGCTTACACCTTTCACAGCATTCACCAAAGCACAAACCCTCCCCAATGTCCATAACCCATCCACCCTATCCCTGCCCTCCCACCCTCCAGTAACCCTCAGTTTGTTTTGTGAGATTAGGAGTCTCTTATGGTTTGTCTCCTTCCCCATCCTATCTTGTTTCATTATTTTTCCCTCCCTACCCCCCATGACCCCCCACCCTGTCCCTCAAGTTCCTCATATCAGAGAGTCATATGATAATTGTCTTTCTCTGATTGACTTATTTCGCTCAGCATAATACCCTTTAGTTCCATCCACGTTGTTGCAAGTGGCAAGATTTCACTTCTTTTGATGGCTGCATAGTATTCCATTGTGTGTATGTATACACACACACACACACACACACACACACCACACTTTCTTTATCCATTCATCTGTTGATGGACATCTAGGTTCTTTCCATAGTTTGGCTATCGTCGACATTACTGCTATAAACATTTGGGTGCATGTGCCCCTGAGGATCACTACCTTTGTATCTTTAGGGTAAATACCTAGTAGTGTGACTGCTGGGTTGTAGGGTAGCTCTATTTTCAACTTTTTGAGGAACCTCCATACTGTTTTCCAGAGTGGCTGCACCAGCTTGCATTCCCACCAACAGTGTAGGAGGGTTCCCCTTTCTCCACATCCTCGCCAACATCTGTCGTTTCTTGACTTGTTAATTTTAGCCATTCTGACTGGTGTGAGGTGGCATCTCACTATGGTTTTGATTTGTATTTCTGTAGGGGAGTTTTTGAAGGTGGAGTGGTAAAAGGTGTCCTTCTAGCACCTGAACGACTGCTTGGCATGTGCTGAGGTCTCCATATGTGTTTGTGGAACGTTTGGTAACAAAGGAGCAGAAGATATTGATCGTGTTTTCTGCCACACTGTCCTTCTCTCTAGAATTTTCTCTGGGTTTTTAGAGGGGGTATTATCATTCTCATCTCAAGTAGCCTCCTCGTGTGGGCGCTGCTGGGAGAAAACGAGTTTAGAGAGTTGGTGGTCTGACCACAAACAGACACCTCCTTACCCAGGGCCTCCGCGATCCCTTCTTTGGGCAGCTGTCTCGTCCTGCTTCCTTTTCAATCCAGATTGCGCTGCATTCAGAGGGATCTTTTTTTTTAATTTTTATTTATTTTTTATTTTACATACATTCCAGGCCCAACGTGGGGCTTGAACTCAGGACCCTGAGATCAGGCGTCATATGCTGTACCGACTGAGCCATCCAGGCACCCCCAGTGGGATCTTTTTCAAACACCGATAGGATGATGTCGTTTTCATGAAGTCCAGTGTACTTCTGGTGTGTTTTTTATGCCTGGTACTGTGTCTGGATATAATGTTGCCAGATACATATTTGTGGAAAGTTGAAGGGATATAGTTAAAAAAAAAAAGATTCAGGCATAGAATAAAACAAAAAACTAGGGTTCAAACCCTGGATCTTCCATATATTAGAGGTTTTACTTTGAGAAAGATACCTGATTTTTCTGAGCTTCAATACACTCGTCGATAAAATGAGGATAGTCAATGCAGATACGTTTCAGCTCAACTGAAACAATGTGGGTGAAGAACCGAGTCTCCTTCCCAGCACACAGTCGATGCTTATGGACTGCCAGTTCCCTTCCTCACCTCCCAGCCTGTGCCTCCCCCTCATGAGCCCCTCTCTGTCCCCACCCGCCTCCCCTGCAGGTGCTTATCTGTGCTTGTTATCTCTACTCCTTTTCTAACTCTGTGCCTTGTGTGCCCCTGTCTCCCCAACTCCTCCTATGATGGGGTTCCTGCCTTTCTCATTTTGTCATGATTAAAATAAAGCATCCTGGAAAACTAATTAATATTGCAGAGATGAAGGGTGCAGTGTTGCCAGTCCCGGCCCTCCGCTGAGTGCAAACCACTTACAATGAAACCCGCCAGCTTGGCTATTTAGAAGAAAAAGGATTTATTTATCAACAAGAGGGAATACAACCCTTTTATAATGCAGCTCCCAGCCTGCCTTTGATGGTGCTGCCAACCTCAAACCCCAGGTGCCTGCAAAAAAGGCCAAGAGGAGAATAGATTCATGCCGAGGAGATGGACAGTGTGGAATCCTCTGGTCTCCACTGATCTTGTCCACTGCGCCACGGGGGAGGGGGGTGTCTCTGTCCCCCTGGCCACATCTTAGCCCTCATTCCACGATGGCCTCCCTCCTGACACCCAGGGTGGGGCCACAACCGATAGAAAGGGTCCTGGAACAGGAGCCAGAGAGCAGCAGGGCTGGAAGCACCAAGAGGTCGTCCTTTGTTACGATCCCATTGTATATATGGGGAACCGGAGGACTCGGAGCTGGGGCGTGAGTTACCAAGCGTCCAAGGTCCCAGAGCACGGGCTTCCCGCAGGACCCCAAGCATGACGGCTGTGTTTTCCTCCAGGACATTCCTTGTTCTCCTTGCACAGTGTTGCTAAAGCCCTCCCAGCCATTACCATCTTGAATTGTGAACCTTTGCATATTCTAGCCGGGCAGCTGCCGGATGAGCAGGGACGCCGTGGTTTTTCATTCCCTGCCTTTGTGGAGCCTCGAATGGCACTTTGCACACAGCAGGGATTTCGTATTTATTAAATTAGCTTACTAATGCATGAACTCAATGGCACTGCAGTTTCGTCTCAGGTACGCGTGATGAAATGGGTTCAGGGAGGCGTTTCCGTCTGACCCGCCCGGAGTCACGACCTTTGGAGATAACTTTCAAGGTTTTGCTGAAGCATTCCCCACTCTAGGGAAAGTGTCGTGATCTGGAGTGACCAGTGCTGCTGAGCCCAGCCTGGCCCCCTGGCATTCGAGCTGCACTGTCCTCGCTGACTGTAGAGCTGTGTGCCTCAGTTTCTCCATCTGTCATCATCATCAGCCCAACGGGGACATTGTGAGGGTCGCATTGGAGGGTTGCATTGCTCATATGCCCGTGTGCGCGGCGGTTAGAGGTGAGGCCCACCCGGCTGTGAGGTCTGTGACACGGCCCTCCGATTCGGTTAGGGGTTGCTGTGGCTGTGGCTAGCACACAGGAAATGTAAGCTGGTTTTTGTCACCAGATGAGGCTAAATGACCTAACCTAGGTTGAAGGCTAGTGAGCGGCAGATGTAGGATCAATGGCAAGTCCTCTTTCTGCGGACCATGCGGTTTCCATTCCACTGCAACCCACTATTTGACTAGAGTGTCCTCAGTTTCCCACAGCTGCATCTTAGCCCCTCACTCCTCCACCCCTCCCAACTCCAGCAAACACCGAGTTTTCCATCCTTCTTCCCTTTTTTTTTTTAGCTTTTAAAATTTATTTTTGAGAGAGCACAAGCAAGGGGAGCTGCAGAGAGAGAGGGAGAAACAGGCCCGCTACGGGACTTGATCCCAGGACCCCAAGATCATCACCTGAGCCGATGGCAGGTGCTTAGCCCACTGAGCCACCCACGCATCTCCCACCCCACCCCCCCATGCCCTTCTTAAAGAGTGCTTTGTTCTTCTGCCCTCAGTATCCGCTCCAAGGAACAGTACTGCTGTCAGACTTGTACTCTCCCGTGTGTTTTACATCCAAAAGCGACCTTACCGGGGAAAGGGAGGCCAATGTCACTGTCTTCTATAGTGGAGAGTTCCAAGGGTCTAGCATGATGGGGAGCCTCCGGCTGACAAATGACAGGAGGCTGCCTTCACATGCCCCGGATGACCGGTGGGTGGGGGGAGCCTAGTGTCCCCTCAGTGTGGGAGAGACCGGATGTCTTTGCTTCTTGGAGAAGACTTCACTAAACACTGAGAGACAGCTCTCAGTTTGCACAAGGGCCCCTGAGCACGTGAGAGTCACTGGGATTGCCATGGACTCTTAGGTGGAGGCTTGGAGACCTTTAGGTGAAGGGAAATACAAGCTAAGTGTATAAATGATCCTGCTTCTCTGAGACCCCTTCTCCATCAAGCATTAGTTCCTGCATCCACCTGGTCAACTCGTCTTCAAAGGGCATTTTCCAAAGTTCTAGGTCCGGTTCCTGGATTGGGGCTGCAGCATCGAATGAGTCAGACCCAACCCCTACTTCTTGGAGCTTCGAGTCCAGTCAGGCAGGAGCTAAGGATGAGCTCGTGCAGCCAGGACAAGCCCTGTAGGACTTTGTGGGGCTTGGGGCAGGTCCCTGAGCCCGCACTTCCTTTTTGAAGATGGAGGGCAGAGGGAAGAATTCCCAAGGGCAAGGCCAGGGTGGCAAGTCCCAAACCACCTCTAGAAAGCAAGGAACTGGTCAGATAACAGGAGCCTAACCACAGAGCCCAAGCAGAGTGGCTGGGATGCAGGGTGTGGGGGGAAGATGTGCCCTAGAAAACAAAGGGAGTGACAGTTGGGCCATAAGGCAATAGCACCACATCCGTGTGTGGAGTCAGGCTAGGATGTGTTCACAGCAGCATTTTGTAGGAGAAAAACTATGGCAAAAGCCTCTATTATCTATGAACAGGAATGAATAAATAAATTATGGTGTTCTCAAATGATAAAAGTTTCAGCGGAGAAAAGTAATAGACCAGAGCCACACATGTCAACATGGATGAATCACACAAGAGTAATGGCGGATGAGAACCTCAAGCTGTGGAAAAATATACTCAGTGTGGGAAAATATACTCATTTTCAGATATGATTTATATAAAATTTGAAAATGCGTAAGCCAATTTTATATATCATTCAGGGATACATATATATGTCATTAAAACAAAGTCATTTGTTTGTGTTTGATTGTCATGTTGGGATTTATTTCCAGAGGTGAAGGCAAGCTTGCAATGCAAAAGAGTCCCCCCTCGAAATGCCAGGGGCGCCCTCCATGAGAAGCAATGTCAGACTCAACAGAGACCCTCCCAGCTGTGATCTTGTCTGTCTGACTTGACCCTGTGAAGCCGGCTGCCGGACTGTGACATGGTGTCTGTACCAGTGATGACACAGAGGCCTGGTTGGAGGCTGGGTGGCGAGCTTGGGACACTGTCTTGGGGAAACTAGGACGGCCAGGGATGGGCTGAGCTGGGAGCTGTTTTGGGTTAAGGGCCGAAGGGCCTGGTACAGCAGTCATGACTCCTGGACTGTCTAAAAGCGAAGCATTACAGAGTGATCTGTGCCGACCACCCTGGCGCTGAGAGGGGAAGGCAGGTGGATGCCACAGGGAAGCTGAGAAAGGGGAGAGTAGGTCTGAAGAGCTATAAGATCAGAGGGCTAAGGGGATAAAACAAGGCATTGAAAAGAGCAATTTGCTGTGATCCGCTCTGCAACAAATGGGGCAGGGGGGCCTGGGGCAGAGCAGGGAGCCGAGGGAGGCATATTTTAAGGCATAGAATCAATACTGCATCTGTCCCTTTTAAATTCAGTTCCCTTTTCTAATAAATCAAGTGGAGCTGGGGTGTGGGGGCTTGTGGTCTGAAAAGAGCCTTTGGCTCATCAATTTCCATAGCAAAGGCAGACAGTTCAAGGGATCAGATAATTACTGGGCCCTGAGCAGGCCGGGGCACTTTTTCACATCTAACTCACCTGGGTATCACCGTGGTCTCTGCAAAGCCCTTGGAATTGAGTGGGGGAGCTCCTAACAAGGCCTGGCCTTCCTGCTCCCCATTTGGCATGTCCATATGTGTCACAGTGAGACCTGCGTGAGGGCAGGCACCGTGTCTGTCCTCCGTGGCACCGAATTTCAACCCCAGCACTTTCCAGAGAGCTGGATGTTTGTGCTTACTGGCTAAACAAGTGACTGATGTCTGGCCACTGAGTGTGGGCTATAGGGAAAAAGACAGGCCTATCCCCGTAGACTCCTGCCTTCAGCACGTTCTTCCTGTTGGCGGACCCAAGCATGGAGTAGAGGAAGGAGCACAGGTGTGCAGACAGGCTGTCCCGGGTCGTAAGGTTTCTGTGACCGGCGCAGATGCTTCACCGCTCTAAGCGAGTCTCAGCCGAAAAGCGGCAGCAGGGACGATGGTAGCTGATACACAAAGGGCCGAACACAGGGCCTGGGACCCGGCAAGCGGTCAGTGAGTGGCCACGTGAGGACACGGTCGGGAAGTTGCCAGGGCGTACTCCTGCCTGGCGCAGGCAGCTAGCCTGGATCTGCGATGCCCTGGCATGGTTTGGGGAGCTGGCCTGTGACGGCGTTTTCAGAAGTTCACGGCCAAAGGAGAAAAAGACTGAATGCCGTGAGCTTTTCACAAAACTGAGTCTGTTCCATTTTAAGGGTGAGCCTTTCATGTGAGATTTTCTTCCTTAGGACTCTTTGGTGTAAAAAAATGTGGTCGTTTTGTGATATGATGATGAGATTAGAAGGGAGGTTTTAAAAATACATTCTTGCCTGGCAGAATAAACATGTTTGTGGCCCAGGGCTGGTCCCCCATTAAAAAAACAAAACAAAACAAAATTCTGTCCCTGGAATCCCAAAGGCTAGAGAGTACCAATGTTGCTGAGTCTGACATTGCTCTCATCTCTGTGGGATAGAGTGGAGAGTGAGTCAGGGAGGAGCAGAGGAGACAGAGGCTTCTGTAGGCCTAGACCTTGAGAAGGCTCCCTAAGGCAGTAAGTAGGACTTGGACGTGGCCTTTAAACATGGAGGGTTTATGTTGGTGGATGAAAGTGTGCGTGGGTTCTAGAACACTGCTGGGGCAAAGACCCCCACGAGCCAACCGTGCTAAGGGGTCCAAGTGGAGAGTTTGGGTCACAGAGCAGCAGACGAAAGCCAGAAGGTCTCTTCAGGGGTGTGCCATTCTGCAAATGGGGTTAAGTAGGGAAGTAGCTAATTTATGGAGCTCCTGCAATTATTTCTAATACCGGCTACTTTCCTGGAACTATGCCCCCCCAGTTATAGAGAAGAAGGTGGAGGCTCACAGAGATACAACAAGGCATCAGGGGTCATATATCTAGTAAGTGGCAGAACCAAGAACCTAGCAGGGGTGTTCAGATTCAAGAAGTTTTGAGAACGAGGGGTTGATAATTTAGGGGAAAGACATATAGTAAATCCTGGTGGGGGAAGGGCTAGGACTTGAGGGGCAAGAGTGGGAGCCCAAATGGGAGTTAGAGGCTGCATTCCCTCCCTATGGGATGAACTTTGGCGTTATGGGTTCTAGATCCCAACCTCAGCCTGGTTCAGTGGTCCCTTTGTGGTAGAGAGATAAAGTCTTCTGTATGCCTCTTCCGTTATTTCTAGGGAATGTGTATCTGCGGTACCCAGCACGGTGTCTGAATGAACACCTCATAGCCGGTAGATCTCGTCTTCCTACCATGACAGCTGGGTGTTGGTTCTCCAACTTGACTGTGCGTCGATAAACATCTGTCACCCCACTTTATTGTTTAACAATAAGCATCTGTTAGTAGGTCTGGGGTGCCTCGAGGAAAATTAGATGTTTAGCAGGCAGTTGAGGGGTTCTGGTGCAATTGGTTCCTGGACCACACTTAGAGAAGCTCGGGTCCAGAGATAGGCATCTCCTCTTAGGTTCGATGCCAGTAATTCCAGTTGATGCCACCAGAAGGGAGTGGGCAAAGCTTTCCCTGGGAACCAGGACAATATTCCTGGGCTCTTTTTGGGAGGAGTCAAGGCTTCCTTCACTTTGGAGACGAGGGAACCTTCAAGGGGCAGGTAGGGGAGACAGTGTGGTTCCAGCTGGTTCCAAACAAAGACGTATAAAAGCTGTCAGACCCACTCCGTCACTGGCATCAGTAAGAGAAGACAGCTGTGTGGCTGACGGACCTCGGCCTGCCCACGAAAGGCCTGCTTTGTTGCTGACACTCTCCATGATATTGGACAGGACACTTTCCAGTATCTGAGAAATGAAGAGGTTGTCGCTGGGAACGCTGAGGTGCCTGGGGTTCCCTGAGGCATTTGCTAAACCTCCCTGTTTCCTTCAACCTGCTGTGAGGCCAGACCCTCCTGGTCCTACATCAGAGAGGGCTACCCATCCTTCTCTATGTACCTCTCAGGCTGATGTCTGTTCACGAGCCCAGTGGGGGCCTCGCTTTCCTATTGGAAAGTTCGAGAAGCTGACCATTTATGGTCTCCGGGGCCACCTTGCCAGCATGGAGTGTTTTCTCTTTTCTCGACCACTGGGACCGTTGAAGAGGCTGTTTTGGTGTGCTTTGATTTTCAGGCCAGGCCAGCTAGGCTGCTGTTGCCCGTGGTCGAGGAATCATGGTGTACCCAGTGGCCACACTTCATGGCTCTGAGGGCGCAAATGACTTTGCTGTCGGTGGGAGTGGTGTCCCCTGGAGCTGTGTCATAGCCATCCGGAGGGAGTCAGATGATGAGCCTTCCCTCTCTTGTCTTCCATCCAAGAAGTTGGAAATTTCCTTGGAGGTTCGAATGGAGGGGGAGATGGTTTTCAGTTCTGTGTGGAGCCAGAGATCAGAGCCTTTCCTGAAAAATGCAGCCTCCCCCATTTCTTTCCCAAATGGATGATACCCTTTCTGCCTCCAAGCCTGGATGCGACCTGACAAACAGCTAGGGCAGAAAACCCTTAGGTCAGTCCACGCCCAGTCTGCCTCATGCAACTGGGCTTCTCCTTACATCCTGCACCCCTGTCCCTCACCTACCTTACCCTGGTGCCTGTCCTGGGATAGTCCAACCACCTGTTTGGGTGTCAACTCCGTTTTAGGTATGGGGGTGTGCACATCAGCAAGACATGGCCCTACCTAAAAGGACCTGACAGACAGTTGGGGGAGATGAACAGGAAACCCAGTGACTCTGGTTGGCCGTGAGATGGCATTGGTGGGGACATGGAAGGTCCAATGGAGCAACAGGAGAGGCCCCCCGATCTACCGAGGGAGACTGCTTTCCTGAGAAGAGGGGCCCTAGAATTGAGACTGAAAAGGTGAAGTAGGACAGGGAGGAAGAAGAGGGCATTCCAAGTCGTGGGAATAGCATGGACGAAGACTGGGAGGCCAGGGAGAACTGAGGGTTTGGCAAACCACACGTTGCTTAGTATGACTGAGATGAAAGTCCCATGGGCTGGAATAGATTGGGGAAGGGCAGGGAGTGGGAAGTGGCCAGAGAGCCACAGCAAGACACGGCCTGTATTCCATGCAGAGTGGTAAGAATTTCTATCCTGAAAACCATGGGGACCTGCTGGAGAATTTTGAGCAGGAAAGTGACATGATCAGAATTGCATTTTAGAAATATCACACTCTGGCGGAAACACGGAGAATCAACTAAAGGGAGGTGAGAACGAGGACCGAATGAGCAGCCAGGTGGCGATTGCAGAGTTTAGGTGAGGGGTGCGGAGAGCCCCGAGATGACAAAGGAGCCCTGAGGGCCATCCTAACTCCTTTACCTTGACCCTGGGTAGGGAGATGGCTTCCTGCCCCTCCCTGGTGGGCAGCCATGGAAGGGGCATTTCCTAGGGTAGCCTGAGCTTCCCTAGAAGTCTGGGGTGCAAACCTGTGGGGCTCTTCTTCCCCATGTGGACTGCTTTGCCCACAGGAGCAAGAACCCAGAGGTTGCCCTGGGAAACTCTGCTCCCAGGCCTGAGCTCCTGCATGCACAGGTGAGGGGCACCGCAAATGCTGGGGGCTGGTCGCCTCCCCCCTGGTACTAGAGCCCCTTCCCCACGTTTCTGTGGCAATCCCTTCACTCGCTTTCCTCCTTCCTGTTCTCAGATTGTCTCCCAGCACCTCCAGGGGTGCAAAGGAAGGGAGCTAATTACCTTGCTATAAATACCAGCCAGGGTGAGTTCCTAGGGCCCCAGACCTGGCTTCTCTTTCTCAGTGTCTCTGTGCTGGGTTGGGCAGTAGTGGGTAGGTGGAGTCTACAAAGCAATGCACCCACACGTTTGTTCCCCCTCCCACTGCTTGGCGTGGCTGTTCTTACCTTCCCCCAGGGAGCTGCGCAGTACAGAGGGCAGAAGTAAACGTCAGTGAACATAGAGGCCCAGGCACGGCGCTAGGCTCTGGGAATCTGGGGACGGATCAGAGCCTGGCTAGGCTTTGAAGGAACTCCCTGCCTGGAGAAGAAGATAGGTCTGAACAAGCAGTTCCCATGGGAGCAGGGAAGAACCATAAGTCTGCCTGCAGGAGGAGGGGAGGGCTTCACAGAGGAAGTGGCCGGTGAACCCTGAAAGAGTTGGTGGGCTGGTGAGGGTGGGGAGGCATTATAGACAGAAGGCGTGGAGCAGCGGAAAAACAGACTTGTGAACGTGATAGGGAGTAGAGCTGGCCCTCCGTGGTGCCTCCAGCCTGAGGACTTTTTGGAGGAAGGAAGGATTTGGGTCCTAAAGCACAGCTGGGACCTGGCTCAGAGTCCTTTGCACAGTTCTGGGCTCACTGGCAGCCCCGGGATGCTTTTCAGCCGCCCCGTGGCCTGGTCAGATGCTTAGGAAAATCACTCTAGAAAGAGGCTAGGGCGCCCTCCCTCTGGTCACTTAACTTCATTATCTCAAAAAGGCACGCTTCCGGGGGCTAGTGCTCCAAAGGAGGTGATGGCAATGGGCAAGGAATTACAATGAGGACACAATTAACATCTCACAAACAGAGCAGAAATGCAAACACCTCCCTGGAAGAGTAGAATTATGCACAAGGGGGAGGGAGGGGGAAAAAAAAAACAAAACCCTTCCCCTAATAGCAACCCGACTTTCATTAGTCCAGACAGTGAAGGCTGCATTGCCTTGTGTGTGTTACATGGCAACCGTCTCCAGGCAGAGCCTCGCCAGGAGGAGCGCAGGTTCTGAAGACTTTCAATCAGTCTGAAAGCTTAGCCAGACAAAACATCTCGGTTGCCGGCTTCACAGCCTCTGCGGGCGCCTCCGGGAGAGGGTATGACGTGGGCAAACATTACCCCTGGTGATGTTGGCGACTTGAGCGCGGGGGCGGGGCTGGGTGGCGGGACAGGTGCCTGAGACGGGGTGCCCGAGACGGGGAGGGGGCCCTGAACGGTGGACCCAGGGCCTGCGGCTGCGGGAGAGGGAAAAGGCAGGGAAAGTGAGGCTATAAGCAGCGGACTCCTGGGTTTCTGCCCTGTCGCCCCAGAGGCACCCCACATTTTGTCCAGCCTGCATGCCTCATATCCAGGCTCTGGAGCCAGAGCGCCTAGATCCAAATCTCAGGCACTCCCTTACTCGCTGTGTGATCCTGGGCAGCTTACGTCATGTCTCTGGGGCTCAGCACCTTACAGATCCCGGCGTCAGCAGGAGGATAAATGAGTCAGCCCACAGAAAATGCCTGCCTGCAGAACTGGCTCATGGTGGAGGCTGACCTCAGGCCTCTGGTCTCGCTCCTGCTTGGGGTACAATGGGGTACAGTGGGAGATGCAGGCAGTGTACATTCTAGATCGCAGGCCCGCCATCTGCAAGCGAGCCGGCTGCTGGCTCCGGCATTTCGTTTTCCAGCCTTCCTCCTGTGCCCTTCCTGCTCTTCCTCCCTCCCTGTCTGACTCTATAGGGCCATGGATGGCGGAGGCTTGGGGAGAGAGCAGGCAGCTTTGCTCTCATGCTCTGGAAGTCCAAAGGTGCCCTTTGGGCTCTGGTCCCGCTCCAGACAAAGTGCTCGGGGCTGGGGCAGGGGAAACACAGCACAGGACAGCCTACAAAGTGGGTGCCCACGCAGCTCGTCTCCACCATGAACACCTATCAAGGGCCCCACCACGTTCAGAAGCGTGGCTCTAGGCGCTCATGGTAGTGAACAAAACAGACAAGAGCTTCCCTGCTCCTGAGATCCACTGGCTGTAAGCAATATGCAAGGCCCAGGATAGAGAAGAAGTCAGAAAGTGATGAGGGGAACAAGGAACCAGGGGGTGCGGGGAGGGAGGCTGCAAGGGGAGCCTGTGGAATGAGTGGCAATTTCAATTGGGGGGGGCAGAGTGGACGGGGGAGGGGAAGGCAGCATTTGAGCAAAGACTTAAGAGAGGGAAGGATGTCTGGAGGAAGGGTATGCAGGGCAGAGGGAATGGCCAATGCAAAGGCTCTGAGGACAGCGTGTGACTGACACATTCAAGAAATAGCAAGAAGGCCCGTGTGGCTGAGAGGAGTCCCGGGGAGAGCAGCAGGAGATGTCACATGGTGACAGGGGCTAGAGAAGGTGGGCTCCTGTGACATCTCCGTATCACGCCACAGGTACTGCAGGGCTTAGGAGGGGCTCACGGTGGCGGCTCCCTCCCCACCCCAGAACAACTGTATTTAAAAAATATTCCATGTATTGGGGTTCAGTATAAGATATTATTTAAATAAAGACATTTGCAACTTAAGCCTTTGAAATTGACTGCTTAAGTCTTGTGCTGGTGGGGAAGTGGAGCCTCAGAGAGGGCAAGTGACTTTCTCAAGGCCACGCAGCCAATTCAGTGGAAGAAATGGAACTCAGAAGTTGGGCCTCTGGAGAGGGCATTTTTTTTTTTTTAAGATTTTATTAGAAAAAGTGTGGGATAGAGGGAGAGGGAGAAGCAGACTCCTTTCTGAGCAGGGTACCCCATGTGGGGCTCCATCCCAGGACCCTGGGATCATGACCTGAGCTGAAGGCAGACGCTTAACCCACTTGAGCCACCCAGGCACCCCGTCACTTTCTATTATTTCCGCTGTGTCCAAACCCTGGGGGGTGGCTTGGGAGCTTGAGGCACACAGTCCACACGGGGCCGTGGCCGCTGGACTCTGCAGCTCACTCAGCCCGTGCAGCTTCACCCTCCCGAGCACACATGTGGTCCTTCTCAGTGTAGCTCTTACCTCCTTTATGAAACCGCCCCCTGCTTCCTAGAGCCAGGAGCGAATCCTCTGTGAGGTGTTATAGTAGCTCTGAAACAAGTCTCACTGTCTTCCTAAGCCAGTGTTTCCGGCTCTGTAAGTGCTGAGGCAAGATGCCTACTCCCAAGGTTTAGGCTGGAATGGAGTTTCATAATATATGGAATACTCTAGGATATGGTCTGGCACAGCAGAGGTGGTCAATGAATGTTTATTAAGTAAATAAATCATGACAGCATCTGAAGAAATACTCTTCCAAGGACCTCCTAGCCTTCCCTGCAAGGAGGAGACACTAAAGCAAAGTGGTGAATAGCTTGGGCTTTGAAATAGAGGAGCCAGGTTCGAATCAAATTTCTTAACATACCAGAACCTCAGTGTTTGCATCTTTCAAATGGCAATGGTCATGACATCTTCAGACTCTTGGAAGGGATTACAGTGCTCAGTAGCACATCCCTAGCCCCCCTGAGATGGGGCCCTCCTGGAGGTGCAGAGGTCCTAGGCGGTGATTCTCAGCCTGGTGTATCAGTCACCTGGAAGGCTTGTTAAAAACTGGATTGCTTGTCTCCCTGCCTCCCCCCACCCCCCGGAGTTTCTGATTCAGTAAGTCTGAGCTGGAGCCTGAGACTTTGTATTTCCGACAAGTTCCCAGGTGATGTGGCATTGCCCGTGGTGAGAGCACTCTAGAGAGCCAGTGTCTTAGACAAGATGATTGTTGGCGGGAAGAGAGGGCACTGAAGACCAGACATGGGCTCGATGTGTAGACCGTCCAGATGGAGAGATGCAGCCCCAGAAGGAGGTCTGTACTCCAGGCTGCGGGTCCACTGACTTCACACACCTGGGTGGCCAGCTGCTCTCCCCTGAGCTCCTCATATGCACTGAGATTCATCGTCCAACAGAGATGCAGCTAACCAAGAACTTCTTCCCTTCTTTGCCCCCACTCCTGTTTCCTCCAGCTGGATACCTTCTGGCCTCTGGATATACTGAAATAGAGTGAATTCTGAAATGGTAAAGGAGGTAAGCAAGAAAACAGAAAACCAAGTGGAGATGAAGCCCAAATCAGCATTTCTAGGTTTGGAACCCTTTCCATAATTTCTCAGAGACCGGTATCATCCTGGGAGCATCACGGGTGCCCAGTAGTTTGCAATGATTCCATGAAAATGGATTCTCTATCTGCTCCTCTACAAGATCCACAGTCGTCAGCCTGGCATTCAGACCCCGTATGACGCGGGTTCCTACCTACCCAGCCATTAAATACCTAGCTCTCCCTATCCCCTGAATTTTCTTCCTGTACTTTGCTCTCTCAATTCCTCCCAGCTGACTTGTCGTCCCTCTGATAAGGCCCTCACAAAATCCATCTCTGTTTTTGGTGTTCTAAATCAGGGTTTGGCAGACTACAGCCTGTGGGCCCAATGCTGCAGCTCTTTGCCTGTTTTTGTAAATAAAGTTTTATTGGCACATAGACACGCCCATTCATTTCCGTATCATCTGTATCTGCTGTTGTGGTGCAAAGACACAACTCAGTAACAACAGAGACAACGTGGCGTGCAAAGTCTAAATCATCTGGCTCTTTATAGAAAACTAATGTTGGACCCTGTTCCAAGTGCAGTATCGTTTCTTCAGTGAAACCTTACTGGATCCCACCAACTTTTGTTCTCACTTTCCCCTGACACCTCCCAGTTCTTTGCACTACGATTATGTTACTTGTCATAATGGTTTTCTGAGTGTCTTTTCTTGTTGAATCTGTCGACCCTGCGGTCTCTGAGATCTCAAAGTTTAGTGCCAGGGCCCATGAAGTTTATATTAAAAGATATTCCTTAAAGTCTTTCATAAAGGCCCCGAAGTGGGAACCAATCAATGTTCAAGAGTAGAAAAAGGGTCAAGTAGACTATGGCATAACCATATGATGTATTGCTATGTAGCAGAGAAAATCAGTTTGAGGACATATGGCCGGAGAGGAATTGTCCATCACATAAAGTTTTTAGAAAAGATTTTAGCAGTTTATGCAATACGATCTTCCTGTGTAAGTAAGTAAATAAATAAATATGTAAACGAATTAATTAAGACTAGCAGGAAATATACAAAATTTTTATTCCTCTCTGGGTAGAGGGTTATGGGTGACTTTCATTTCGTTATTTTATTAGTTTATGTATTTTTCATATAAAGGATCTGTTGCTCAGAACCAGAGGGAAAATCACAAGTTATTAAACCACGAGCAGCTAGCTTTGTCCTGGCTTCAGCACATTCTAATGGTATGGCCTTAAAAAGTCATCTCGCCTCAGTTTCCTGATCTGTAAAATATAGGGCCAGCCGGCTGTCTCCGCAGGGTTATTTGACTGAATGCTGAGATCCCACAGCAGTCTGCAAAATGCCCTTGACCCCAGCAGGCTGCTGCAGCAGGTGGGCCCTGCTAGTGGCTTGGGGGTGTCCGGGAGCACCCAGAGATGGAGTTGGCCCTTGAGGTGGAAGGGGAGCTATGATGCGTGGAGCCTTGCCAAAGCTAGCGGGAAGTTCAGGTGCAGCCCACGCGCTCACAGCCCGGCGCCAGGATGGGGTCTTGCCCGGAAGCCCCCAGCTTCATTTGGCCCCATGCCCAGTGGCTTGTGTGCTTCCTTTTCATCCGCACTAGCTGCACCCGCCTGAGTGGGCCTGGTGCCTGCCCTTCCCCACCTCTCACCCTGGCCTGTTTTCTTTGCCGTCTGTGCCTGCTGTCTTCTTGTTCCTTCAAAATCACACCTTCAGACTTCCACCGAGGTTTATTTTTTAATTTTTTCTTAACCAGAATCATTCTGCTCCCTTCTCTCTTCCCTGAGTTGCTGAAAAAAATGTCTTTGCCTGAGACCAAAAGCAATGATTTTCTATTCCTTTCTTCCTTCTCTTCATCTTCCTTTTTGTTTGTAAACCTCCTTATCATTTTTACCCCTGATTATCAAGTTAAGGCAGGCCAGAGTAGATGAAGGAGATCAACGTAGAGGCTGGTAAGCTGGTCTCAGGAAGTGGAATGGCAGCTGGGGAGATGTGGATGTGTTGGGATGGAAAGAATCGTACTCATGGGAGTTATATAATGGGGAAGATGAGGCCCAGACAGGGGCTGTGGCATGCCCCCAAGGTCATGCATCAACCACGTGGTGGGTTAGGGAGTCCAGGTCCATGTTCTCATAGGTCCTGGGTGTATCCTGATTCCTCGAGAGATCACTTGTCCACCACCCCACCTCCCTATGCTGTGTGCTCTCCAGGGACTTAGAGATGTTGGCCTCATCCCAGGCCCCCACCCCAGAGGGTGCATCGAATAATCTGTGCACACCTACAAAGCCAGGAGGATCCCTACTGACTTCTGAGAAGTTATGTCACATCTGCCTTTGGCTGTAGAACTTATAGTCTGGAGGAATCTGTTGAAAACTCCGCAGAATTAGAAGGGCCTAGTTTGGCCTGGGAGTGGTGGGGATAAAAGTCACTAATTATCAGCCCCATACAAATGGAACAGCAGAGTCTGCCTCTGTGGGGCTGTCCCCAAGCTTCTCTGGGACTCACAGTCCCCAGCCCAGGTGAATGCCTGTAGAGCAAGTTACGCATCATGGATTTGTCACTGAACTAGCGGAAGTGTAGACTAGCATGTACTGAGCACGGACTGTTCTGGTTTGTGAACTGCTTATAAGTCCATGATGACCGGTGACGTTACTGGCCTTGCTTTCCATGTGGGGTGCTAGTGGTGGGGGTGGGGGCCAGCAGCCACTCCTAGGAGTGAGTATCCTCACCCTGACACCTCTATGCCATGCAGGACTCTGGAGGCCTATGGGATTCTCCTCCAACTCTTGCTCTCTTGGTAGAGACTTGGAAGCTACCCCTTGATGTGGCTACAGAGAGACTAAGTCTTAGCTCTGACTTCCGACTTCACCTCTCTTCCTGGACCCTGAGGGTTATCTTCTCTGGGTTTTTTAGAAGCTGTCTTAGGGGTATGCTATCTGTGGCTCAAGAGGGAGGGAGAATCCCATGCCTGAATGGATGGAGGTCTGAAGGGTGTCCAGCTGATCTGGCCTTGGCCTTGAACCTTTCCCAAACCCTGATCACCTCCTCTCTGCAGAAGCTTTCAGGTTCTGCTTCCTTGGGCAGGCCTGAACAAAGGCCACTGGGGTCTGTAAGAGCCCCTCCCAAATGCCATCACTTTTTCTCTGTGGTCATCATAGTTTGCCCACCAGCTTAGCTTAGATGGAGATTATGAACAGGCGCTGACGAAGCTATGCCAACCAAAGGCAGAAATCACTTTGCCAACTTTCCGCATCTCAGGCTGCTGCTTCAAAAACTGTCCAGGTTCCACAGATGTCCCATCTCCGATGTCTTTCTCTATAGCTCAGCCAGGACACCTCCTGTGGGTCAAGCGTGTACTTCCTTGGCACTTAGTCCTGTTAACTGAATTTTATCATTGCCATTGAAAACATTTGGAGGTCGAATCCCAGAGAGATTCAGTAATTTGACCCGAGGTCTGACAGATGGTTTCGTCATGTTGGGCTTCAGGCTTGAATCATTCTTACTTCAAAACCCCTGCTTTTTCTACATTTAAAGCCCCCTCCTGTCCTCCTGTCGTTCTGCAAAATGGCTTCCCGGCTTCTGCTTGAAGACCAACTATGTGTAGAGTCCCTCCCTCCCCGGATGGCCTACGAATGACTGAGGTGAATGTTTTACTTTGGCCCGTCAGTGGGTGCTTAGTCTTCCCTCCTTCCTCCTTCCCTTTCTTCCTTTCTCCTCTCACTTGATTCCCCGGACCTCTGCCTAGCCCAGGATGGAGCCTCCTTCCCCTCCCCCCGCCGACGGGCCCCTCCACCCCCCGCCGGCGTCACTCAAGAAGGGGCCCGCTCAGTGTCCCAGCTGGAGGATGCCCCTGCGTCCTTGTGAAGAAGCCCTAGACGGGGAGTTACTCTCCTTTCCTGCGCTAACCAGTCCGTGATAGGTCTCAGGGGAGAAAACAAAAAAAGTCTAGGTTTTCAGCATTTGTCAATTTCTGTGGTGAAAAGAGTCCCATCATGGCTGCTCTCAGGCTAGCGAGGTGACCCCATTGCAAACTGAGTTGGGAAGAGATGAACATAATCAGCTCCCCTGAGCTGGGAGGGGCAGCCTCCGTACGTCCTGGCTTCCCTTTTGGTGGGCTTTGGGTGGCGCAGCTGAAGTCGAGCTAAAGGATTTGTTGCGTATTGTTTCTGTTTCCTCCCCCTTACATGTCACCTGCTTGCTAAAGTAATACAGCTCTTCCTGCCAAGCCGGACTTCCCCCATCTGAATCGTGGGAGGAAACGACTACCTGCTTCCCTGAGACGGAGCGTCAGCCCCCACGTTTCCAACACCACAGCAGCCTGGGGGGCCGGCACGTACATGGAGAAAGGCCTAGCTTTTACCCTTGGATGGTACAGGTTCATGGTCAAAAAACAATTAACATTCTCGTGCTGAAACCCCATGAGAATCATGCCAAAGCCCAGACAGAGGTCTTGGTCCTGAGTCAGAATGCTCCAAGGACTTTCAAACTATTTAGTCCCGAACCCCTCTCTCTATAGGAAAAAGCTAAACCCCATAGAGGGTGAGTTAGTGGCTCGCTTAAGGTCACGAATGTATTTAGTGGCAGAGCTGGTTTTGGAATCCAACCTCTCTGACATCTAGCAGCCAGTTCTCTTGCTGCCGAAGAGGCCGTTGGAGGCTACTGGGGTTCTCCAACAGAGGAGAGGTGCACACCTCTTGTCTTTCTGCCAAGGTGACCAGTTCATGCTGGGATTGTCCTGGTGTTAGCCCTGAATGTCCTGCACCCCGGGAGACCCTTCCCTCCAGGCAAACCCAGCCACTTGGTCCCTTGTCCCCTCCCTCCCGCTCGCTCTTCTCTGTCCTCTTCCTTCCTGCCATCACTCATGGACTTGGGCACTGTCCACAAACCTCTTAGAGTCAAAGGAAGGACTGATTAGAGAAGCTCAAGGGGGAGGATGGAGGGATCCGTCCTCAGGACAGCACCTCTGCCCTGGCCACCTGGGCCAGAATGGACACGTAGCCTCTCTCCCCTTCTTCTTGTACTAATGCCTCCACTTCTTGTCGTGTCGTTGAATCTGAAATAGTTGTTAGATTGTAAAAGTAAGCCATCTACAGAGATTTTTAAAGAAATGAAGTAATAGAAAATACGTAATAGAGAAAGTGGATTGTCTTTGGATAAACCCACCACCTGGACTCACCAGTGGATATTTACCCTCAAAATATTTCACCCATCTCTCTATCTAGATATCCTTATATCATATTGCATATTAAATATGCATATTCTAGTAAAAATGGGACTGTATGTTATTACTTTGTAGTCTGGATTTTCATTTAATAACGTGTAAACAACTTTCCATGTTGTTGAGAGAGCACCCTCTCCTTGGTAACGGCAGCATAGTGTTCTATTGTGTGCACGCACCCTAATGTACCTAATCAGTCCTATTCATGAGGGCAGTGAGGTTATTTCCATTCTAAAAAGTTAGAAATAGCTTTTTGTGTATTTGTGCAATAGTCTCCCTTGGGTAATTTTTTAGAAATTCTTGGGTCAAAACGTATTCATACTTAAAATTGTGGTACGGTATGCCCTCTAAAAGAGGCTATTCCAGTGCACATTCTCACTAACCGTCTCTGAGACCGCTACTTCCCCCATCTCCCCATTACGCTTGGGTATTACTGAGCTACATCATTTGCCAATCTGATGAGGAAAAAAAATGTTTTTTAAAAATTATCTTTTCCTTAAATTTCAGTGAAAAAAATCTTTTCACCTCTCTGTTGACTATTTGTATTTCTTTCCTCATTTTCTTTTCTCTGAAGTGGGTACTCATGTATGTTCAGGACACCGTATATCCAGTTATCACTAGAGAGAGGTTCAGAGAACAAGTCATGTCTGCTTTAGTGTTTATTCTACCTGAGAAATATTTATTAGTTTTCTACTCTGTACTGCATGTGGGTTTGTGTGGTGTTAGAAAGAAATGCAATGCTAAGTTTCTATTTTGGAAGGTACTGAAGGTCCGTAATGAGAGAGACGTGTGCACCTAAGCCCAGAGCCTAGAGGACACGGCTGACTATTGCAGAACTCTGAGAACCACAGTGGCCAGTCTTCAGGTTCTAAATTGGAATTCTTGGAGGTGTTGCTTTAATTCTCTTGGCATTGAATTTAGACATATAGGTTTGTTTGATATTTAATAATCCTACCTGTAACCAAGGGATTAAAGACATCAGGAGCTGTTTTTTGTTTTGTTCTGTTTTGTTTTTTGTGGGGGGAGGTGGTTTTGTTGACATTTTATGGTTTCAAGTGCCCCGGAAACTATGCCAAACCAGTGATGTGCCTCTCTACCTCCACCCCAAGACAGTCCGCTTGGCCCCTTCCACAGACTTCCTAGAACTCTGAGGAACACTGGACATAATGATCACTGAAGTCCCAGCCGGTCCTCTGTTCCTATGACTCAACTCTTCATTTGGAAAGATGTCATTGTGGTGGGTGCAGTGCCTGTCCTTGAAGCACTTGCAGGCTGAGGAGCCTCTCTGAAAATGTCTTGGCAGCCTACAGGGAAGGATTTCAGCTGCTGAGCAAAGTTGGCTCTCCACTCAGGGATGGCCTCTTCACATTTACCTGCATCAGTGGTTCCCAGCCCAGGCCACACATTAGAATCACCAGGGGAGCTTTAAAAAAATATGGATACTGAGTCCCCACTCCAAGAGGTTCTGATTCAATCGGTCTGGCATGAGGCCCGGGCAACAGTGTTTTGTAAGAACTCCCGAGGTGATTCTAATGTGCGGCTGGAGCTGGGAACCACTGGCCTGTGCAGATCACTGGGGGGGGAGGGGGGAGGGGGGGTCATGGAGCTGAATAGCTTAATTACCTGGTGGTTCCGGATTGTTGCCTGTGTTGGTCACAGTGTTGTCTCCATGGTCTGTCGTCTCCTTAAATCTTTCGAGGGGAGTGATCATGACTTCAAACTTGAGATTTTCATCTCCTCGGCCAGGCCTGCTTTAGTCACTGTTCTGTGGCTGAGAGTGTAGTGTAGACTCTGGTTTCCTGAGCTCAGACACCAGTTCTGTGACCCAGCACCTGTAGGACCTCAGGAGGAAAAAGTCAACCTCTGCATGCCTCAGTTTCGTCACCTAAAGTCATGGCTAACACTTGTACTATCTCAAGGGTATTGGTGGATTAAATCCATTTCTTGTAGGCAAAGTGGCCGTAGTAAGCACACCGGAGACCTTATTCTCACCACTTGGGAGAGGGAACGCTCCAACCAAGCAGTTCTCTAGAATCTTCGATCTCGATAGCTCTTTTCTTGCTCTTCATCTCAGCTTTTCTACTCTTCCCTCCCCTTCGTTTGCCTCTCCACCACCTTCCTCCCCTTTCTCAGAAGGCAACAACAGGACTGTAGGCAAAACCCTCCCTCATTCCAGCGGCCTGGTTGTGAACAGTTGCTCTGAACAGCAAGCGGCCTGTAAGAATAGTTCCCCCGGAGGTCTTTCTCGCTTGGGAAGCAGCAGAGAGGGATGTGTATAGGCTTTGGAAACACATGGAAAATGGTCTGAATCTTTTTCAGCCATTTACTGGCAGGCAAGGTCCTTCATGCTACAGAGTACCACTTTCCCCTTCTATGAAGTGCAGACTGTGATACCTACCTAGCAGGTGGCTGCAGGAGAATGCAAAGGACATACCTAGTGTGGTACTTGGTACATGACAAGTGCTCAGTGAGCCTGAAGCCACTCCATGGAGCCCATGGAGAACCAGCTGGGGCTGCTCCCCTCCCCTCCCCTCCTGTCTCATCTGCCTTCATTCCTGCAAAGGAGGCAGGGGCATCCCTGTTCCCTAAAGACGTGGGAAGAACTATTAATACATTACCCTGGGATCTGCAGAATCCATTGATCTGGGAGGAGAAAAAGGAGGTTTTATGAGGGGCAAGGCAGGGAGTTGGGAGGGTAGGGGTAGGGAGGGAAAAAAAAAGAAACATGATGGGATCGGGAAGGAGACAAACCATAAGAGACTCTTAATCTCACAAAATAAACAGGGTTACTGGGCAGTGGGAGGGTAGGGATAGGGTAGCTGGGTTATGGACATTGGGGAGGGTTTGTGCTGTGGTGAATGCTGTGAAAGGTGTAAGACTGATTCACAGACCTGTACCCCTGGGGCAAATAATAAAATTAAAAAAAGGTTTTAAGGACAGGATCCCAAGGCCTGCTGCCCATCTTTGAATTGAGCAGCAAGTGCTACAGGGATGGAAGTCTGACCTGAGGATTCATCTTAATCACGCATGTTGTCNTTAAAAAAAAACTGGAACAAAAAAGGTTTTAAGGACAGGATCCCAAGGCCTGCTGCCCATCTTTGAATTGAGCAGCAAGTGCTAAAGGGATGGAAGTCTGACCTGAGGATTCATCTTAATCACGCATGTTGTCCCTGAAGCCATCCGTTTCACAGTGTGTGCTCTTGGGAACGAGGATCACAGAGACAAGAGGATGAGGCAAAAGATGTCGACTCAAGGGCTCTTCCTTGAAGACTCTGTTGCTTCATCTATAAGGTGTTTGTAATCTACAGCTGATAAACCTGACCGGGCAATTGTGAGGGTCCAGGGAGGTGACACAGGTATCAGCATGCTGTGAGTTCTAGAACATTGTGCTGTTCTGTATGATTAGACCCCTGAAGAAGACTTAGAGATGGATCTTACATAGGCAGTATCTAGAAGCTCAGAGTCTAGCTAGAAGGTGCCATGTATAGAACTGATTCAAATCCATAGTAAAATATTTTTTTTAAAAGATTTTATTTATTCATTTGACACAGAGAGAGAGATTACAAGTAGGCAGAGAGGCAGGCAGAGNGACACAGGTATCAGCATGCTGTGAGTTCTAGAACATTGTGCTGTTCTGTATGATTAGACCCCTGAAGAAGACTTGGAGATGGATCTTACATAGGCAGTATCTAGAAGCTCAGAGTCTAGCTAGAAGGTGACATGTATAGAACTGATTCAAATCCATAGTAAAATATTTTTAAAAAACAGGTGTAAAGTAAATATAGAGTTTGGAAAGATGTTATTTTCAGGTGAGGGAATCTGAGAAGTATTTCTAGACTAGAAGACAGCTAAATTAGCCTTTGAGAAAAGGTAGGATTTGGCCATGCATTGATGATTAGAGGTAGGGGTGTGTGTGTGTGTGTGTCCATCCATCTGTCTTTGGTAGAGAGATCTGTCATGGCTCCGGGAGGAGNTTCAGGTGAGGGAATCTGAGAAGTATTTCTAGACTAGAAGACAGCTAAATTAGCCTTTGAGAAAAGGTAGGATTTGGCCATGCATTGATGATTAGAGGTAGGGGTGTGTGTGTGTGTGTGTCCATCCATCTGTCTTTGGTAGAGAGATCTGTCATGGCTCCGGGAGGAGGTGGTGGAAGTCACACTACCCAGGATTGTGGAGAAGTAGAAAGAATGTTGGGTTTGGAATCAAGCCAACCTTGGTTCTGCTGGCATTTTCAAATTATCCTGCCCAGTACATTGTAAAGCTCTCATTTCCAGCCACACACACTCATATTCATACTCTCAGCAACCATTTATGTATTCAAAAACATTTTTTAGAGATTTTGTTAATTTGAGAGAGAGAGAGAAAGAGAGAGTGAGCTGGAGGGGAGGGGCAGTGGGAGAGGGAGAAACAGACTCCCCTGCTGAGCAGGGAGCTTGATGCTAGGCTCCATCCCAGGACCCTGGTGATATGATCTGAGCCAAAGGCAGACGCTTAACTGACTGAGGCACCCAGGGGCTCTGTCTTAGCAACCATTTAATTGCTGCATCTTGTCAATTCTCATTTCCAAATGGCTCCTGAAGTTTTACCTTCCTCTCCCTTCCATTCCTATTGCCAGGCACTAATAGTAATTCTAACTGCAGCCAGAATCCATCAACCCCTTGGTTTGAAGGCTTGCTTCCTCACCTCTAGTTGCCTCTGGCCTGCACGTTTCTTTCTGTTGTATTCCCCTCCCCTCTCGCAGTCTCTGCATTGCCAATCTTTCTAAAATGCATATCTGATCAAGCCCCTCTCCTGCTAGAACTCCGATGGCTTGAGCCACAACCAGAACAGCAAGTTGGGTCATCACACAGGTGCTACCTACGTCTACTGCCTCAGTCCTGTTTTCCCAAACAACCTCTCATTAGCATAAGCAGCAGCCAGCTTTGCCCCATCCCACTTCCAGATATGTTCCATATTGGCTCTTTTGCTTGGAATGCCCTTAACAATATCTCCTTTGGGGAGATTTTTCATTTAATTTTCTTGCAAGGTTCCATTTAGACGTCCCATCTTTGAGCAGTCTTCCCTGACTTGCCTCGGAATATTAACAAAGTAGTATATCCAACTCTCCTGGGATTGACTTACATGTCTAGGTGAGACTTTGTGAAGGCAATATCCACGACTTACCTGTCTCTGTACTTAGGTGCAAGTACAGGGCCTGGCATGAACTAGGTGCTTAATAAAAGCTTGATGGTTCAATGAATTAATAAATGCACAGGTAGTTTTTATTAATAGGAAGAACACTCACCCATGCCTTCTATTGGGAAGGAAAAAAGAGGCAACTAGTACACATTGATTACCTGTCTAATCTACTCTTTGACATTTTCCCCCCAGGGTATTTAAATGATTCATCATTCAAAAATTTAAAATCCTTTGGAGTGAGTTTTCACAAGAATGGGTTGTTTCCCAAGATATTTACATTATTCATTGGTGTATCCCAAAGCTTGAAATCCTTTATAGTGGGTTTTCACAAGAATGGGTTGTTAAACCTCAAGACGCCATCGGATCCCAGCTGAGGTTCAGAAACTCAGTATATCCTGGGATTTTTGCAATGTGAGGAGCAGACAAAGGTCAAAGATATTCACGGAGGACTTGTAGGATACTGAATCGGTAGGCACTTTGGAAGAGGAATTGAAATAAAGAAGTGAAAAAGGTAGCTCCATATTGGATATTAAAAATAAAAGGCAACTGAGTGAATTAAATCTGAAGATTTAATTGACTTTATTCAATGATTCATGACTGGCAGCATCCCACCTAGCAAATAGGTGCTCTGGAGCTGTACAAAATGGAAGGGTTTTATGGGCTCAAGGGTGAAGAAAAAGGAAGTTTCTAACAAAAAGTGGATTGTTTCAGGCAAGCTCACATTCTCTTGAGGGAAGGTGGGGATCTATCAGGCAGATAACCTTACTAGTACCGAACAGGTAAGTCCAGACTAACTAGTTAAAGGTTACATTCTGGGGCGCCTGGGTGGCTCAGTGGGTTAAGCCTCAGCCTTCGGCTCAGGTCATGATCCCAGGGTTCTGGGATCGAGCCCCGCATCAGGCTCTCTTCCTGCCTCTCTGCCTACTTGTGATCTCTGTCAAATAAATAAAATTAACCTTTAATTTTTTTTTAAGATTTTATTTCTGGGGAAGCTGAAACTGTAATTATGTTAGGTATTAGGTTTTGGTTTGCTGACATGGGGTTTAGCACAAGTGACGCCATTTTGGATCTGTTGTTTCTTTCTTAACAGGGTCAATCTATGGACTGTTTGCCTAGTGTNTTAAAGGTTACATTTCTGGGGGAGCTGAAACTGTAATTATGTTAGGTATTAGGTTTTGGTTTGCTGACATGGGGCTTAGCACAAGTGATGCCATTTTGGATCTGTTGTTTCTTTCTTAACAGGGTCAATCTATGGACTGTTTGCCTAGTGTGGGCCCTTGATTTGTATTACTGATCTGCTTGTGGAGTTACTGATTCCACAGCCGCTTCTTCACTTTTTAGATTTTGTAGCCATGGATTTCGACTCATTCAGGCATAGATGGTATCTGAATTGGATTTCCTCATGCTGTGATTCCATGCCCATGGAACACATTGCTTATCAACCAGATCACTCCTTCCTGCCTGCTAACCCTGAATACGGTCTCGTAATCTTTCTTTGCACAATGTTCCAGGTAGCTATTGCTCATTTACCAGAGTAAATAAATTACCATGAAATAAAAACCACTTTCTTTTTTTTTTTTAATTTTATTTTTATTATTTGCCCAAGGGGTACAGGTCTGTGAATCATCAGGCTTACATCTTTCACAGCATTCACCAAAGCACAAACCCTCCCCAATGTCCATAACCCATCCACCCTATCCCTACCCTCCCACCCCCCAGTAACCCTCAGTTTGTTTTATGAGATTAGAAGTCTCTTATGGTAAAAACCACTTTCTGTCTCTCTACCAGACTGTGAGGCATTTTTAGGGAGAAGTCTAGATCTGGGCAAGGTAGAAGATGATGCATGCAAGGGTGGCAGCAAGTCTGCCTTATCCCTGAGCTCTAGCCTCTAGGTGCCTGCTTGCTGTCTACTCCTAGATGTCTTGTGCATTGCCAAATGAAGCCCTTGGATGTCCTCTAAATTCTTCTTTCCCCACCTTCTCAATTTCAGTAAAAGATCCTAATATGCAACCAGTTTAGTCAAGCTAGTCATTTTTGATGTTTCCCTTTCTCTTACCTCCACTTTTATTTCACCAGCAATTATTGATTGTGTTGATCAATACATATTTCAAATCTGCCCCCATCCACACCTACTATAATTCCTCCCCAAGGTAAGCCATCATAATCTCTCTCCTTACATATTGCAATTGCCTCAGAACTGGTTTTCTTGCCACCATACCTGCTTCCTCTCCAATCTTTTCACAATACTTAAAAAAAAAAAAGTAGAAATTAATTGCACTCCTAGGTATTTTTCCAAGAGTGGAAAAACATATGTCCCTGGAAAGGATTGTACCACATTCATAGTCGGTTTATTCACAATGGCCCCAAATTGGAAACAACCCAAATGTCTATCAACCAGTTAATTGACAAACATATTGTATGTTTATACAATAGAATACTAATCAGCCAAAAAAAAAGGGGGGGGGCAAACTACTGATAGACAAAAATGGATGAATCTCAAAAACATGCTGAGTAAAAGAAGTCAGACATAAGAAAATAACATGGCATGAATCCATGAATATAAACTTTCAGAACAAGCAAAACAAATCTAAGATAAAAAGTTAAAAACAGGGTTGCCTGGGTGCCTCAGTGGGTTGAGCACTGCCCTCAGCTCTGGTGATGCTCCCAGGGTCCTGGCATCAAGCCCCGCCTCGGGCTTTCTGCTCAGTGGGGAGCCTGCTTCTCCCTCTCCCTTGGCAACTCTCCCAGCTTGTGCTCTTTCTCTGTCAAATCTTTTAAAAAAAAGTTAAAAACTGTCATTGCCTCTTAAGGTAGGGAATTGGTGGGGTTTGATTGTGAGGGGGACATGGAGGAACTTTCTGGGAAGATCAAAGTGTTCTGTGATAAGAATGTGCATTTCATTTGTCAATAATACAGCTTAGATTCACTGTAAGTGAATTTTACCTCAAAAAAATAGGACTTAAAAATAACAATAAACAAGTGGGAGGGCAGGGAGTAGGTGGAGGTATAGATGATATAAGAATGGAAAAATGCTGAAAATTGTTGAATCCGGGTGATGGGTTCATGGGGGGTCGTTATACTATTTTGATTACTTTGTGTATGTTTGAAATTTTCTATAACAAAATGTTATTTTAAAGCATAAATCAAATCTTGTCTCTTTGCAATTTAAAACCCTTTAATGGCTTCCTGTTGCACATAGGAAAAAAAACTGAAACCATATTCCATGATTCATATGGTCCTCTCCCATCTAACTGCTGCCTACTTCATCTCATGTTCCTCTCTCCCGCCTTACTTTGCTCTCGTCCCACTGGACTGAGAGCTACCGAAACATGCCATCATTTTTCCAAATGTGGGACTTTGGGATGCATCCTTCTAATGGACTTCTGTCCTCTGACTTTTCATATGATTGCTCCTTCTCATCCTTCAAGTCTTCAGGAAGTCCTCCCAATTGATACATTTTGGTTGCTTGTTTGTCTCTTCCCTAGAAAACAGACTCTGAAGACAGGCATAATGCCTTTCTCAGTTGTCATTTGATATTGCCTTCCTAGAACCGTGTCTTATTTCCCGTTTTGTGAGTCTTCATGCGCCAACTACTTCCTCTCCTGGAACCCTGGGGTGAAGTGTGTTCTTTTGTTTCTCTCTGATCAGCACCATGGCCAGCAGCAATTTTGGAGGCTGTGCAGTTGGAACAAATATCAGGTAGGACATGATAAGTATTTTGGCGTGTTTTGGAATCAAAAGGTAAATATGTATGTGTGAAATGAAACTGGGAGGCCTTTGGAAGCTGAGCTCCTGAATGGAATGCTGCTGGTGTGGATCCGGCAGCCTGACCTTGTACTGGACAGAATCTGGGAAGGGGGAAGTCCTCCTTTCCCCACTCATTGCTTGGAAAGTGTCCTGTTCTATAAGCCAGGAAGTGCAAATCTTGTCCAAACTCTGTGCTAAACAGGCTTCATGGCTCTGGGCAAGTAACAGCCTCTTTGAGCTTTGGTTTCTTCAGACTAAAAATTGGTATCAGTGTTTCCCAAACAAACTCATGCTGTAGGTCATAAATGAGAGAAAAATCAGAAGCAAAGAGGGAAAGGCATGAGTGAAGTGCAAACATTGTTGATGAAACAAGGGGATAGAGAAGCAATGGAAATCATTTAGCTAATCGATCCATTATCTGCTGTTAGCAAACTGGATTAAAGAGCACATAAGATTATTTACAGAGCTAGTATTCTGTGGAAGGAGCATCCAGTTTACTCCTTGCAGGTCCGTGGCACATACAACTTGCACTGTACAAGATCTGCTCTGAGTCCTTTGCTTTTGTTGTCTGTTGTTTCCTGGGTTGGGGAAAATAAAGACCCCGGGGGCAGAGTTTCTCTAGGGACCTAGTCCTTGTCAAAAACTAATAGAGGAGGTTCTTCGGGCAGAGTTTTGTAGAGAGAAGAGTACACTGCCATCCACTTAATCTATCAAACTTGTCTTTAACTCATCTGGAGTCCTTGAAGGTGGCCCTCATCCAGTGCCAGCATCTGTGTGTACTTGGGTGGGCTCTGGAACCCAATAGATTGGGTTTGAATAATTCCAGTTTTCCCACCTCTGGGCTGCTTGACCTTGAACTCATTACTTAACTTGGCTGTATCTCGGTTTCCTTCTTTTATTTAATATTTCTAAATTAAATATGACCTGTCACCCAGGGTCGTTGGGCAGATAGTGTGGCAAAAATGCATGTAAAATGTTTAGCGCACAATATGGTGTACTGTATGTGCTCAATAAATGTCACCCGTTATTGATATCACTGATACTGTGGGATGTTGCTTAAATGGCGGTAATCAAGACTTTGGCTCTGCTTAGAACCTGGGAAATCATTTAGTCCTCTTCAAAAAGCTGTATTTATCGGGAAGAGTAACACAAGCAACAATAAACAACCCTCACCCAGCTTTGCACATTCAGAGGCCACATAATGGTGTGAGGTACCAGCTAAGGCATGAGATGGTATTTGCATTGTCTTCGGCACTGGGAGCTCTTAGAGGGCCTGATTTTTATGAGTGTGTAAAATGCCTTGTGGACACATTAAACTTAATATATGATCATAATAACAATGGAGCCGCTAGCCTGAAACAGAGGCAGCAACCCAGGAGAGCAAGATTTGGAAGCATAAAGCATGAGAAGGGAATGTTACTTCGCAGGGGGTGAGTGGAGGTTGAGACAGGAAGGGGTAGGGAATAAAGGGCAGGGGCTGTGGTGAGCGGTTGGGAATGGCAAGCCCTGCAGAGGACTTCATCCGTCATAGTCTGGGCCTGGTGCATGAGAACTAAGTATACAATAGGAATAGGTATGAAGAGGCAGGTAGAAGGGAAGAGGGAGGAGGGGGAGAAAAATGAGATTATATGCAGGGTTATATGGAAGGGTGGGGATGACAGAGCAGTTGTGTTGGGTACAGGGATGATGAGGTATTCGACACTTGTCTATGTGGCCCTATTTGCATGATCTTCAAAGTTTGGATTTAGGACAGCTGAAGTCTCTGTTACTTTCCGGGTACACTCAGACTTGCCATCCACTGTCTTTTTTTTTTTTTTTTTTTGAGATTTTATTTATTTGACAGAGATCACAAGTAGGCAGAGAGGCAGGCAGAGAGAGAGAGGANGAAGCAGGCTCCCCACCGAGCAGAGAGCCTGATGCGGGCCTCGATCCCAGGACCCTGGGATCATGACCTGAGCTGAAGGCAGAGGCTTTAATCCACTGAGCCACCCAGTCGCCTGCCATCCACTGTCTTTCAAGGGATGGAATTTTCAGAGGATTCTGGTGGCAGTGTATCCTGGTTTCAGTAATGATGTCTATAGGGGGAAGGTCTTAGCATTTTGATCTCTGAGTCATAAAACTGAAGATAAGGGATGGTGGAAAATGCCACATATAGAGAGAATAGGAGGTTTTCAAATGTTTCATGGTCCAGAGGCAATATGATCTGGAAGGATCCGTGGGTGTTTGTAAGCCAAATGGCTGGGTCAGACATTTTTCACCTTGTAATGGGCTGGGCTTTTGCACAGAGCCATTTGTTTCAAGGAACGGATGGATGGGTAGATGAATGAATGAATGAATGAACGAATGAACAAACAAAGGAAAGAATGAATAAATAAAGGATNAGTCAGACATTTTTCACCTTGTAATGGGCTGGGCTTTTGCACAGAGCCATTTGTTTCAAGGAACGGATGGATGGGTAGATGAATGAATGAATGAATGAACGAATGAACAAACAAAGGAAAGAATGAATAAATAAAGGATGGGAACCAGGACACGACCTGTCACCCATCTCTCTAAATGCTGAGCAAAATATATTCATGGAACCCGGAAGCCAAAAGTTTTTCAGAGTACAATTTTACTCAAAGTTAATATAGACATCTAGCTCTAGAAGGGATACGGAACACATCCACACTTACATGTACACACACTCTATCCAGAAAATGCTGAGTATTTAAAAATTGGTCATGAGGATTCCAAACTCTCTATAGATTTAATTTCCTTTCTCTTACCTTTTAGCTCGGAAAGATGCCTTAACCTCAAGGGAATCATCCTCCAGTTTTCCAATTTATTAATTTAACAGGTATCCACTGAGGTGCTCGTTAAATGCCAGACACTGTGTCAGGTTCAGAAAAATCCGAAAATGAAGGGGGTGTGAACCTTCCCATCCAGAAGGCTCGTAGCTTTGTAATGAGAGTAGATCTATCCAACCTGAAAATAACAGATAGCCTTTACTGATAGAAGATCTTCACTGTTCATACGGCGATCTCACACACATGGTCTCCTCTGATCGTCAGATCAGTTCTGTTTTACAGGTGAAGACAAGGAGGGAGGCTGCCATGAACCCAAAGATGTACAGCTCATAAATGGCAGAGCCAGGCCCCATGCAAGTGTTCTGATAACATCCTGTGCGTTACCCACTGCTCCATGACTGCTTCAGGCTGCCAGGCCCTGGCGCTGGTGGAACGTTTGGATTCACTAAAGGGAGATGAGCTAAGGGGATTAGAGGGAAGTCACACGTTGCCAGTTTGCTTGATGCCATGAAGCTCCTCCGAGGAAGGGATTAGTCGTGATGTTGTTAGTATAAAGCGAATTTCTCTCTCCTCCGCTGTTCTCGGGAATTTGGCTTTCCTGGATAAACCTCCCAAGAATTATAGGAAAGCAGTCGCACAATAAGGCATCCCGATCTGGGGAGTGTGTCTCCCCCCAGTCAGGAGCAGAGAGAGCGGGTTTGATTTATGGGAATAAACACCCACGTGCGAGGCCCAGCCCCGGCCTGTCTCATGGCAAGCAGTCATCCAGACGGCGACGGGCTGCCCTGTCCTGGAGAGCGCGAGGAGGAGCCGGGTGATTTCTTGTGTGTGCGAGATGGTGAACACAGCTTACTTATGCTCCCATCGAGTCTTTGAGCTCCTCGAAGTTGGGGGAGGTGGATTCGCACTTGCTTCTCTCCTTCTTGACCAAATATAGAATGGGGGCTCAAAAATAGTCTTTTTGTCTTTCATGGAATAGCAACTAAAAATAGAGGTCAGTTTTAGGAGGATTAAAATCTATAAATGGGCAGCCATTCCCCAACCCGGAACAAGTCCGTGGGCCCCTGATCTCTGGGTTTTATGGTTCTTTTTCTTTTTTTTTTTTCTTTCTTTCTTTCTTTTTTTTTTTTTAAAGTATTTTATTGGTGTGAGCAAGTGAGAGAGAGCATAAGTAGGTGGGAGGTAGAGGGAGAAGTGGTCTTCCTGCTGAGCAGGGAGCTTGTTGCCGGGCTCAATCCCAGGACCCTAGGATCATGACCTGAGCTGAAGGCAGATGCTTAACAGACTGGGCCACCATGGCGTCCCTGGGTTTTATGGTTCTTATACTCAGATTAAGCAGAAGAGACTGTAGGATCCCATACAGCCAAGCAGGCTTGTGAGTGACCGCGTCAGCCCTCACACCCAGAGAAGCAAGCCTTTTGGCCACTTCATCAGTATCAGAGAACTGACATTTCTACCGAGGCAGCCCTGAGCTGTGCATGCATTTGCAGTTGTGAAAAAGAGTTCAGCTCTCTGCACTTTCCTGATTTAGTGACAAATAATCTCTTCCACAATTTACACATTTCTTGGCAATCATAAACTCTTGTTTCATGAGGGCAAAGAAGCCAGGTCACATTCTCCTTTTTCTTTCTGGGTCCCTTCTTTGCCTTCCAGGGCTCGGGCACGTGGAAAAGTTCCAGTGCTTAGTTTGGGGATGGGAGTCCAGAGTGTAGTCATTATTACAAAATCTTTGCCTATTTGTGACACTTATCCCTTATTCTAGTCTGTTTCAGACATTTTCCTGGTGCTGAGCGTTGTTATGTGCCAGAGCCTCAGATAGTTGGGGCCTTGATTCTGTCACCATTCATCCAGGAGGCAGGCAGATAGACAGAAAATCTCAATGCATGAAAACACATGCTCTTTAAAGTCCAAGATGAGCACAGACGAGGAAGTGATGACTCCATGGGTCTGGTTTTCTGGAGGTTATCAGCGTGGGATTCCTGGAGCAGGCAAATTCTCTCCTGAGTTTTAAAGGATGAACAGAACAGATCAGATGAATAAGAGCAGAGAGAGGGACTTCTGGTTGGAAGGAATTGCATGTTTCATGGCATTTGGATATAAAATACTACGGTGGGTTGGATGGAGGGCAGTTTAGAATTGCATGACTGTTGGGTCTGACTGGGAGGTAGAAAGACCGCATCCTCAAGGTGCTTGTGAGCCCTGTTGGCGGGGAAGGCTTGATGGCACAGTAGTGGGGGGCCAAGGAGAGGTGGGAAGCAGAAATGGGCTGTGGGAGGGAAGGGTGGATGGTACACTGGAGAAGGATGAGCTGTATTACAGGCAGCTGCCCCTGGGGCCAAAGCCTTGGCCCGTTTGATCTAGGTCCATCCAGGGAGGGCTCTACCACCATCGTGAAGTTTCATTTTCTATAAGAATATTTACCATGGCCTTTTCCTAAATAGTTTTTTTCCTCTTAGGATCTCAGAGAACATGATGCACCCATTAGGAGAGACCATTATGGCCACACTGTCTCCTCTCTAGAACTATTGAAATTGTATTGGATTTGTATGTAGAAGCAGGCTGCCAAGTGTGTTGGAAGTCGGCTCCCATGAGTGTGCCTACAACATGGAATGATGACCGTTGTACTCCAGCCTGGAGCACCCACTTCAAGACAGCACCAGTGTGCCATCCCTTCCCCATCCCTTACCCGCCCAGCATCCTGGTGGAAGAGTGTTTTCACGTAGAACATCCCCCACACTCACCCCCAGCCTATGCAAGGATTCTCATGAGCTGGGAGGAAAAGGAGCAACGGTCCAGATTTATGGGTGAAGGAATTGAGCTAGAGCAGTTAAGTAATATGTCCAAAGTCACTTAGCTATTAAGTGTCAGAACTGGGACTCGGACCCAGGTCTTCTGATTTCATACGCTGGCACCAAAAGGTAGAACTTTACAGGTTTAAAAAAAAAAAAAAGGTTATGAGATGATGGGGGATGGACACAGAGGAAGAATATTTATTGAGTGTCTAGGATCCATTCTATTGCATACCACTGTCGCTTCTTGGAAGCTACTCAGAGTCCCATTTCCTTATTTGAAAATGGAGGAATCTCAACCCAAAGAGGTGATATAATGTGCTCGAGGTCATACAAATTAGTAAGTTTTGAGTTTATTTCTATGAACCAAACTTTAGAACAGTGCATAAAAAAATGTAGCAAGCTCAAGAGAGAGGCTGGGAAGAGACCTCAAAATCATGACATTGGGGAACAGCTAAGGGAACAAAGAAGATTTATCTGTAGAGAGAGAGAGCTCAGGATAGAGATGTCACTAGGCATGCTGTGAGTGGCCCTGAGAAGGATCCATAAATCAAAGTGTGGACACTCCTGGTGGATGGACTTCGGTTTTCTATAAGAAAAGACTTTCTGGGAGTGAGAACCATCTCAAACTAGAGCTGTGGCATTGGCACATAGTGAGCTCCTGGGCTTTGGAGGAGTTCAAAATCATAGTAGAGATACTGTGTATGATTTAAGCATTATTTGAGGTTGAGTAATGGTTCTTTCTAACCTGGAAAATTTTAGATTCTCATCTGTCATCCATTGATTCACTAGAACATAAACCCACCCTTAGTGGGGACCATGCTTGTTTCTTTCACCACTCTATCTGCAGTTCCTCGAATGTTACCTGACACAGGAGAGCTGCAGACTCAGAGTTGAGGCAGAGGTGCAAGAAAGTGAGTAGAAGTACGCAAGCCCCTTGACACAGAGGCTCCGAAGAGGCACGCTGTCACTTTGGCTGCATTTGAGTGACCAAAGCAGATCAGTGGGCTAGCCTCGACTCAGAGTGGGAAAACAGACTCCCGCTCTTGGTGGAAAGAGCTACAGTCATATTGCAAAAGGCACAGATATAGGCAGAGGTGGGAAACTGAGACCCACACCATTTAGCTACACGAGTCTTCCTTTAGGAGAGGCTGGGAAGGTCTTCTCAGGTGCTCACTCATGTGACTTACCTGGTCTTGACCCTCTCAAAATAGGTCATTCTGGGGTTTTGAGGAGCAGGGGTGAAGCCTTACTGATAGGAGCACGAGAGAAAAGGGAAATCAGAAAGAATATTCAAGACAGAGGGTGAGGTTGAGGGCAGGGGAGGGGGTGACAGAAGATGCTCAATTCTGGTTTCTCATTCATTGGTTCTTCATCTGTAGTTGAGCCACGCTGCCCTTTGGCCTCCTGTTACCCACTCTGATTCAGGACCATCCGTTCAATCTCTCTTTTCCTCATCTCTCTTCCCCTTTTCCCTGCAAAGTTCCCAGAGCTGGCTGGGTGGGGATACTGTGGCAGGAGTTATACAGAGAGATGTATAGAGTGTGTCAAGAATACAGCAGAGATCAAAGTCAGGGCCAGGATGGTTGAGGGGTTGTTGAGTTACAGTAGTAGAAAGGGGTTCAAAGGTTTTGCAATGTGAGAGTTTATGGTGAAAGTCATGGTGGTTATGTATGGTCTAAAGGCTGTAAAATTGATGAAAGTAGAGACTGGGTCTGTTTTCTTCATTAATATACGTTCCTCCATTCCTATACAGAGCAGGTGACCATTAAGCATGTGTCAAATCCATGGTTGTATGTATGTATGAACGAGTGGTCCTGGTAATGGTCAGGACTGGGAGCTGTATTCAGTTTAGAAGATGGTTAAGAGCATGGGCTCTGGGGCCTTGCAGACCTCAGTTTAAATATCAGCTCTACCACTTAGAAGGTATAATGTCTCTGGTCTTCAGTTTTCTCATCTGGAAGAATTGGTTATAATAAGTAATGAACTGTTTCGTTACAGGGACTCTGCATATTAAGCTGAGCAGTCCAATGGCTGGCATGGAGCGTTCTTAAAAACTGGTAGCTAATATTGGGAGTGGTGGGTTTGAAGGGTGTGTAAATGGGTCAGCTGGGAGCAAATCCAATAGACGCAGAGTTCTAGAAAGGACACTGACCCCTCAGGCCTGGAGGAACAGACTTGAGTCTGTGCTACTTTTTTTCAACAAAGACAACAAAACCACCTATAAAAATGTTATTAACAACACAACAGCTTCTGCTTTTCTAAGCCCCAGATGCTGTATTTCCCATTCAGGACTACACAAAGCCATTTGTTTCCATGGTTTTCCATCTCTGGTACTTTGAGTGAAGGGTGGGGACTCGTGGGGAGAGGAGAGAAGCATGGAAAATAATTGGGCATTTATGAGTGAAATTTTACTCCCTCCACATTTGGAACCAAGCTGGCTCCGAGCCCTTGTTGGAGGGACATCTGCATGGACTCAGCCAACCAGCATTGGCTGGTTCCTGTGACAACACATCCCATGACACTGAAATGTCTTTGTGACAATAGATTTTCAATGATCTCTTTTTCGTGGTTTACTGGTCAGTGTGCAAGCCAGAGCTCCTAACCAGAATCCAAGGCTCTAGCGGCAGGCACGGCACTCATAAGGTGGTGTATGCCTGTAGCATTTACCTCTCTGGCCCCTATTTCCGTTATCAGCCCCCAAATGTAGTGGCTTTGAAACTTGTTACTCATAAATTGGTATACCAGATGGGGCTCAGCTGGGCAGTTCTTTTGCTCATCTTACCCACTCATGTCAAATGTCATGGCGGACATTCGGAGGCTCAGTTGGCCTTAGAAATACAAAGTGGTTTCCTTCACATGTGTGTCTCCTTGGCTGAGACGGGTAGAATAACTAGGGGGTGAACAAGGCACCCCATTTGCCCATTTGGTCTGTCCAGTAGGGTGGTCAGGCCTTTGGACATGGTGGCTCAGGGCTCCAAGAGGGCTGAAATGGGAGCTTTCTGGTCTCCCAGAGCCTAGACCTCGAACTGGCACAGTGTCACTCCCTTCACATTCTGTGGGCCAAAGCGATTCACAAGGCAGCCCAGATTCAAGGGAAGGAGATGTGGATTCCAGACAGAGTGTTGTGTGGTTGCAGGGACATAAAGAATTACCAGTGACCTTGCAGGCATAGGGACCACCCCGCTCCTCCCTCTCCTTCCCTCAGTCACCTCATTTGCAGAAGGTCACCTCCAAGGCCCTGCAGGGGAGGTAGCCTGCCAGGAGGGATGCAGACAGACGGAACTGGTGAGACTAGAGCCCCCCTCCCCCGACTCGACACTCCATGGATGTGCAGCCTGGCTGTCATCTCCTTGGGGAAGACTGAGAGTCTGGGACCCCAAGCTGGAGTGCCAGGAAGAGTCTCTGGAAGTTGAAGATGGATTTGGGGGCCCCAGGTCTCTAAGACTAGGTGGTGGTCTTCTGTTAGGAGTGTTTATCTTGGGCCACGGCCATAGGACGGGTCTGGTGCCCTGGTGTAGCTGAGTGGCCATGGTGGCGTCCAGTTTGTTCCATGCTGTAGGAGGAAGACGTGCTTCAGGAACCTAGCAGTGTGAGTCTGGCTGTGAAGAGGGGCTGGGGGATGAATGTGGCGGTGACTTCTCAGGGGCCGGGTGGGATGACAGGCTGTGACGGTGGCTGTGGCCAGCCCACGAGATCTCAAGATCTGGAAGAAAGTATAAATGGAGCCCACTCACGTTTAAACACATACACACACCCATCTCGTTATTACTTGCTATTTGCTATCAAGGCACTATACACACAGTGAGAACCTTCCTTTGGCCTCACTTCCGGCACGCCTGTGAGCCCCCTGAGGGCGGGGGCAGCAGTCATGTCATGTTTGGACACTGAGCGTGCATCTCAGAGCAGACGTTGAATAAATGAATGAGCACAACTGTGAGTAATGGTCTCCCAGAGGCATTTGGACTGCGGGAAGGCCAAAACATGAGCAGCAGCCCAAGAGGGAAGCCAAGTCTCAGTTGGCAGGACACCGGGCAGAGCAGGACCCGCCTACCTGGAAGTTTCTATGGGCACTTCTGAACACGTCCCCGGACGACACTCCTTCAACCTGAAGTGAATGGACCTGCGAAAGCCCACGTCCTCTGGGGACTCCCCAAGCGGAAGAAGGACATTGAAACAGGCAGACGAACTCAGGATCTCCTTCTCTGAGTGTCTTTATGCTCCCTTCACCAGACAGGGCCTCGTCCTTCTCCAGGGAGATGCACATCAGCGACAGGAGCTGGGATTGAGGTTCAGCCCTGCCAGGGACCCGGGGAGAAGCAGGCTCCTTCCCCCACCCCCTCACTCCTCTGAGCCGCAGGCCACATCCTATTTGCAGCCCAGGAGATTAAGGCCGGAAATTTGACTTTTTAATTTTATTATTCTTGTTCTTCCTTCCTGCTTCATTAGAACCATGTTACTGGCCTACAATACTGTATGTAAAC
Organism: Ailurus styani; assembly: GCA_002007465.1. NCBI lineage: Eukaryota > Metazoa > Chordata > Mammalia > Carnivora > Ailuridae > Ailurus > Ailurus styani. The sequence goes on from LNAC01000022.1 coordinate 3,289,099, forward strand.
AATGCTCTGCGGCCCATCTGGAAGCCTGGCTTCTCTGAGGATATAATTATGCTAAGCGACACTCACAAGGGACAGCACAATTTAGCTTCTACCTGGGCATCCTCTGGCAGCAAATCTGTCAGTTCTTGAGAGGGGACTGGCTGCTGTCCCTTCAGGGTTCCTGCTTCTTGGGGATGTGTGTGTGTGTGAGAGAGAGAGATCCAAGGGTATGGCCCACTTTCATTCTGCATGAGCTGTGGTGATAATTGATTGCGCCTTTGGTGTGTCCTCAGCAGGGAGAGCATGCGTGCCTTTGGAAGAGTAAAAGGTCACTAGTAACCAAAAAGAGAATGCAACCTCGGGTGACGGCAATACTTTGCCCTCTGCCTCTCTGTCCAGACTTAGGGCTAGGCTTGTGTTAGTTTTCACAACTGGACTGGCAGGGAGACTTACCCGGAAGGAGGGCTTTGGCTCTTGCTTTCAGCACTATCCAAGGGCACAGGGCTCAAAGGCATCAAGCCAGGATTCAAACTGCTTCCAGGCTTTGGCCCATTTGTAAGAAGGCTCTTAACTCCTGGGAGCCTTAGTTTCCCCCCTACGTAAGGAAACTAATAATACTTCCCCTGCTTATCTGCAGACTGCCTGGGAGAAATCATTGTGTTAGTGAAGGTCAGAGTGTTTTGTGTTCGTTCAAGCAAACATTTGCTGAAGGCCCACTCTGTGCATGGATTAACAGTTCTTATCTTTGCAGGGATCACGACCTTGCAAACCATAAATTATGAAGCCCTAAACAAAGGAAAAGTTGTAAAATGTATACATTTGAATTCATTTTGCGTGTGCAGGATTGGGAGAATTCCTGCCAAGTCAAAGGTACCCAGGTGGACACCTCTCAACAACCCCCTCCCTTTTTTTTTCTTAGAGGGAGAGGGAGAAGCAGACTCCCTGCTGAGCAGGGGACCCGCCCCCCCAGCATGTGGGGCTTGATCCCAGGACCCTAAGATCATGACGTGAGCTGAAAGCAGATGCTTAACTGACTGAGCCACCCAGGCGCCCCTCAAACCCCCCTTTTTACTTGTTGCTAATCACGTTATTGCTTCTCCTGCTATCTCCACCTTTCTCCCCCACCCCCAGCTCTTCTATCTTCTCTCTCCTTTGCAGCATTTTTAGCCCCTTTATCACACACCATTATAACAGCCCTTTAAAATAAACCTGTTAAAGCATAGCATGGATATAGAAAAAAGGAGAAATCATAAGTCATACAGCTTAATGCATTATCAAAAGAGGATGCAACTAAGTGGATCAAGGAATCCAGATTCCACCGACAACCTGAGTGGCTGTCCATCACACCCCTCCAGTATTCCCTTCTCCCTCAGAGTCACCAGGCCCCTCATTTCTAACACAGGTTTATTTTAGGTATATTTTTAAGCTTTCCCTCTGGGGACTCACATGCCGTGTTTTCTTGTGTGTCTCACTTATTCCGCTCATCTTTGTGGCAGTGACCCATGGTGTTGAGTGTAGCTGAGTTTGTCCACTGTCATTACTCTATAGGGTTATACAAATGTACCTGCATTTCCTTATCCCACTGTCGATGGACATTTATACTGTTATACCAGTTGGAGACTATTATGAATAAAGCTGCTGTAAATGTTCTTATACATGTTTTAAAAAACAGATATGCTGCTTTATAATTGGTAAAAATTACCAATAAACCGCACATATCTTAAGTGTGCAATGACAAGTGACCAGCTCATTCTGGAGGGATGAGGAGTGTGGCTGGGGAGGCAGGGGGTGAGGAAACCGGATATCACCCCTGATGTTCTAGGTTCACAGTTCTCACATGCATGTGATGGAGAAGACTCAGGCTGTGAAGGACAGTGACAATGGCTTCGTCACCTAGTGGCATCATGACTTTAGGCAGGTCACCTACTCTGAGTCTCTAAGTTGGCCTCTGTAGTGGGGAGATGGCCTGCTTGATGTTTGAGGACACAAATTCAAGGTATCAACATACACGTGGCCCAAAGGAGCCCTTGTAAATGCTTTGGGATGCCCCTCCTTGCTGGCCCCCTTTGGTAAAATGAAATTTGCATGGATGGTGTTAACTCACATAGTAGGCACTCAAAAACATTGAATGGACAGATGATGGATGGATGGACCGATGGATGAATGGAAGGATGGGTGGATGCATAGATGGGATGGATGGATGGTTGGATGGATGAGTACAAATGGCTGAGAGTAGCACTGGAAGGGTATAGGTTGTGAGGAGCAAGGCAGAAGTTCATGAATTCCTTTTTCTCCAATGACATGTGAGTTCTTTTTGATCCTTTATGCAACAGGCTCATTACAAGCCCTCATGACTTTCTTGCCATGGGGAATGTGTTTGAAAGGTGCTGTCATGTCCTTTTGCAGTCCCTTTGCAGGTAGACACTGGTGGTGGGGCATAGTCATGAAGGGAGGAGCTAAGTGTGTGAGGCTTGGGCATGCCTGGTGCAATGGAATAGGAGCAGGCTTACCACTACTCCTGTGAACTTGGGGAAAGCATTTGGTTTCTCTGGGCCTCAGCTATTGCATCTTGAAAATGGATGATCAGATCTGCCTGGCAGGGTATATTTTGTGGGGTATCATAGTCTGCTCAGGCTGCCATAACAAAATACCATATGCTAGCTGGCTTAAACAACAGAAACTCACTCCTCACTATTCTGGAGGCTGGAAGTACAAGATCAAGGCCGATTTGGTGTCTGGTGAGAGCTTTCTTCCTGACTTGCAGATGGGGGCCTTCTTGCCGTGTCCTCACACGGCAGAGAGAGAAAAAAGATCTGTGTCTCTTCTTAAAAGGTCACAGTATTATCAGATTAAGGCCCCACCCTTATAACCTTATCTAACCTTTTTTACCTTCTTGAAGCTCCTACCTATCTCCAGATGTAATTACCCTTGGGGTTAGGGCTACCGCATGTAAATTTCAGAGGGGACACAATTCGAATTATTGCTCAGGGAATGAATGGGATCACGGATACAAATATTCTTCATGAACTATGAAGAGCTATAGCCATTTGGATGATGGTCGGAGTGTACTGGGTGTGTCTGACAAACCGCAGTGAGAGCTGAGTAGCCAGAGCTGAGTGAGCGGTGGAAAGAGCGGAACGAGAGCCAGAAAGATCGAGTCCAAGAAGAGTGCCCGCCCCGTGTGCACGATGAGGGCGGGCAGCCACAGAGGGAGGAGCAGGGGAGGGTTTTATGTATTCACTGAAGATCTGTGCTCATCTCCAGGAACACCTGTGGGAGCCAGGGCTCATCTGCTCCAAAACTCCTTCCAATATTTTTGTTACTCCAGACATCTCCTCCTGTGAAGCTATGGTTAATGGCTGCTGGTGGAAAAAAAGTGTTCCTAGTAGAGTATGTAAATGAGATTGCATCCATGCATTATTAAAAGAGTAAATCCATAGCCAGAAGCAGATGTGTGTGAAGCAAGGTTAATTCAACGTAACGCCTTTGCACACCAGTAGAACTAAAAGCTCCTTGAGTGCAGGACTCATGTTTGGGGCGCTTCTGTGTCAGCTGCAGCTTCTAACATAGTTTCTAGGACTCTGAAAAAGTATGGGCTCTGAAAATACATTTGCTGAAAAATAAAATCTCTCTAAAAGACATATATTGGGAAGGCAAAGAAAGGCGAGGAGATTCTCTTGGTTTGCAGCACCAAGTCCTGCCGAAGGGCAGGGGTGGGGTCCGGCATAGGCTCCCATGGAGGCAGATTGGGCTGCAGGCCCCTGTGTCCCAGGAGTCCTCTCAGTTCAAAGTATCTCCACTTCTAATGCCAGAGGGGAATAGATTCTACCACTGGGACTTTCTTTTTCTTTTTCTTTTTTAAGATTTATTTCAGAGAGAGGGAGCAAGCGAGCATGAGTGGTGGGAGGAGGGAGAAGCAGACTCCCTGCTGAGCAGGGAGCCCAAAGCTGGGCTCCATCCCAGGACCCTGGGATCATGACCCAAGCTGAAGGCAGACGCTTAACTGACTGAGCCACCCAGGCGAACTGGGGTTTTATTCCTTTGCATTTGTCTCCTTCTTCCATTTTGAAAGGTAACACCCACAGACACACCAAATTCGGCCTCAATGACTCTGCTTCATTTTTTCCAGGCTGTGTTGACTCCCTTCTCTCTCAGCCTCATTTCCTCATCTGTAAAGCAGAGGATGACAGCAATATTTGCCTCCCTGGGCTGATTGGAATGGCCCATGGATGTAAAATAATGACGGTGCAGGAGGTTAGTTATTATCGGTCCCACTTTAAAAGTGAATGTGACATGAGGAGACAGTGTCCTGTGCAGAAATCTCCACCCATTTTTAAGAATCGAATCAGTATGTGCTGGTGGTGGGCTTGCTGTGGGTGGGGCGCTGTCCTAGGTGCTAGGGAAACATCCCTGGGTAAAAGAAGGCTCAGTGCCTCGCAACAAGAGAGAGATGATGGGGCGCCTGGGTGGCTCAGTGGGTTAAGCCTCTGCCTTCGGCTCAGGTCATGATCTCAGGGTCCTGGGATCGAGCCCCACGTCGGGATCCCTGCTCAGCAGGGAACCTGCATTCCGCCCCCCCCACCTGCTTGTGATCTCTTTGTCAAATAAATAAATAAAATCTTAAAAAAAAACGAGAGAGATGATGATGAAGGGTATAAACACATCAATGAGACAGTGGCGGGTATACAAATAACAGAGCTAGATGCTCAAACTCAAGACTCCGCTCTCCCCTTTGTGGAAGTCGGGCATGGCCACAGCCCTGAAGGAGCTTGCAGTATGCCAAAGAAGTCTCATCTGGACTGGCAAAGTGCCACTGGCTCTGGGGGTTCCTAGAGAATTGCAGAAGTGCATGGGTCTGGGCTGGTCCGTGGGGTTCCTGGGAGGGAAAGATGGAGTCTTACTACAGGAGTCCAGGAAGGTTTCTTGAAAGGGGTGGATTCTGCATGGATGGAGGGGAAGGAGAGCCCATCCCTTAAAAGCCAGAGCAGTGATAGCAACAGACCCACGGCCGTGGAACCAGGCTGACAGTGTCTGGGATGATGCCTGTGAATTTCAATGATTGGGAAAGTGGAGAGTGCTTCAAAGAATTCCTTCAGCTGGCAGCTGGGGGCGAGGGGGCAGGTGGGGCATTGGGACATTTGGGGCTGGGGGCAAACTTGGCTGAGACCTGGTTCTCCTCTGAGTACCTTTCTTAGTTTTGCTTTATCATTTCGGCACCAGGTATGGTTAATATTTTCAGGGTTCTTATGAATATTTCATGGGAGTGCTTTCGTTTTCCCTCTTAAACATGTATTTAGAATGGATTGCCACATTCCTGGGTAATTTTATTAAATCCAGAGGCCAATCTTCTTCTTTTTCTTATTCTTTTTTTTTTTTTAACAACAGTCCACTGCTTTGATTTTATGAAGGACATCAATAGGGAAAAAGGAGTTGCTGAATAGAAATCTGCTTTATAGCAAAATATCTAGAAACTCATCTATTCATTTTTGAATAGGAGGCTGGCTGCAGCTGTGAAAACAGTCACCTCTTGGACTTTTATACGTAGACACGTGGGTGTGTTTAAATGAAAAAGAACAGCGGCGGGCCACTCCTGGCCAGGTGCGGTCCTTGGGAACGCAGTCTCGTGCCATCGGTGTGGGAGCCTTCAGGAGTTGACTCATCCCTGAGCCTTTCCCATTTGGGTCTCCGTCCCAGGGAGGCCACCAGCTCAGCGTGTGACCCTGCACACATCGCTCTCCTTGTCTCCGTCCCCCCTTCTTCACCCACAGAACGTGCTCGGCTGGCCCACGTGCTCTGGGAAGCCCCGTCCATCTCTGGCATCTGGGGGGTCAGCGGATCCTGAGAAGGATTTGTCTGGGCACTGCAGGAGCCACGGGGAGACGAACAAGCACATTTTATTTAGTTCAAAGAAACAACCAAATTAATGAAAAGAACCGCTTTTCTTGAGTTAGCAGTGAGTAGAGAAACAACGAAATGAGTGTTTCTGGAAACCCTTCCAACTTAGGATGAAAACAAATCCAAGATAACAATGAGCCTCCCCACGTTTCAGTGCAGTCTCTGCGGGAATCAGAACACCTCGAGTGGAGCCCCCCCCCCATTTCCAAGGCAGAGCACGGATCATCTATGCGGGCCCAGCCTGTCTCCTGCTCCCCAAACCGCCAGACATTTACAGAAGCTAAATTAACTTTATGCATGGCTAGCAGCTGCACCTTCCAGCTGCCGTGGGGTTCCTGGTTCTCATTTAGACTTCAGGGCAGGCGTGCTGCTGCTGGGAATACACACCTTGACACGGAGTCCAGGGGTGAAGGTGGCAGAGAGAGAGTCCGCCTTCCGCAGTCTTTGCAGCGAATACCCAAAAAACTGCTATGGCGAGACTCCAAATCCGGTGAGTGCCCGAGGATGATGACGGTGGCCTCAAGCAGTTACTGTTTGCTAAGCCCCTTCTGTGCACTGAGCTCTCGATAACCCTCAGAATTCCGGGAGATCTCAACCACCATGCCCATTTCGCGGATGGGAAAACTGAGGCTGAGATGTGAGGCTTCTTCGAAAAAGGTGGACAGCTGGTATGCCAGACAGGATCCTGGGAAAGACAGTGTCAGCATTTTCTGCTTATCCCGGTTTGTGTTCCCACTGAAGCCCTTGTACATACACAGTCTCCTTTGGTCCTCATGCCATTTTGCCGACAGGCATGAGGTCATTTGTATCCCCGTGTTTATGGGTGAGGCCACAGGAAGCTAAATGCCTAAGGGCAGTGGCTAAAGGATTAGCAAATCAGGTCTGAAACTCAAATCCGACTCCTCGCCTCCTTCAGATGGTAATAACAGTGGGAAATAAAGAATATTTAATAAAAATTAAAGTTTTTTTTTTTCCTTTAGCATGAATGTTTAGGACTGGAGAGAACCTTACAGATAATCCGAAGGGGAGCAGGCAGGTCATCTGAGGTATGAGGAGGGAGCCATCGGACCCAGGGTCTCCCCGAACATTTTTGCAAGTTTGGGTGTGAATGTGTGTAAGTGCCTCGCTCGGTGACAGGCCCGTCCCCCTGGGGAAGTACATCCTGTGATGGGAGGGGCTGATGCTTTCTTGTGCATAGGGATGTCCCGGCGTCCAGCACAGCCTTGGCACTCAGCAGGTGCCCCATACATGATGGTGGAATTAATCAGGTTCTTAAAAAGTTCCATGATGCTATAAATATCTGTGAGTGCGTGCAAGGGCAGTAGTGGATCTCAGAAATCCTCCCTTCAGGCTTCTTACCCTCCAGATGCAGACCCAGAGGCCCAGAGCGCACAAGGTGCAAGCCTTGGGTGCACTTGGGCAGGGCAGGTCTGGGAGCTGGGTCTTAGTCTCTGCGGGGACCACCCCCTCCCCATGGTGCCCCAGGGCCTCCTGCAGTGAGAAAAAAGTGCTGGGCCCCAGAGGCCCGCAGGCCAGCCAGCTTGGAATGGCTTGCATTCAGCAAGTCACTCTCCTCTGTGCAAAGGGAAGGTGCTAAAGTGCTTGAGAAGAGAGATTCTCTTAAGTAGGTTAAACACTCCCCCACTCCCCAGCCTCATTTACACTATTCATTTGCTCAGCAGACTGTGGCTTCCCAGATAGTATTCGGGTACATGCAGCCCTATCCAGGTGTGAATGACTTGAAACCAGAAAATACTGGGGTCGGAAATCAAGCTTGTGCTCTATGGAGAAGGCGGTGTCGGGGTCCAGGGGTGCCAGGCCTGCAGGGCGTGCATCCCCTACCCTGGCCAGGTTTTGTGCTGTCTTGGTGGCAGGGGGTGGGGGGGTCATCTCAGGTCCAGGCTGCTAGGAAGCAGGCAGTGGAAGCCCAGAGCAGAATTTCTGGGAAACAAAGTGTTCCTCTCCCCACTCCAGCCATTTCTCTTCTGTCTGAGCCTTAATGAGCTTTTAGTGCCAGGAGGGAAAGCGGATGGAAAGAACAGCCCAAAGTTGCTAATGGGATGGACAGTGTGCACGTTGCAGGAGTCCCTTCCCCTGGGGCCATCATCCTGTCCGTGGTCTGCCCAAAATGGGGGAGGGCAGGAAAAAAACAAAGGCCTTTATAAGGTGGGGGAATTCTGTATAATCCATTTGTGCAAGTATCAGGATTCAGAATGAACCCTTTTGGCCTCATTAGTTGCTAAGTGGTGCTGGGACTAATATCCCCACACTTGCTGGGAACAGGAGGGGTTTGAGGCTGTTTCTGTAAGGGGATTCTCTGGCTATTTGCTCCTCAGTGTAGTCAGAGTAAGCTGGTGGGTGTTGGGGAGCCCAGTCCTGCTGGACTTCCAGCTCCTTACATATCACGGTCAGGTTTCTAGAGGCCTGTTCCAAAGCTGATTTACAGCTTAAGAGGAAAGCAGGCCTGGGTTCAAATCCTGCCTGCACTAAGTTAATCAGTTTCTCTCTGCTTTAGTTTCTCTATCTGTAGAATGAGGAGAGTACCTACCACCTGCCCTGTAGGCTTTACTGAAGGTTCATTGAGATAATACGTATAGGCTAGAGGGATAAAATAAATGACATTAAACTGTGCGTTTGAGACCTTCCATCCTCCCTGGGCCCATCTGCCCATATCTGCTGACTAAAGAAATTGTCTCTGGAATCTACTAGCTTATATCATGAGATTTTGCAGCAGTTCAGAGTCAGAATCTGAGCTGAGAGAGAGAGAGAAATTGAACACACACATGCTGCAGACAGTACGGGAGTTTACATCCCAAAGAGCCAAGAATGACTTAGGAAAGAAAACTAGAAGCAGAAGGAAAAGGGGGCAAGCATGGAAAAGAAGGGTATAGCTGGAGGTGGACTTTGGGCTGACGGGTTGATGGGAGGCATATGTAGAAAGGCTGAGGCGTGACCCATGGGGGCAAGGGCAGTGTAGAAAAAGGTGTTTAACCAGAGTTTCAGGGTATTAATGAACCACTTCTTCACTTCATATCAAGAAATCGGTAAAGATTGTAATTGCTTTTCAACTCTGTTGCCTGCCAGGCTGCGTTTTCTTTTATGGAGACCAGACCAGACTATGTGGGGCTCCAGGTTATATTTGGGTTACAGTTGAAGTGTCTAGCATAGTGCTTGGCACACAGGAGATGCTAAATGTAGTTATTAAAAGATGTAGAGAATTTCAAGGGTGAATGGGCTATATCACAGCAACCGACTGTTTTCACTTTCTAGTAATATTTAAGGAATGTTCTTTGGCTCTGAGTAGGTTGTGTAGGTGGGGCAGGAGGAGATCCCTAAATATAGGGGATTTGTGTCCGAGACCCTGCTGTGGGCTTGACCCGCGCTGGAGGGGCAATGAGAGGGAGCAGGTCTGTTGTCATTAATGTGTTGGCTGAAATTGAAAAGAATGCAGGAAATTTTACATGAGGAAAGAAGCAATCAGCCATAATCAGGTTTGGGTCAGTCACAGCAGATACCAAACAGAGGTAGAGACAAGTCTTAGTTACAGTGCTTTGGAGGAGTGAACCTCCGTCCTAACTTGCATATTAGAAACACCTGGGGTGCTTTAGCGATATTAACACATGGCCTCATTGCATATCAGCTGGATTAGAGCTTCTGAGGCTGGACCTAGGCATTTTTAAGCGATTTCCTCGAGGAACCTCATGCTGTGAATCTCTGCACTAAGGTGTTACAAACTCAATTCTGATCCCATCTGCTGATGTCCCAGGGTTCTGAGCCAGATTTTTAAGGAGGGAGAGAGACATGTAGGAAGAGCAGGGGCTTTAAAGCAGCAAGAGTTTCCTCTCTCTCAGGTGGATACTGCGTCCCATCGTTTCAGAAAGACCTGCCCAGTTGCAAGATTCAACTCAGGGGGAAAGGACTGGCAAGGATGAGATGAGGGGCCACGGCCTCACTGTCTAGGTCAGATGGTGCTAGAGGCAAATCTAGAGCAGAAGCCTTCTAGACTAGTGACAGGCTTGTCACAAACAAGGTAGACATTTTTTGGAGTGGTTGAAGCCTAGTACCTCCTCAAGAGTGCAGGGCCCAGGGTGGTGACGATGGGGCTGTGGGTGATGGGTGTAGGTGGTGGGGTGGAGGGGATATGGCAGATGATGTGGTGAAGGTGATGGATGGAGGTAATGAGTGAAGGTGATGTGGTGAAGGAGATGGGGGCACTGATGGCAATGATGGGGGATGATGATGGTGGTCGGTGATGATAAAGATGGTGGAATGTGTAGGAAATGGTGGAGGTGGTGTTGATATTGGTGGAAGTGTGGGCACTAATGGGTGGGAGTGATGGTGATAATGGCGCTGCCTCCATCTGGGTGATGGGTGTCCTGATCAATAGTGATTTGGTGGTGATGGCATCTGTAATAGGGTGTTTGTACCCGTACTAGTATCAATTGCTGTGTAACTAGTTACTGCAAACTTAGCAACTTTACATAATACCCATTTGAGTTACTGGGGGTCAGGAATCCAGGAGGGCCCCACTGTGTCTTCCACTAAGTGCCTGGCAATGCTGAGACCTAGGTGCTGGCAGGGCTGCATTCCTTACTGGGGGCTCTGGGAGAGAATCTGTGTCCGAGCCCCATTGGTTTTTTTAGCCAGATTCGGTTCCTTAAGGTTGTTGGGCTGTGCTTGCATTTCCTGTTGGCCATCATCCTGGGCTGCTCTTTGCTCCCAGAAGCGTCAAGCACCCCTTCTCGTGATTTCCGTGTCATCCCCTTGAGCAGTGGTGGGTTTAGTTCCTCTCGTGATTCCCAGCTCTCTGAGTTTCCTGTCTGCTGCCTCTCTCTGACTCCAGTTGGAGGAAGTTCTCTGCTTTTCAGTGCACAGAAGACGAGAGTGGGCCCACTTGGATAGTCCAGGATAATCCTCCCTGTTTTGAGGTCTGTAATCCTCATGATGTCAGCACGCAATATATTCGTGGATTGCAGGGGCCGTGGGCATGGACATCTTTGGGGGCACAGTGAGGAATGTTGATGATGATGATGATGCTCGTGGTGTTGGTGGTGCAGGAGCCCCTCTCGCTTCTGACAAAGATGTCCCACCCCAGTGCCAGAGCATGTCCTCATTGGCTCAGAGGCTGGGGAAGATGAAGTTCTAGATGGCACAGCACTAGAGGACATGACTGGCGGGAGGACTAGGCTGTGGGGGGCGGGAAGGCGTGCAGGAAGGGATGAGGAAGGCGGCCATATTTGTGACATTCGTTAATCCTCTTGTCCTTCACCTTGACCACCACCAAGGTCGTCTTTTACACATCTGTCCTCCCTTCCCTTAAACTGTTCTGTAAGCTCCTGAGGATAGAGTCGCTCTCACTCTGTCCTTCCTCACAGCTTTGAGCTCAGAGCTAGGACTTAGGAAAGAGAAGAGGACAGAGACATGATGGTTGAGTGTACACAGCCAGCAGGCTGCAAAGCTCATTCAAAACCCAGCCTGGTTTCTCTTCTGCAGCTGAGTGCTGGCTTCCCCTGAAGGTGCTCAGTGGAGCCCAGTCCCCAAGTGACGGGTGGAGAACAGGGAGAGGGTGTCCAGAGTGCTCCCTCACCTAGTGGCATTTCCTAGTGCTCATCTGGGGCCCCGACACCACGGGAAAGATGGGCGGTTGGCTACAAGACAGCTCCGTTCCTCGGTAACCAAGTCTATAAGCACATTTATTTGTTTCGGCCTGTTTCAGGTAGATTTTCTCCAGATCTAATACATGAAACAAACACTGTGTTTGGCTGTGGATACTGGGAGAGAGATGGGAGGGAGGCCCAGTCCGTCACTGTGACTCCCTTGGCAGGTTCTGTGTGTGTACGAGACCCTGCCTCTGGCTGCTGCCACTCAGAGGGCTGGCTGGCCCTCGTCCCCATCACTGGAGGGCACGCCGAGCTGCTGATTACTCGGGAAGGCTCTCGCGTCCCTCTCAAGCCGCAGGTCACACCTACCGCCCCCCCAACCCCACGTGTGTCATCCTCTTCTCCCCATCACCATCACCTTCAGAGAACTCACAGACCCCCGACATCCCAGTAAAAGATAGTTTTTCTAGGTAGTGTTTTAAAATTTGTTTAAAATTATTTTTTTAAGGCTCGAGCCCATTGTTCAAGATAGTCCAACATGGTGATAGCGGTATTTCAGTAAAGCTGTTAAAAAAGGAAAAGATGCCCACACAGGAGCGGTTGGAGTCAGAGCAGTCCCGGGTGGGCCCCCCCGCTGGGGCTTCAGGTCCGACTGGCCCACATTCTGTTACAAAGAAACTGAGACCCAGAGGTAGCAGGCGGGGTTCCCAAAGTCATGGGGACAGACAGAGACGGAACCTGGCCTGGAAGGCTTGTCTCCTGACTCCTGGTGTGTTGCTCTTCCCCTCGAGCTGGAGGACTTCCCTCAGAAGGGGGCAGACGGGTGGGTATTTGAACCTGGAGAAATCTGGGGAGGAGAGGAGGCAAAGAGACGTGATGTTAAGAACTCGTGGCCTTGGGGATTTCTCAAGGGGTGCTCCACAGACTAAGCCCGAGGCCCCGAGCACGTGTAGGGAGGGATTCTGGGCAGTCAGGGTGGGAGAGGGCAGGGGCTGAGGCGTTCTGTGGAAGCTACGTCCCCATGACCTCACTCATCACAGAGCCCGGCTCAGCCACACCCCTGAAGTGACACCCAGGCCAGCAGCCCCGTAGGGCAGGCGGACCTAGAGTTGGTAACACCTGAATGTCGAGGATGTCAAAAAGCTGTTAGAACCAAGAGGCTGCCAGGGTACTGCTGCCACAAGCAGGGGGAGCAGGAGAGGGAGAAGCAGGCTCCCCAGTGAGCAGGGAGCCCGACGTGGGGCTCGATGGGTCATGCATGACCTGAGCTGAAGGCAGCTGCTTAACTGACCTAGCCCCCCGGGCACCCTAGAGGTGGTTTTCTAGTACAGCAATACACGAGGCACATTTCAGGTTTCCCTTTCCTTCTAATCAAGGGTTAAACTTCCTGAGCAGTATCTCAGGCTCTGTGAATTTAGAAAAGCACTTACAAATTTTGTGTACCTGTGGTCTATTCTTCTGTCTGTTTAAATAAGTAATACATACACATGGTGCACATATTCAAACCCTTAGGAAGACAGAAAACAAAAGGCAACGTTGTCTTGGATCCCCGTCCATTTCTTCAAAGGTAAATGCTCTTAGCAGTTCCTTCTGGATCCTTCTACTAAAGGTAGGTTATATGTGTGCTTGTATATATATCTACAGCTATTATAGTGTCTATGGCTACCTCCTTTTTATTTATAGCAACTGTATCACCTGCATTGGTTTGCACTTTGGTGTATTTTTTTTTTTCCCTATTAATGATTTAGCTCAAACCCCTCTCCATCATCTGGGACTGGTTTCGTAGTGTCTTGCTGTGAGGATGGATGTGTGAAGGGCAGTTGCGTTGTTTTCAGGTTTGAATACATACACAAACACGTCTCGGTAAACTCTGGCTTCTGGATAGTGTTTACATATCCTGGATCAAAGGCCTTGTTCATTTTACATGTCGACAGGCACATTTATTTTGGCACTCCCCTATGAAAAGGCTTTCGCGACCATTCCTAACAGTATCTTCCTCTGCATGCGTACAAATGCATTATCCCATCTGAAGCCCACAGAAGCGTGTGAGTTGGTCATCTTTCCGTTTTCCAGAGGGAGAAACTGAACCTTAGAGATTAGGTTGAACCTGTGCCCAAGGTCACACAACTAGTAAAAGGTTTGGTTTTCCTTGAAATTTTTTTTTTCTTTTTTCTTTTTTTTTTTTTTTTTTGTTTAGTGAAAAGCATTAACCTTCCATAGGGATCAAAGAAGAGGCCGGCAAAACCCAAACTGAAGATAGACTAAAGAAAATGTCCTTACAAAAAGAGCGCAGACTTAGCGGTGTCTCATCTGTTTATTCCTCTGCGATCATGGAGGGACAGCTGACCTCTCCAAATCTTGAGATTCAGAAATTTATGAAGACGTGGGTTCATTGCAGTCTGGTCGGAGTGGCTCCGAGAGGTGGGGAGAGGAGGCTTCATGGGGATCCCCGCCCCGAGGCCCTGTGAGCTGACCATGTGGCCCCCCGGACCGGCTGCACGATATTCCTGGGCCTGGACTCCGGGCTCAGACTGTAGGAGATGCACCCTCTGAGGCATGTGGCTGTGAGCTCAGGCCTAGGACCTCTGCAGGGTACAGGACTATGAGGAAGGTGTAACCTGGGGTCTCTGCCCGGGCACCTTAGGAGTCAGAGCCCTTCTGTCACCGCAGTGCAACCCCAGATTTAATCAGGCGAAGAAGAGCAGTGGTGTTATTTGAAGGGGACTCAGGTGGAAGGACGTGGGGATGAGGGCATTTGTAATTGTGGGTACCTACTTTGTGCCAAGCGTTATACACTGCATGCCCCCTTCAAGCTTTGCATCAGGCACGAGAAGCTGTTACTGTTCCATTTCAGAGGAAAGGAAGCTGAGGCTCAAGAGCCTTGTTTTCAGAATTGGGGCTCCAGGTGTAGACCCGATTGGCAGGCAGGTGGTGTGTCATCAGCCCGGGCTGCCCTAACAGGTACCAGAGACTGGGAGGTTTAGGCAGCAAACGCTGATGTCTCACGGTTCTGGAGGCTGGGAAGTCCATAGAGCAAGGTGACTGCTTCCTTTTTTTTTTTTTTTTAGATTTTATTTATTTATTTGACAGATCACAAGCAGGCAGAGAGGCAGGCAGAGAGAGAGGAGGAAGCAAGCTCCGTGCTGAGCAGGGAGCCCGATGTGGGGCTCGATCCCAGGACCCTGGGATCATGACCTGAGCCGAAGGCAGAGGCTTTAACCCACTGAGCCACCCAGGCACCCCAAGGTGCCTGCTTCCTGATGGCCACTTTCTCACTGAGAGAGAGGGAGATCATCTCTTCCTATAAGGGTTCTAATCCCATCCTGACGGCTGCACCCGCATGAACTGATTACCTCCCCACCTCAGAATACCATCTCCTTGGGGACTAGGCTTTCAACATATGAATTCTGGGCAGACATGTACAGTCTGTAGGAGGTTTTCTGTTAACCCTGCCTGCCTGGGTCATATTTAGTGCATGGGGCCCAGCTAGACTGAGCTAGCAACTGGGTGCCTTTGGGCTGAATCCAGCAGCCAGAGGAAGCCTGTGAAAAGGAGTCCGTATTTCGGGCATCCTTCCTTGCTTTACCCACTGCCCTGCATTCTGCTCATGTTACATAGCAAATCCACTGTCTCCAGCTCTGAGCGGTGGAGGCTAAAATTGAATCCGAAGTCCAGAAACTTCCTGCCTGATGAGGTAGGCAGAATGGCATAACGGAAATGATTTTCACTGCCCCATCAAGCTGCTATAGGGTGCCGGGAATGAACCCAGACCGGCTCGGGCAGCGGGGGAGAAAGAGAAAGGTAGAGATTCTTAACGAATTGACTCCCCTCTGTGGGGCGGTGGCTGTCCCAGGGTCTTGCAGGGGGAGAGACTGATGTTCTCTCTGCTTCGAACCCACCTGGGGTCTCCCTGACAGTAATGCACTCAGCTCCTCTTCTCCATCAGGGCCAGGCCCTGGCGGGGTGCCTGGGCGCCAGGGTGAAGGTAGCAAGAGCCCCTCTCACCTGGAGGATTCCGGGTACATGGGAGGGAGCCACAGAAGCGGGTGCTCCGTGCCGAGAGAGTGCGGGCGGGCGGCATGGGATGCAGAAGCCAGGAGCAGGAAGGCGCGGTGGCATCATCTCTGCCCCAGGGGCTCTGGTGTGGGTAGGCCTCTTCAAATCCTGCCTCTACCGCTTCATCCATATGACCTTGCAAGGGACTTGCCCGCTGGGAGCCCTGGTTTCCTCTTCTCCCATAAAGATGTCTGTTTCTGCAGTGTGACTGGCACAGAAGAGGCCCTTGGTGGCTTCTCTTCCTGGCCTCTGAGTCTCGGGAGCTCCCTCTTGTCTCAGAACAGCTCTCAATTCACTGGTACCCCCCTTCCTGCATCTACGTGCCGACACCACGCGCGGCACTGAGACTGGAGTGATGATTCAAACAGACACGGCCTCTCCCCTCTGGGCTCTTACTGACATTGAACCGTAAGTACAAGGGTGGTGATTTCTCAAGGTGACTGTTAGGAACTGTAAGAGCACACAGTGGGGCCCAGAGCTGCCCTGGGCAGGGATCTGGGGCCTGGAAGGGGTGGGCCTAGGAGGCAGAGCCTCTGGGTTCTGCGTCTGTCTTCCTGCTGGAGCCTCGGGCCAGCTCTCTCCCTCCCCGCACGCCGGCCCCTGAGGACAGCCTCTCCTCCCAGCTCCCTGTGGACCCAGAGAGCCTCGGATAAGCTCTCCCTCTGGTTGTCCTCAGGATTCTGCTGTCAGTTGGCCTAGTCTCTCCCTCCTTCTTTTGCCTAGAGCTCCCAAGCACATCTGACTCTGAATGCAGGCTTCTCCATCTCCGTCAGGACCTCCGCCCCAGGCCATGTGATCCACTCTTGCAGGGAGGCTAGCCCCTCTCGCTGCTTTCTGAAGCTGGAGGGATGCCTCCTTCATCTTCCTCGCCAGGTGGGGAGAGTCGGGAAGGGGGTGCGGGGGGGGAGAGGATTGCCCTGGGAGAAATGGTGCTTTCAGTTGTCATGGTAACTGTTGCTAGGTGTCACCAGGAACCCCACTAGAGGTTGACCTTCCCAGTAAAAAGGGCTCTGAGCAGGACCTGAACCCTCGCCCTGGGCTGAGTTAGTCGGCTTCAGTCATTCATTCATGCGTGCATTCAGTCAGTCAACATCTGTGTCTCGCCTGCTGTGGATGGGGACTGTTGCGAGTCTCTGAGAATTCCGAAATCAGTCTCTGTCCTCAAGGGGCTCAGTCTAGTGGGGTAGGAAAAATGCAAATACAGCGTGATATCGGACTGAATAAGGACTGTGCTGAATACGTCCACAGGGTACGGGGAGAGCAGGGCAGGGGTGCCTCGCTCTGCCTGGAGGGTAAGAGGGCTCATCTGGGAGACTTCCTGGAGGGGGTGACGCTGGTGCCAATAACCAGGCAAAGCTGCTTTCTGGAACTTCTCAGTCTACTTGCGGGAGATGCACATGGAAATTGGGGGGAACACATAGGCTCATCTGTGGTGTTGGGTATGTGGGAAGGAGGGGCGACAGAGAAGGCCCGCCAGTTAAGTGGAGGTCAGATTACAAAATGTCTAAAACACAGGTCCTGGGTCCTTCCGAGGAGAAGGTCCTTCCGTGGGAATCGGAGCATGGGAAAGGCAGGTTATTGCGGGAGCCACGTACCGACTCTAGACACTGGCCACGGTGGATGGCCAGGCCCTGGAGGGCATCCTGGGTGAAGCGGTCAGGCTTGTGTGACCACTGGAATACAGTGGGTTGGAGGAAATGAGAAGGAAGTCCGCACTGACTTCCAGACTCCTGGCTCGGGGCTGGGGGTGCAGACAACTGAAACGGGGGGACAGGGGGAGCGGGGAGGCGGTGTCTCTGCAGGATGCGGGCAGCACGTGTGGGGGAAGAGTCTAGCGGACTGCTAGCCACCTGGGCTGGCGGATGCGAGGCCAGGGCTGCGTGTGGGCTGAGGCAGGCCCGTGGGCCACAGAGCATCCAGAGGGTCAACATGAAGGCCAAGGAGGAGCACTCAGCGGGGTGGTGACCGAGCGAGTGGTGTCACAGGCGGCAGGTGCGAGTGAGCCGTGGGCGCAGGTGCTACGGGGCTGGTCATGTGAGGACTGTAAAGAGTGCATTCGATTTGGCAATTAGAGAGCCGCTGGGTCACTCTGCCGGAGACGTCTCCGTGGAGCGGCGGAGGCAGAGGCCGGAGGCAGAGGGCTGGTGAGCGCCAGGAGGGCTGGGACAGAGGTCCGCGGCGGAACTTCTCCAATCGAGGAGCTTAGGCGGCCAGAGGAGGGGACCTGGGTGAGGGAGGAGGGCAGGCTGTGAGGATTTCTGATCTGTGGGGAGCACCAGTGCACTTGTGGGGGGTAGAGAAGAGGCCCCTGGAGGAGGAGGGGGAAAGCACAGGGCTGCGGATGGAGGTGGAGAAGCGACAGTGTCCCCAGTGACAGCCAGGCAGCCATGGGGTTAAGTGGCAGGTGGAGTGTTCTTGCCTTTGGGGGTGACCTGGGAGGGAGGAGGCGGTGGGTATGAAGATGGAAGGGGCTCTGGGATGTGTGCGTGTGCTTGTGTCTCCCTGGGGGCATCCAGACATCTCTCTACACCCAGGTCTTGGTGGAGTTTTGGAGCCTGGACTGTTTTGTTGGTAAAAAGTTCAGGTTTCGTCAGCACTTGAATGAAATGGGTTGCGTGGACGGGGTGTATTTCTGCGTTGTGGGGTGTGTGTGTGTTTATGCTTGGCTCTGGAGGTGTGTGTTCATGTGTCTCTGTATGTGTCTGTGTAGGTCTGTGTGTGTTTGTGTGTGAGAAGGTGCAGGTGTCTCTGTGTGTGTGGATGTGTGTGTTGTGTGTCTGTGTGTATGTATCTGTCCGTGTATTTGTAGGTCTGTGAGTGTGTGTGTGTCTGGGTGTATCTGGGGGTCTGTAGGAGTGTGTCTGTGTGTCTCTTGTCTGTGTGGGTGTGTGTGTGTGTACTCTTGTGTACATTTCTCTGTATGTGGGCTTGTGCCTGTGTTTCTCTGTGGGTATGTTTCTATGTCTCCATCTCCGTGTGTGTCTGTGTGAGTCTGTGTGCTGGAGTGAGATCAGGAAGCATGTATCAGAGTTCAGAAGACACTGAGCTATCATCTAGGCCAATATTATCCCGGTTGGGCAGAAGGGACCAGTCCCAGGGACATGGAGGCGCTTACTCAAGGTTACAGGGAATACAAGACAGAATCAGGCGGACCCTGGTGTCCTGGCAAACTGTGTACGTCTGAAGCTCCCAGGATAGGGTAGGCAGAGATCTCTTCAGAAGGGGAGGCCACCAGAGGCCTTGTGGCTGGCTGGCTGGCGCCACAGGAGCTGGTATTTTTCTCTCTCAGAACTTATTTGGGTTACATAAAACATTGTCTCCCAGTCTGAACCTGGAGAACCAGGCCCACATGGACCAAAACGACCTGGGGACTCATTCTTATTTGGCCTGGACCCTGGGAAGTACCCATGCTAACTGGGGTCCCCAAAGCCCAGCCCTCTGCCCTCCACCCTAACAGCTGAGGGCTGACACACTTTTGCCCACAAGGCCTGGAAGGAACTGGGTACATGGAGCCTCCCCTGCAACGTTCATGCTTAAAGCTCACATGGGGTGAGCTCTGTCCACACAGCAAGCCGGAGCTGGACGATGCTGCTGTTGCAGCTCAAATTTCATTTCCGCCTGGATGTTTCATTTTGCCATCTAATTGGGTGACAAATCAAGGTGATGAATAGGGAGGCAACCTGCATTTAGTGTGACATTCTCATCCAAAATGGGCCCCCCCCCCACCCTCCTTGACTGCTCTGACCTCACTGGATGGCTGTCTGCGGATTTGGAAACATGGCTGGTGGAAATCTGGCCCCCCCCCCAACCCCCGAATTCAGGTCATTTCCGTTGACTCGGGCAAGAGCTGCTCTAAAAATCCTCAAGGCTGTTTGATTTAGCAGGAATGCCCCCTGCTGTGATAGAAGCCGTCATATACTTGGGATGTCTGGTACCTTCTTCCCTCGGAGCCAGCATTAGCCAATAAAAATGTAGTGGGAGCAGGACGCCTGGGTGGCTCGGTTGGTTAAGCGTTTGTCTTCGGCTCAGGTCATGATCCCAGGGTCCTGGGATCGAATCCCGCTTCAGGCTCCCTGCTCAGTGGGGAGCCTGCTTCTCTCTCTGCTTGCTGCTGCCCCTGCTTGTGTCCTTGTGCGTTCTCTCACTCTCTCTCTGTGACAAATAATAAAATCTTAAAAAAAAAAAAATATATATATATATATATATATAGGGCGCCTGGGTGGCTAAGTGAGTTAAAGCCTCTGCCTTCGGCTCAGGTCATGATCTCAGGGTCCTGGGATCAAGGCCCGCATCGGGCTCCCTGCTCGGTGGGGAGCCTGCTTCCTCCTCTCTCTCTCTGCCTGCCTCTCTGCCTACTTGTAATCTCTCTATCAAATAAATAAAACCTTTAAAAAAAAAAAATATATATATATATATAGTGGGAGCTTCATATGTTATTTCAAATTTTCCAGTAACTGCATCTAAAAAAGTGAAAAGGAAGAGATAAAACAAGTGTTAAGAGTATTTTGTAAATATATCCAAAATCTTATTTCAACGTGTCATAAATATAAAAATTATTAATAGTTAACCTTCTTTTTTGTACTAAGTCCTGGAAACCCAATGTGTGTTTTGCATTTACAACCCTACTCAGCTCTTCAGCGAGTCTCTTCTGGTGCTCCCAGTCACATGGAACCAGGTTGTCCTAGAAGGTTCTGGGCTGGGGGCTCTGGGCCTCTGTTTCCCTATACATGAAGTGAGGGTGATACTCCTGTCCTTTAGCCTTCCCAGGGCTGTTTTCAGGGTGTAGCATTCCCATTTCCAGAGCTCTTATTCTGAGAAATGCTAAGACAGAGTTACAACACGATAGGCTGTGTTAAATATTTGCATTTAGAGAGTCGGTGTTTCCAACACACTAAATAGCAACATCTGTCTGTGTACCCTTATGTGGAAATCGAAAGTCTAAATCTGAGGTAAATCTGATAGGGAGGCCCTGGCCAAATGTTCTTCCTGCCACTCCACTCCACTGGCTACTATGGCAGGCTCTTCATATCTGAAAAATAAATACAAATGTTCTTGGCAAACCAAGAGGTGTAGTACACAGGCTTGAGACGGGCGGCGTGGGGAGAGCGGGGGTCCTCACATCTGGTAAGAAAGCACCAAAGATGCTGAGGGTTTGACTTGGGGAGGATTCTGAGGCCAGGTCTATGCAGGGCTCCACCCAGAACACTCTGGGGTTTCTGGGGCCCTTCAACATGGGACTAAGCATGTAAATGCAGGGAGGGAAGGTCCTCGCCTTGTCCCAAGAGCAAATTTCTAAGTAGTTGTGGCTCCGCATGTACACACACGCACGCACACACGGTTAAGCTTGTTAATTTTTTTTCCTCCTTTTTGCCTAATCATGGCATGCTTTATAGACGGTGGCTGGCTTGCCAGTCATTTGCAGGGGGAGATGACCCTCTTGCCTAAGAATCGCTCTAAGATTCTGGACAGAGAAGTTGAATGAGTCCCTTCCCTGGGGATCATCTTGTCCTCACTTCAATCTTGATTCTTAACAAGATACGAGTCAGTGCTATAGAAAGAGGAGATTTGGAATAGATTTGGAGTAAGGAGTCTCTAGTTGAAGGCTGGGCTTACTAATGAATTTCTACTTTGTGGTCCTTGGATTCTCCATCCTGATACTGCGTCAACTCCACAATGACAGGAGTCCTGCTTGGCACACAGCGTCTGGCACCGAGTAGTGACCTCAATATTTGGAGATCGGTTGAACGTTTGCACCTATAAAATGGGATGAAGAATAATACTTGCCCTCGTCAATTGCTCTGAGAGCCAAATGAGGAACATACACACCCACACCCCTTCCTCAGCCCTATCCATGCTTAATGGATTGGCTGTTTAGAAACTTAAATTCTGAGGAACAGGGTGGTTGAAGAGACTGAACCAGGTGGTTCAGGAGACTGAACCAAGGTCATGGAGCATGGTAATGCAGAGGTGGGATAAGAATTTAGGTCTTAGACCAGTTTTGTCTTTCTTCTCTTGGCTTTGAGATTAGCAGCTAGTTTCAAGTGTGTGTGTGTGTGTGTATTGGTGGTGGGGGGGCGGAATTCTTCTGATGTGAGACACAAAAAATACCTTTTATTGGAGATCTGTGTAGGAATTACTCCTGGGCAATGGTAAAGCATGTCTTCTCCAAGAATCAGCAAACTTTTTGGGGTGCTTTTGGTAGNAAATACCTTTTATTGGGGATCTGTGTAGGAATTACTCCTGGGCAATGGTAAAGCATGTCTTCTCCAAGAATCAGCAAACTTTTTGGGGTGCTTTTGGTAGCCACTTGAGTAGCAGAGAGGGGAAGAAAAGGTAGCAAAGCTCTGGCCCCAGCCCTCAGACAGGCATGTCTAGAAGGAGGTCAGGTGCCATTTTGAAGCCAGCCTGAGACAGTTGTACGGGAAAGAGTCAGGCTGGGAGTCAGAAGATCTGGGTGCTCCTTCCAGCTCTGCCATGATTTCTGATCGGTATTGGGCTAGTCACTTCTCTCTGGGCCTGGGATTTCTTCTCTGGGAAAGTTGACGTTGGAGGCTAGATGATGTCTTCAGGCCCTTTGCGCATGACCTTGAGTTGAAGTGTAAGCAGCTCACCTGGCCCTTTCGAGCTCAGAACACAGCTACCTGCTTGTTCTGCCAGAGGGAACACTGCTGTGTGCTAGGCTGGCAGTCCAGCGGAGTGAATTTCTGTCCACTTTGCAGGTGCACACATCTCCCCTGAGCAGGAACTTTAGCATCAGTGAAGATGCTGAAGGTTGAGTTTGGCTGAAGGTAAGTTCAAAGGCTCCCCAGTAGCACTCTTTCTTCAACCTTAGAATTGCCCTCGGCAGGTTGGCGTAGGGGAAGGCTCTCCAGACTTAGGTTAGGAGACTGGGACTCGAGGACCAGTTCTGGTGCTGGCCACTCCGACTTTCCCTCTCTGGGCTTCAGTTTGCCTTCCACGAGACAATACTCTTTGCTTTGACTATTTCAAAGGGCCCTTAGCACCTTGGCCTCCCACGTCATCCCCCCTTCTGGGGGTGGGAGGTTTGGCTGGTGGCCACTTCTGTTTATCTCTATAAAAAATCAGCACTGAATGGTCAGGTTGTTTTAGCTGCCAGCAACAAGCAGAGATCCCTTCCTGATAGAGTAGATCTTGAGCAAATATCAAGCGATTCATACATTCATTTGCCAAATGAACAAACGAACAAACAAAAACAACTAAAGAAAAACAACCAAAGGAAACCTTACTGAGTTCCCATCATACGCAAAGTACCATGAGCTTGACCTTAATCTTCATGGGACTGTCTTCTTCTATCTTTTAAGTCTTGGCTTAGAGGTTAACATCTCAAGAAGGGCTCCCACCTATGAAAACCCTGAAAAGTAGGCGATATGAGCCCCAATTTCATGTGAGGAGCCTGGAGGTCAGAGTACTCATTTAAAGTCAAATCCGATTACATCCACGCCTTCCTGGTGCACCTCAAGTGAACCCACACACTGTGCCCCCTCTCTCGCCACTGCTCCCCGTACTGGGTCCCCTCGATCAGGCTGCTTTATGTGTTACGGCTCCCCGCCCCCACCTACCTCTGCCCTAGCATCACACACCCCAAGCTCTTTCCATCCTGCAAACCTTCGTGTGCTGAGTCTCCCTCCTGGAAAGCCCTCCCCAGCCCTTCAGCTGGATGGGTCCTTCACAGCCTGAACATTGCTGCTTAAATGCCATCTCCTCGGAGAAGCCTCTTAGACTCCTAGGGATCCCCTTCCACTAGTTAGTCTGTCGTGCCACCGTTTGCATCCCTCATAACGTGTTTCAGGATTCAGATTTCTTTTTTAGTTGCAGGCTCATTAATTCGTTGTTACTGTTTTGGTCTGTTTTTTCCCACTTGACTGTAAGTTCCAGAAGGGCAGTCATGACTGTTTGCTCACCTAAATGTACCCCGTGGTTAGCACGGTGCGTGCATACATGGACAGCAAGTGTTTGAAGGGCCCGAGAGATATAAAGATGACTGAGAAGAAGGTCCTTTCTTTCCAAGTTCTCGTGATCTCATCATGAAAGGACACACAAAAATAGGGCGACGCTGAGCTTGATCTTTTCTCTGTAACTCTGCAGGCACAGGACACTGTGCTGTAGTCAGGGAAGCCCTTCCTGGGGGAGGTGGTGTTTAGTAACTCTTGAAGACTAAGGCTTTCCCAGGTCAGAGCTTTCCAGGCAGGGGGATCAGTGCGAGTGAGGCCCAGGGGTGTTGCCAGCCAGCAAGAATGAGGCATTTGGAGAAAGGTGAATGTCTTCCTGTGACACATATTCAGACACTCTTGGGGAAACTCCAGGAGATGAGGCAGAAGAAGTGGCCTGCATTCCTTATCCTATGAGAATGAAAAAAACTGAGGTCAAAGAGGTTGAATCACTGGTTCAAAGTCTTACGGCGAGTAAGATACAAAGATAGGATTGGATCCCAGGACTCCAGGTGTCCTTTTATGGATTGGGTCCCTGGTGAACTAACTGGGGCATGATTCCAGAGAGTCTTGCTGTCTTTTGTAGTGGAACGTTCGTGGCTGGAATCTGCCCCACTGTCATCCCGGGGAGGGGGACTGGACAGAAGTCCTGATGATCATTCCTTCAACTGTGATGACTCCCACAGGCGTCCTTCATTTCTTCATTCTGTTGTTCGCACGTGCACCAGTATTCACTGAGCCAGACACTACTTTTGGCCCTAAGGATAGAAGAAAGGCTAGGGAGATGAATGATAGATGACAGCAGTATGTTTGTTTGATAGGCACTTTGAAAGTCCCAAGTCGTGGGTTGTATGTAGATGTACCAGTTAATGTCCAGTAAGGAGGAAGAAACTGCCTGAGTTTGTTTGTTTGTTTTTTTGTTTGTTTGTTTTTCTTTCTTTTTTTAACAAAGAGAATGACATTAAGAGAATTATTAGCCCGGAATAATGAATTGTTAACCAGATAACTTAAAGGACAGAGGAATAATGAATTGTTAACTCGGTAGCTTGAGAGAGAAAGAGAGGGAGAATGAGCACACAATACGTTATCACAGGTATAGTGACTATAAGAAGCCACCACCAGTAGGACTGAGGGAATACGATGTGGAATAATGAAAACTTAGAAGCTTGGAGGGGGGCCTGCAGGGCCGACAGAGAGAGTACAATGAAGAGCGTTGTGAAACTGTTGGGAAGAACTAAAACCTGGATCCAACTGATGTTACTGGACAGACTACGACTGCAGGGGTGATTGCGGAGCGAGATGGGACAGGGGGGAGGCTGGCTGGGAGAGGAAATAGACAGGATGCCCCAGGAAGTGAGCTGGCAAGTGCGATTTCTTCCTCCTCCTCCTGCCTTGCATGCAGCCTCCCCCTCGTTCCCTCCAGCAGCAGAATCAAGTCTTCAGGGGCCAGCATAAGGCGGAGTACAGTAGGGTAGCCTTGAAGCTGAGAGCCAGTCACAGACAAGAGTAGAGGCCCAGAATCTTGAAGGGGCTAGAGGAGGCTTCCTGAAGGCATGGCATCACTTTCAGAAGGGAGCCTTGAGAGGGGCAGAGTCAGAGAGAGAGAGGATGGCAGGAATCTGGGGGCATGAGATGGGGACTTGGACCAAGGATGGGCACGGGAGTTTCCCACGCTGCCCTGCGCTGGGTCTCGAGCCTCAAAGAATAGGTCCGGATGGGGCTTTGCAGTGAGGACAGGGAAATGGCCTAATTCCCACACTTGCCCAATTTTATTGTCCCGTGAATAAGGCATTTTTGTCTCTGTTTTACAAATGAGGAAATTAAGAGTCAGAGAAAATTTCCCTGCCAATGCTGCAAAGCTGCAGCAGAAGCCATGGATGGTGTCCCCTCTGGGAATGGCACAGCCTGGCCTCATGAGGGGTTTAGCCAGCGTGGCTAGCTCTGTGGCAGTCCTGCTCTGAGGCCACGCAGCTAGCGGGCAGGGTGGTTAGGAGTTGTGCAGTCCTCTGACACATCCAAGATCTCCTTTGTTTGTCTAGGGCTCTTGAGAGTCTAGATAGGAAATGCTGACATTACATATACAGATCAGCCTTTCCAGGGACCGATATTTGAAATCTCATCTCCACAAGCCCCATTTCTTTTGCCATTGCCTTCATCTTTGGAGATGCTTGCATCAAAGGGGCCAGTGTTGGCATCAGTAAAACTTCCCAGTGGCTATAGGGTCACCGAGTTTCCCAACCCCCAAATCCAGAGGGTATATGGAGCCAGGGGATTGGCTGAGCCCCTTCTAGTCGGTTCGGGGTCAAGAAGACCATTACCTGCCCCTGGATCTTCAGGAGGGCCAGCTCCTGATTTCTCAGCTTCATTGGGAGTTTGCAAAATTCCATCTTTGGTGCTTGTTATAGCTAATTTCACACTTTGCTGTCACTTGTTATTAGGCGAGAAAAAATACAGGCCCGCCAGCAAATCCTCATTTAAGGAGAAATAAAAAACACATTGGCTCCGGTGTCACTTAGGGAAAGAAGCAATTACTGAGTAGAGATTGCTGAGTGTAACTCATGACTTAGGGATCCGAGGATGGGATGGGGCTTTGCTCCCCCTGCCCCCCCCCCCGCCACATGGTGTGCCTTCTAGTGGTTTCTTCTGACCACATCCAGGTGATACCACACATTGTTCTTTATGCATCAGTTCAGGAGGGTGACATCTGAAAGAACATTATCTGGTCCCATGGCCAATCCATTGGTAATTCACCGCATAGCTCTTGTTATAATTTGGGGAATGTTTCCGCAGATCCTTGCTGGCAGATGACACACACAGAGTGGTTTGCAAGTAGCTGCAGCAGCCTCAGCTCTGCGGGTACACGACGCCCTGGGGCTGGAGACTCAGCACTGTCCTAGGCTCAAGCTGGCCCCTTCAGTGGCGGAGGCACTCACAAAGCAGGAGAGGGCTAAGGCGATGGTCTGATGTGATGAATGTCCTAAGTCTAGGGCACTCTTCTGGGCTCTGGAGATACAGCGACTAATACGGCACATTCAGTGCTCTCTGGGGTCCTCTAACCTGGCTGGGGAGACAGGTTGTATATAGAAAAGGATCAATCACTATGGAAGGCAGATAAATGCCGGGTGAGAGGCAGAGACATGAAGTCCTTCTAGAACTAACCCGTCCAGAGCAACAGTCAGACTCGATCATTTTCAGAGGAGGAGACTGAGGGTCAGAGAGGGGCACGACTTGACCAGAATGAATGGCCGGTGCAGGGCAGAGCAGACTAGACTAAAACGGCGTGGTTCTGTTCTCTCCCATTTGCAGGGCATGACACCAAACACATCTTGCTACGTTATTCCAATTTATCTTAGTGTCGTCAACCACATTTTGTTCAGGGAGAACCTGTGGCTCAGGGAAGCTGGATGATTTGCCACATTTTCACAGCTGTCAAGCAGAGCACGAGCCTGAACTCAGAGTCTGTTTAACTCCAAAGCCCAGGCTTTTGCCTCCGTATCTTGCTGATGGCTCTGGAGATCAAGGAGCGCCTCAAAGAGGAGGTGGTGCTTGTACTGGCCCTTTAAAGAGAGAAAAACAGCAGCCGTGTGGTGAGGAGCAAAGGGAATGGCAGGGGCGTTCAAGTGTGGGGAGTTGGGGACAATGGCCATGCACTAGCAACTTGCAGGGAAACTGTCTTTAGGCTGGGGCTTTTGAACTCTTCGACAGAGTTGAGATGCTCTTTCTGAAATGGCCACCTAACTGAATCATCATCCTGGATATGAGCGAAAAAGTTGAAACGGTACCAAGGGGGGAGGGGAGAGCCTCCTTGTAACCCAGCCTCTTATTAGAGAGATGGCCCCTAGCCCGCCAGTGAAATTTCATCCCCTCCTTGACTCTCAGTCTCAGACTCTAAGCCCTGTGTTCAAATGGTAGGCGCTGGGGACATTTGGGGTGCTTGAAGACAGGGGTTCCGGGGGGCTAAGATTCATCCAGGAATTTCCTCTAAAGCAGTGGTTCTCAAACTTGGCCCTCTTTTGGAGTCCTGTGGGGATATTTAGAAAACTATGATGTTCAAGGGATTCACCCCAGGGATTCAGGACTGGGATGCGGCCCAGGCATCAGGTGATTTTAAAACAGCCGATGTTCAGAACCCCTGCTCTGGTTTTGAACTTGCTCATGCAAGTTACTTGGGCAGCTTTCTATCTCATTTGTACACAGAACTTGTCCTTCCCGAAACCTATCAGCCCCCACATTTGCTGGCTCTGATCTGAGTGAGAACCATGCAGTTCTTACACCCTAAAACCTAAGTACTGGGGATTGTCCGTAGGCAGTGATGTGCTAGGAAATATTTAACAAGTAGCTTTCTGGGAGGCAACAGAGTTTGATTGGCCTGTTGTAAATACTCCTGACCATGACGGGTTTCGTGAAGTCACTGAACTTGGAAGAAACGCATGTCATTGGCTCTTGCGAACCAGTGTGAGCAGGCTCTCTCGTCCTCCTGGGTAGAGGGGTAACCGGGATTCACCCCTACCTACCTTGAGGAAGGTAGGCACAGCCTAGTTGGGAGAAGGCAGAGGTGTCCCTAGTCAGCAGAAATCCCAAGTGTGGGGTGCTGGAGGGAGACAAGTGAGATCAGCCCCGGCAGGGTCAGGAGAGCAGAGTTTCAATGAATGCGCAGTCGACCAGAGACAGACCTTAGAAATCAATCCCCTCAGGCTCCCCCCGCCCCTTCGTTTTCCTCTAAATCCCCATGATGTCATCGACAGTCGGAGCATCTGCCCAGGCTGAGCTAAGTGGCATTTCACACCCGGAAGACATCATTCTACCCAGGAGGAGAGGAGTCACAGTTTCCCCAGTCTGTGAGGCTTGAGGTCCGTAATATGCATAGTTCCATTACCTTTTCTAAAGTGGTGTGGATAGTTCGTGCGCCCTTGGCTTTCTGAAGCTGGCCTAACCCTATCACAGCACGTAACGAGAAACTGAGGCCCAGAGTGCTGGGGGGGCAGAGGTGCGACAAGAAGCCAGGCACCCCACCTCCCAGAGCTTTGTTCTCACTGTCCCACTCCTGGGCCGGCCTTAAAGATCAAACACCTCTTGGACGACTTTTTATTAATATACTAATATAAGGAACACCAGTTCATTTGCTTCGAACAAAAGGTTCTGTGCAGAAAGGAAATCCAATCTCNATCCCACCCCTGGGCCGGCCTTAAAGATCAAACACCTCTTGGACGACTTTTTATTAATATACTAATTTTAAGGAACACCAGTTCATTTGCTTCGAACAAAAGGTTCTGTGCAGAAAGGAAATCCAATCTCGCGTCTAAATTGCTCCTAATAAGCCCACAATTGGCAGCCCCAGTGATGATCCTCTCAAGCTATAATTGTGTGAAAAATGGATGCATTCCCATAACCAAGAGGAAAGACCAAATCTGCCCCCACAGGGTAGTGGTTAATAATCTTGTTAAGTTATTAAGGAAATTAGCAGAACTTCCTGCCTTGGTTGGCAGGGAATATCAGGTGAGGCTATTTTGTGGAACATCGAGGGAAGCCAGCCATCTGTTAACTGAAGAATGCTTCCCTGCTGGGTTATCGTCCCCTGGGGGCCCAGACCCCATGGGCCAGCTCTGAGCACCACGCTTGCGGGCTGTGGCCAAGGGCATGGTAGACCCTTCCTCCATGTAGAGGAGGTGGTAGCCCATGGAGGGTCACTTTAGGAGTGTGTGTGTGTGCGTGTACATGTGATGCTCATGGCAGTATGGACTCTGGGGGATCTGGGGTCAATGATTCATTCAAGAGGCAGGGTGGTGTCTTAGAGCATTTGGTGAAGAAGCAGCAGCTCTTGGGTCTGCCCTGGCTCTCCACACCTAATGACCTTGTGTGACTCACTTCCCCTCTGCCTGTCTTTTCCTCATCAGGAAAGCAGGAGAAGGTTTGAACGAACTGAACCTCCGAGGGTCCTTCCAGGCCCACCATTCTGGTCTTTTCAGTGGCTGCTTGAGACTCACTTAATAGGGAAACAATATTTTCCCTCTATGCTGACACTCAGCTTCCTACGCGTGAGCTCATAAAGTGCAGATGGATCTTTCTGTGATGGCAGCCAACCTCGGCTAACCATGTCACCGAGGGCCCACGTGGTTTAGGAGCTGTTCGAGTTTGAATCTAGAAAACTCTACGCTTGCAGACCTACAACCTTTATTTCCCCACTCTTTTTACCGTAATGACTGAGAAATTTGGGGTTAGGATTTTTGGTCAAGTTCCTTGTCTTTGAACTATCATTTTTAGACTAATAACTAAGTGAATACTATTATTCACGGATCATTTATTTGAAAAATGATTATGTGTGTTTAATGCTTTGGGAGAGATCTTAGCGTTCTGGCTATTTCTGCATAATATCCTGAGGCAAAATGAATGACGCCGTCCTCCGGGTACCCGCAGCCCTTGGCTCCGGCGTCTGATAGAACTCTTCTCCTCTGCTTCATTTTCTCCATGTCCATCCCCTCCAAGAAACGGTGAGTCCTTCCAGGCAGGTACTGAGTCTTATTTGTCTCAGGGTCCCCATTTTCACTGTGCCTGCCTCATCAATGTTTGTACAACCAAATTGAGTTGTTCTCCTTGTGGGAAAACAGAAGTAGCCAACTAACTTAAAATTTATCTTGGGTGCCTGTCGGTCTTTGACAAGACATTTTCCTCCGAAAGGTAATTGATCTCAACTTACGCTCGTGTCTCAGCCTTCTGTTTGAGTCCAGTGCTTTCTGAACCTACAGTATCAGCTCTGAGACCAACCTCCGTGCTCCTTTCCATTTGCCTGATAAATGTTAAGGAAAAAAGAAAGTATGTGTTGTGCGTCTCTCAGTTTGTAAATTGCCGGACAATTTGGTATGTATGCGTCAGGTCTGAGAGCAACCTGTCTTCGCCTTCTGTTTTTTCCAGATAAGGAAATAGAGGCTCACAGAGGTCCTGAGGCTTAGCTGGTCACACAGCTAGTGAGCAGCAGGGCTGGGATTTGAACCCAGGTCTGTCTGGCTCTTTTGGCCATATGCTGTTGCTTCTTGGGAGGTCTGGATATTACTTCAAGCTCAACATGCATCAAATCCATCTCCCCACCTTCACCCTCCAACTAATGCTTCTTCTCTCATCCCTGTTCGTTCAGACACCAGGTCAAAACCTCAAAGCCTCTTGGGGTTTCTGGCTGTCCTCGCCAGCTCCTTTGTAGGTGTCCTCCTAGGCCCACTGGCACTTTCCTAGGCTGGGGTGAATCACCAAACCCCGAGGTCTCCTGCAGACATCTCCTCATTGGTCTTCAGGTCTCCCACTGGTCTCTAGCTTGTCCTGCGTGCCACTGTTGTACGCGTTTCTCTAATATGTTACTTTGAAAATTTTACTTTCTTGATTAAAGTCTTTGCAGGGAGTCCTCTACCAGAATTGAGCCCGGATGCCTAGAATGAGAGGGAGGGGGGGTGGAAGGTGTAATTTGAATCTCTAGTAATGGGCCAGGGGTTTTCATTGCGCTATCCTTATTTAATCCTCAATACAAACATCTGAAATAGGTCCTTTCATTTCACTGCTCAGTGAACTGAGTTACTTGTTTCAGGTCACGTACTTTCCAGAAGGGGTGACCGTAGCATTGGAACGCAGGGGTGTCTACCACAGAAGAGCACATTCTTTACGCCTCTCCGCCTCCTTAGCCTGATCCTGAAGAGCCCCTTCCCAGCCTGACCCTGCCCACCCCCTCCCTTCCTGCGTTGCTCATCATGGCTCCACTCGGATGGCCCAAGTCCCTCTGTCCTGTAGGGACCTGTCACGCTTGTCATGCTATTCTTCCATAACGTCATACCCCACCCCAGACACCTGCCTTCCTCTGTTGGGTTACAACCTACACATCCTTTGATGCTGAACTCTTCTCTTAATTCTGTAGGGTGTTCCTCTTCCTCCCTGAGCTCTAAGAAACCTCTCCCTACTCTTCAACTTCTTACATTTCTACTCATTTTACCCTTAGCTGGTGGTGTCGCTCTGTTTAATCATCATGTCTTACTCGAAAGAGAAAGGGCTTCAAATTCAGACAGACATGGGTTGTGTTTTAGGTCGGGTTCCCCAGGAGCAGTCTCTGAGGTGAGAATTCCTGTCGGAGTGATTTGTTAAGAAGAGATCCCAGGAGAAACCAAGAAGGAAATGGGGGAGGCAGGACAGAGAGGGGGGAAGATGTGAGGTGGGGGAGACAACGAGGCGCCAGGTCCTGGCTGAGCCTGATCCCGCAGGGACTGCAGGGGGTACACCTCAGAGCTTGTCCCCACTGGGCAGGACGGTGCGGCCTCGTGCTCTGGGCCATCACTGTCTAAAGGTCACTCTAGAGGTATTGATTCCCAGGCCCTTATAGCCGTCTGGGAGCAACGGCAAATGGACAAAGTAGCCCCAGGACAGGCCTCCACGGGGAGTAGCAGGAGCAGGTCATTAGATGCAAGAAAACAACCCCAAGAGCTGGCAGAAAGGCACACAGGCAGGCTAAAGAGGACTACGAGCAATCTGGGTGGGTGGGGGGAGCATTAACTGTGTCTGCGCCCTCGTTTGGCAAGTGTCTTAATCCTTCAGAGTCTCAGTTACTCCAACCGGGAAATGGGTGCGTTAAGTTAGTAACATATCGTAGTCACTCA
Organism: Ailurus styani; assembly: GCA_002007465.1. Taxonomy (NCBI): domain Eukaryota; kingdom Metazoa; phylum Chordata; class Mammalia; order Carnivora; family Ailuridae; genus Ailurus; species Ailurus styani. The sequence continues at coordinate 3,321,205 of LNAC01000022.1, forward strand.
GCAAATGTTCGCCTTCCTTGGAAAGCGCCTCATGCTTGATGTGTTACGTGTACATTTTACACTGTATGGTTATAGTCTGGTCTTAACTGCTATATTCTTTCTGTGCCAGGGTCTTCCTGTATGCAAGCTCTCTCTCTCTCTCAAGTCCCTTCTTGCCTTATGTACTCTTCCTATCTTTTTTTGTTTTTATTTTTCTTTATTTTTTTCTTTTTTTTTAAATCTCACTTTAAATGCCACTTCCTCCAGGAAATTTTCTTTGACTTCCAGGCCATGTCACATTCCTTCTTCCCTCACAAATTGCATGCTGTCATAGAACTTTGAATAGTTCTTTGTTTTTTTAAGCACTTACCACTGTTTATTACTATAAATACATTTATGTTATTTATTTTTAAACCTGGCAATGAGTGTTAACTAAAATTATTGTGATCATTTCAGAATATATACACATATCAAGTCCTTATGTTGTACACCTTAAACTAATACAGTATTATATCTCAATAAAACAGGAGAAATCAATTGGTTCAGAAAATGAATCTCCTCTCTATTAGAAGTAATTGTCTTTTTGATCCCTTTATTACTGGAACCAAAGATTGATTGAATGAAGAGATGGTGAGTGAAGAAAATACGCATAAACCTGAATGTTAAGCCCGCTGAAGGTAGAGCAGAACGCCCACCCAGTTAACTCCTTGGCTGTTTTCTATAGCAGGTGCTTGGTAAATGCTTTCTGGCTGGCTGGTAGATGAAGTCAAGGACACTGGTGGACTGGGATTCTGGGGCCTGCACTCTGGTCCAGGTTTATTACTGTGAGCACTCTTAGTAGGCAAGTCAGCCACTCCTCTGGGTCTCAGCTGCCCCACATGGCAAGTGACAATCTCTCAGGGCCTTCTTGGTGGCGCCAGGTCCTGGCTCCCAGCAGGGATCATCTGGGAAGACCCTATAGGGGTGGGTTGCTGAGATGGAAGTTTGTAGGATGGACTCCCGTCCATGGAGGAGTCCTCCTGTCGGAAGATCAGATGCATCAGGGAGCTGGGGGGCAGAGCCGGAGGCTGGGGCATGATTGGGGTGGAGCCTGGGAGGCACTGAGAGAGGAGGCAAGGATGAGCTGGGGTTGGTGCCCAGATCCCCAAAGCATGGTGAGGCATTCATGGGAGCAACAGGTTGGTTCAAGGACAGTGTCGCGTCTGACTCTTATTTTGCCCAGTCTCTGGCACAGGTGGCTCTATGTGACCTTGGGCAAGATAGCACATTACCTACCTTCTCGATTGCCTTAGTGTCCTCATCTGTAAAATGAGGTCCATACAGCTGTAGGAATTAAAAGACTGAACGCATGTCAAGTGCTTAGAATAATGCTTGGCTTATAATAAAACTTCAAGGAGCCTGAGCTGTTATTGCCAGTGTCGTGGCGTTTGCTACAAAGGAAGGCACCCTGGGCAGACACAGAACTCCCAGGTGTCTGATTGTGCAGTTCAGCATTCGCCACCTTGGCATTGTGGGGGGTGAATGAGCTGTAAGTGTGGCAGACCTCTATCTGAATCCCAGTTGCAAAGGTACTTAATCTCTCTGAGGCTCTGGTTCTCATTTGTATAATGGGGGATTAGCACTCACCTCGGAGGATTACTTTGAGGCTTAAATATGTATTTGGGAAGCACCTATTTCTTATAAGGCATGGTGTGAAACCCGCGCCTTCTCTCCTCCAGCAGTACTGGGGGCTCTTAGGAGAGTGGGCAGGGAGCACCTCTCCCATGACATTGTTCTTGCAGATTTAAAGATAAATTTATACTGTGGGTAATAAACTTATGGAACTCTTTGCCCTGGGACCTGGCAGGGGATGAATATGAATAGGCCAGGAAGGATTTAGGAAAATGGATGAGGGCTGGAAACTCCGTGAGTTATTATAGCAGCATTTCCTAGAAAATGTGCATTTAGGAATAGTGGTCATGCTGAGATGCTCTGTAGGAAAAAAAAAGAAGAAAGAAAGAAAGAAATAGCTTCTGTGGTTAAAAACCTTTGGAGGATGATGCTTACTATATTCCACTCCCACTAAGGTCTTATTCTCATTGGTTTGACTGCTGATTCAGCAGACACGTGGAGTGCCTACTCTATGCCAGGCATGATTGTAGGTTTCAGTCAATCAGCAATGAAACCCCAAAGGTTCTTGCCCTTATGGAGCTTATAATCAAGTGGGCATGACAAACAGGAAGCAATTCACATGATAAATTCAGTTATATGGTGTGTTTGAAGGTAAACATGCACTGAAAAGAAGAAAAGTCAAACAGGTTGAGAGGGGGGTTGCTAATGTTGGGGATAGAAGGTTGGGATATTCCATTGGGTGGTCAAGAAAGGCTCTTCTAGAAGGTGCCATTTGTTGCTCAAGAAGGGGACCAGGGAGTTAGGAGAGTTGACTGTCGGAGGAAAGACCCGAGGCTGGAGACTGCCCAGCTAGTGTTTCCCGGGAAGGCCCGTGTGCCTGGAGATGGGGAGGGCGGAGAGAAGGAGGCAGTGATGTCCTGGGGGGCCGTGCTGGTCCCTGGGAAGGCTCTTCCATCACAGCTGCAGACCCAGGAGTGATGTGATCTGACTTACACAGCATGGGGACTCTCCCCAAAGTATTTGGCCATGGAACCTCTTTGGTTTCCTATAAAGATTTATAATCTTTATATAGATCATACCCCACTCCCTTCCCGTGGAGTTCAGATGCTCGTGAAACTCAGTGTAGTAGTTCCCAAACCATCTCACGTCTGGAATCTTTCAGGTTCCTGGAAGACCTGTGAACATCTTGCTGCACCAGTATGCTGAAGCCTTTCTAGTTGAAATGTGGCCCGTGGGCCTGCTGCATCAGCATCACGGGGCGGGGGAGGGGCTGGTTAGAAATGCAGGGGTAAATGGGTAATGTGAAGAAGTTTACAGCAGTTCATGTCGATTGTTTCCCAAGTTCACATCTGCAGTGTCCACTACCCCCGTGTTCCTGGAGCTCGCGAGCTGGACTGTCCCCTTCTATCCTTGCATGCCTTTAAGGACTCACCATGGCTCAAGGCCTTTATTAAAATCTTTGACACAGGTCCAGAAGCAGCCTCAGCCTCCTTTGAGATGAATGAGCCCCGTATGTTTATCCCCCCCCCCCATCTGTATTCATACCACCTGTCGTCAGTCCCCAAATGACTTTATCCTTCTGCTCTTAGCTTGTGTGTCCTTTGCAGCGTCAGGTGCCCTGTGGGAAGATATGCAGATGCCGGGATAGGGACAGTGCTAATGCAGGAGGTCGGTGTTAGAGATGATCTGTGCTTTTCCTCTTCCCTCCACTCTTGTAAAGCTCAAAAACATCTCTTTCTCGTTTGGCAGCTGGCTGTCGTGGCAAGAACACTCGTGTGTGCCTCGGGGTCGAATGGACTCCCGTCTGCTCTGCGGTTTCATTATTTCCCAGGCGTGTCACCTTCAGGGAGCTAGCTAGGTCCTCAGAGCCTCTCATGTGTCCTGGGGAGTGGTTGTAAAGACCGCATGCAAACATCCTAGAGAAAGCCCTTTGGGCTTTTTTTGTACCAGGTACCGTAGACGAGGGACTCTTATCATAGAAACTGGTGGGCCCAGCAGTTGCTGGGACGGTGTATGTGTGTTTGTTGGTGGGAAATGGAACGTGGTGAAATGGCCGGGCCCTGCAGTAGCACCTGATTCCCGATCACCTGGACAGAGGATGCTCTAGGCCTCCTGCCCCGGTCAGTGTGGTATAGCAGCAACAGCCGGCTGCCCTCACGCTGCCTCCTGGGACCGGCGAGAGAGGCACAGTCTTGTCCCCGGGGAGGAGAGGAAGAGCCGACACACACAGGTGTCCATGGGGCAGCAGAGTGTCTGCTCCCTTCCCCTCCCTGGGCGAGGGGGGCATGACCCCCGATGGAGGTGACCGTGGCCAAGGAGGCGTGGCGGCTGTGATGAAGGCAGCCTGGGCATCCTTCTGAGCGTGTGCACACACCCGGGTTTTCCTTATCGTTAGACACCAACCAAGAAAAGACAGGTACACAAAGTCCGAAAACCGAGTGGCGGTAGTCAGCGACAGTATGGAAACAACCGGCCTCCCAGCCTGCTGTCCCATTCAGTAGGGTTTCTCAACTTGGCACCGTTGACGTTTGGGGCTAGAGGATCTGTGGTTGTGGGGGCCGCCCTGGGCCACATGGGATGTTTAGCAGCACCCCTAACCTCTACCCACCAGCTGCCAGTAGCGCAACCCCATGTCATTGCAACCAACTATATCTCTGTACCTTGCCAAATGTCCCCTAGGATGAGATTGTCCCCAGTTGAGAACCACGGATGCAGGAGGTGGCTCCATCAATGGCCCCTGTCTTTTCAACCCAGAAACCAACCCAAATGCCAGAGGAGTGGCTCATTAATTTTCACACCCAGCTTCTTCCTCCTGTTGCCTTGTGGGAAAATTGGCAGCAGGTAATAGCCACAGGAACTCCAGGTGACCCTCATCTGACTCAGAGATGGCCTCGGTGGCAGGGACCAGACACTGCTCTGCTCTCCTGCTGCTTTTCTGGCCCCATATCTGGGTTCTAGAGCCCAAACACAGTCAAAACAGGTGCCAGCCTGGCTCACTGGGGCTCTCGCTGATTGAAAACTTTCCTAGGCATTTTTGGCTATTGGGAACAGTCTGTTTCACATTGATTTATTATATTTTTAAAGACACTGAGATTTAAGACTCATCCAGGAGACTCTGCTTGCCAAGACATAATTAAGAGAAAATGACAGAGGTAGTAAATATATAATTAACTCTTTTCTTAATGCCTTTTGCTGGCATTCTTAATCTATCTGCACAGCCTGAGAAACTAGTTCTCTGGAATCTCCAGGCAACTAGAAACCAATTACCATCATGTTTGCACATTATGTTTTTCAATAACATGACTGCATGTTTATATGTAGGAAGTTAAGTGGGGAGCCACAAAGATAAACACGGGTGCATACATATTCTCAGCTCCTAATTGATTTTGATTGATGGATTGATTTACTCATTGGTTTATTAATTCAACAAAGACTTAGTGTGAACCTACTGTGTGCCAGGCACCATGCTATTTCCATCCTGCTAAAATCTCCTCCTAACTTTAAGATACTGAGTTCTAGGGTATGAACATAATGCATATGCATGCGATGTCAGGGAATTCTATATATTTGTGTACACACACGTGTATATAATGAGGTTCAGAGAGGTCAAGTAACTTGCCAAAAGTCACATAGCTGTTAGATAATGAAACCGGTATTTGATCTGAGGTCTGTCTGGTTTTCACTGCCCTGTGCAGTCTTCTTTCCAAGAATCCTTCCCAAGGAGGTGACATTTTAGCCGAATCTTGAAAGGTAAACAGGAATTTGCCAGGTAAACATGACAGGAAATAATAGCTCCTGTAAAGGCTGGTGGAGTGATGCTTCAGGAATTCCAAAAATTAAGTACAGAGAATCCGTAGGTGCTCCAAGAGGAGTGGAGGAGACAAGCAGGGTGGGGTGCAGCTCAGGGAGGGAGTTTTCTACCAGCCCCTTCCAGAACTCACAGCAAAATCGGGGCTGGGTCTGATAGGCTGTGGACCCCTCCCTCCAGGAGCTAAGAGAGCTCCCACTTGGAGCTGCAACCTCCAGCCCGGTCCAACAGTACAAGTTACAAGGTGACCCCCAGTCCCATTAAGAAACCAGGCAGCACTTGATTTTACCCAGTAACTGTCTCCAGCCTTCTCTTGCCCAGGAAGCAGGGACCAGTTAATTGCAGGGTGATCGCCATGTTCTCGCGGAGCATTTAATGTAGCATGTAATTGCAGGGTAAATAAATACAGAGCTATTTCCAGCTCTCAGCCCCGTGCTACAAGCCTGGTGGTAATTACGGCTGGGGATTGGCTTGGTGCAATTTCTGAGCAATGGCTCGAGGCCTGAACTGGGTCAGCCCTCAAGCAGGTCCTGTCTGCTCCCAGGAGAGCTAGGATGTTGATCTCTTCAAACTCCCCATCCACTCGGGCACCTAGGGCCTCGATCAGCTGTCTTGGGCTCTCCAATCCTCTAGTCCACACCCCTGTCTGGGGGACCCTCTGGTCTGGTTGGCCCTGACTCTCACTCATAGTAATGGTTAAGATGTCTGGGCTTGGAGTGTGACAGAACTGGGTTTGTATCAAGGTTCTGCCACTTACAGGCTCTGCGACCTTGGATAATTTGTTGCACCTCTCTGAGCCAAATTCTCCATCTATAGCATGTAGATTAAAAAAATATATATGTCATAAACTTGTGAGGATTAAATGAGATAATGCATGTAAGATGGTGTGTATGTTGCCTGGTCTGGGGTAAGTGCTGAATGTTAGCTAATCCTTTCCCCTCCCCTCCCTTCTCTCTCCCTACTCCCCTCCCTGTCCCATTCCCTACCTCCTCCTCTGCCCTCCTCTCCCTTCCCTTCCCTGCTAGTTCTTTCCTGCTTTTCCTCCTTCCCTCTCACCCTCCTCCCTCTTTCCCTCCCCTCCCAGGGTAGTTGTGTGTCAGAGGAAAGAACGTGCATTTTAGAGCACGATTGACCTGGGTTTGCGGCCTGGCTGTACCAGCTTTTTGCTGTTGTGGCCTTCAAACAGTTATTTAACTTCCCTGTGCCTCAATTGTCTCATCTGTTGGGTGGAAGCAGTTTTCCAAGTTTTGTGAAGATCACGAAAGACTGCTGCTCTAGACGTTCTTTGTAAACTGCAGTCAGGCAAGAATGAGCCTCCTGCTTAGCACTGAAGCGTGTGTCAAGGGCCAGGGGCGGGCGGGGGGGTGGTGGTGGTCCCCAGGAAGGAGACTGCCAGAGGAGATTCTCATGCAGTCGGTATATTAGGGGTGCTCTTAGGTAACACCCGTGGAAGGGCAGAGGGCTGTGATGCCCTGGCCGTGGACACCTTGGCCAGGTGCTGTGGGGAGATATGAATATGGAATGAGGCTTCTGAGGGGTCCCAGCTGGGGACAGGGAGTTCAGGCCTCAGTACCTTCCTACCTCTCAGTGTTGGAGGTGGAGCACCCCGGGACGGGGGCACGATCCTGAGCAAGGCAGCTCTGTGCAGCTGCGGCAAACCCCGAAGTGCGCTGGTAGCCGAGGGCTTCCTGTAGGCAGTGGCCCCAGCAGCTGAGGCAGTAAGTCCTTCCTTCCCGAAGTGGGGCCTGGGGGTGCATCACTGCATTCATCACAGGCCCCCGGTTCTCAGGAAAGTGCCTCTGTGCCTCTCCTCCCACTTCGATCTCCATCTCCGTATTGGCAAAGGCCCGTCTTCTACCACTTTCTAGCCTCTCTTCTCTTCTGACCCACTGAGTCCTTTCTGGATGTTCAGATCTCACCTGGGAAGCATCTCCATTCTGGGAAAGCTGACCTTGGCTGAGTGGCAGGAATGGAGGGAAGACCAGCCCCCAGCTGATGCCCCTCCTTCCTGCTCAGCCTTGTTTGAGCTCGGACTGTCCTTGGGCTTCTTGTGTCCTGAAAATACGAGGCTGTCGGTGGAGATGTGTCCTTCCATCCCCGCTCCTATATGTCTCTGTGTTTGTGGATCTCACCTCCCATGCTTGTCCCCGTGTCCTTGGGTTCCATGTCTCTGTTTCTTTATTATTCGTATTTTCATATTATCTGACTTGGCTTCAAGCCCACTCTCCAGGCTGCTGCTGTGTGACTCTCCGAGGCTCACCCAGGCTGGGGCTCATCTCAGAATCCCAGAATCCCAGCAATACTAAGTGGCCTGGGCCCTGGCCCTTAGGCATCCAGGAGACACGGCCAGGGGCCTGGTGGGCACGGGGGGAGGTGGGGGAGGAGTGAGCACTGACTTGGGACTCCCAGTGGCTCTTCTGTGTGGAGCTCATTTGAATGAGACGGAGTTCCCCCAGTTCCTTGTTGTGGCGAATAAGCAAGGATGGAGGAGTCTGAATGTGAGGCTAGAATGTGTGGTTTGGACCTTGTAAGTGAGGGGTTAGCCCCTTATAAGTTATGACACCTTGAGAAATGGCCTTGGCATCCCTGGGCATCCATGTGCTCATTGGCTAACACGACTGGCACTCGTTCTATAACAGTGCTATTGGGAGGGGAAAATGGGGGAGTCCTTGCAGGAGGGGTGGGTTTCTGTGTCTTTTCCTGACACGTGGAGCCTTTCTGCCCCCTCTTACCCTGAGGGAACCAGGTAGGACCTCCCCCCCCCCCCCCC
>LNAC01000022.1:3335878-3545234 GCA_002007465.1 Ailurus styani
CCAAGGCCATGGCCCTGTACTGATGACTTGTCTTGCTGGTGCCTGCTTCCCACCCTGGGTCCTTGGCATTTAGCAGCTGCTTCTGAGCCCTTCTGTTTAACAACCCGGGACCCTCCTTTGGTAGCTTCCAGGCCCTTCTGTTGGATCGCCCCTTGCCAAGCTCAAACCCCAATTTGCACAGAAGGACATTGTTGACTCAGAGAGGGAAGAATCTTCTCAAGGTTTGTCTTCATTCTCTTTTCCTTTGGCTCTAGCTGGCTCGGACCCTTTTACTCTTCATGGTAGCAAGATGTTATGACACCTAGTGCTTTCCCCTGTTTCCATGCTTATCAGAACTGACCTAGGTTCTCTTCTTAAGCATCAGCAGCGGAGCAGGAGCTAGTCTTAGGAAATACCACTTAAGAAGGTGTGGTGGACTCGTCACAGACATGTAACTGACCTCCTCACTGCTTTTGCTCCAGGGAGTGGAAAGTGCACATTTCAGATAGTAAAAGGGATTTTTTTCAGAAAGGGGTGCCGTGTGTAGCAGGGAACCACAAGGGCCAGACAGGTCCCAGATGAAAGTCTCAGACAGTATCATTCTGAGCCTGGAGATGACTTGAGCTCTGGGCTTATTTTGTTTGTTTTGTTTTTGCTTGTCTTTGCTTGTTTTGTTTTTAAAGCCTGAAAAACTACCCTTCTTGGATTTCAGCCCATAAAACCCCAGCTCACTGGATGTATTTTCCCCTCATCCCTCCTAGGTTGCTGTGCCGTATTATGGAAATGAACCCATCATCAAGTGGATATTGGTCCCTGACTATATGTCAAGTTGTCGGGTGCTATCTGTGGGGGATTCAGGCGTGGATAAGGCATGACTCTCTGCCTTTAAGACATCTTGGGCTGCAGTTGGTAAATAAGGGGTAAAATATTACTGCTGATAATATTAATGTGGAGTTCATAATTTCTGGCATTACTCAAGTTCGCTGAGCTCCGTTTCCTCACCTGTAGCTTCTCTGTGTGGTTATGAGGATCCCATGAGCTGAGGGACGTGAAAACATTTGGCAACAGGAAGTTCCATGAGCCTGGTTTTACTGTCACCTCTGATGTCTTTCTCGGTCTCGGGGCAGAATTACGCATGTCAGCAGGTGCCCAACTCCCATTTACATGGAGACAGGCCAGGGACTCCACCCCTTCCTCTTCTCCCAGCTAAATCACGGATGCAGATTCTTCCAGATCCTTAGGAAGGGCTGCATCTGAAGGTCCAGGTTTGAGTTCCAGCTCTCCGTTGGGCTACCCGATCCCCCTTCATCTCTTTGGATTATAACTTCCTTACAAATACAAGTCAGACAGCCGGATTCCTAGAAAACTTTCTAATTCTCCGTGTTCGTGTGTCCTTACCTCCAGATAGGCATGGCCCCCCCAACATCCCAGCCTTGCATTTCTGGAGAGTTCATTCCAGCCTGTGTAGTCCTGTGCTTCCTCCTTGTCTCTCTTATCATCCAGAGGAACTTTAATTACCCATGGGAATTGCAGGGCAGGGATAGGGATGGACAGGACTGCCGCATTCCAGGGCTGGCATGAGAGTATGAGAGAGAGAGAGAGAGAGAGAGAGAGAGAGAGAGAGAGAGAGTGTGTGTGTGTGTGTGTGAAGCTTTTGCATGCCAGGGCTCTGCCCCAGCCGCTCAGGCCTCCTGAAGATTGCGGACGAGGCCAGGCTCAGGGAGAGGTTTCTCGGCTCCTGCCTGTTGTTGAACTTGTTTAGCCCAGGTAGGCTGCTGCATGGACAAGGCAGGAAACAAAGGTGGGAGGGGTAGGGGTGCTGATGGCACAGCGGGCTTGGGGCCCCCCTGCCCATCTTTGGCTCTGTGTTCAGCCAGCTTCCAGGGCTAGCTGTCAGTCACTTCTGCCAGAGGGCTGTATGCCACCGTGTGCCCTCTGATTGGCATGCACACTGCACAGGCGTCCTGGAGGGAAACATAAAGCAGAGGGAGTGGAGGGGGCAGACCAAGGGAGAAACACAACTCTGCACACCCAAGCTTGGCTTCGCAGACTTGATGGACAGCCAGCAAACCAGGCAAGGCTGGTGATGCCCTTTGGAGGACTCAGGGCCTGCGAGTTGGCTCTCAGCCCCAATGACTCAGGATACCTGGGTTTATTCTGAGCCTCACTCTGTCCTGTTGGGGGAGGGAGGGGTCAGGCCCTCCTCTTTAACCAGGATGTCCCCTGCTGTCATGGAAAGAAGCCATTCAGAGCCCGTGGGCCCGGGCTGCTTTCGGGGCTGGCTGTGCACTTGCTCCCTGTCTACAGCTTCGGGAGAGTTGCGTAGCCTCGGGGAGCCCTTAGAGCTCTTCACCGGTACTTCGGTGGGACCTCCTTGGGTCTGTCTTGAAGGGTTGGCCCCCGGGGCTGACTATTGGTTGGGTTCCCCCTCCAGCAGCTGCCAGACTTCCTTCCCTGCTCAGCATGGTCCCCGCTGCCCAGCCGCGATGCCGGCACCACCTTTGCTGTTGAACTCGCCGTGCCTGGAGCTCGGGGCTGTGCTCTGCAGGGGGTGGCATGCTCCACCTCCGGGATCCCACCTGGCTCTGGGATGTGTTCGAAGCACAGCTTCCATCTGAGTGGAGACTAAGCAGAGTCGGGCCCGGTGAGGATGAAACCACTCGGAAAGTCTGAGTGGGGAACTGCTGTGGTCTCGGGAATGAGGCAAGGCATCGTCCACCCCGGTGATTCTCCATTGTGGGTGACTTTGCCACCCAGGGGACGTTTGACAATGCCTGGGGACATGTTTTGGCTGTCATAATAGGAAGGGCTAGTGTCATCCAGGGAGTAGAGGCCAGGGTTGCTGCTAAACGTCCTGTGACCCAGAGGACAGCTCCCACCACAAAGAATCCACCAGCCCAAACTGTCTGCAGGGCAGAGGCTGAGAAACACTCATGTAGCCCGAGATCTGGCCAGGAAATGGGTAAGAGGGGGAGAGAGAGGACTTTGGAGGTGCCGGCAGCTGTGTGACCCAGGGAACTTGGACTACCGGTCACCGGTGGGGGTTGCCCTCCCCTCCACTGCCCGGCGCAGGGAGATGCCAATCCTGGCCATCTCGCCCCGCCCCTTGGGCACTTCTCCTTGCCCTGGTGACCGGGGGTGCCCTGCAGCAGACACCAGCCTCTCTCCAACCCTCTGCTGGGGACGTCCCCTCTGCCCGCAGCAGGCCAGGGCAGAAGTACCCTGGAGCTCACAACCCCCAGGGGGGAGGCCGTCAGCCATTGATGGTAAGAGCTGGGGGTCAGTCCCCCCGCATGTTTGGCAATGTGTCCCAGATGCCAGTGGGATCGAGCCTCAGTTGTCCCCAGGGGTCATGGGCTCATTAACATACCCTCTACTGCTCCTTCCCTTCCGTCATCCTTCCTTCCCAGTTTCTCTGCTGATGCTTCTTGGGACCACCCTGCAAATCGACTCCTTCATTCCTGTGTGGGAGTTGGCTTCTGGGGTCGCTGCACCTGCGACAGGCAGCCCTCTCTGTTGATTCACGGTTATGCTTGCTCATCCCCTCCCGTCGTTCAGCCGGCAGCACTTCCTGAGAGCCTTGACTGCGTTCCAGGAGCTGAGCATCCCTGCCCACTTAGAAATGGGGAAACTGAGGCTCCAGGATACACATACACTTGGTCAGAGTCCCTCAAACAGTAAGTGACCGAAGCTGGAGCATAAAGCCAAAACCCCCAAATGTATTTTATGACCATCAGACCTATCAGTTCTCCCTCAGCTGGCCGTGCTCAGAATCACCTGGAGGGCTTTGTATAAACACAGATGGTGCTGAGCCCCATTCCAAAATGAGTCATCGCCTCTGGGAGTGAGGCCCCAGCATTTGTATTTTTAAAAGGCCCTATAAAGCACATGGACACACAGATGGGGGGATATGTGCCCCCTCCCCCACCCCCCACACAGAGCCTGACTTACTAGCACTGGCTTCAGGATGAAGACAGGGGAGAGGAAGGGAGCCCCCCATCCCTGGGGTTGAAGCTCAAGGCTGACCACACGGCATCACCCACATGCACCCAGAGACCCCGAGGAAAGGTGGCACCCCGTGGGACAAGGCCCACTCCCCAGCGTTGACTTAACGTCCTTACAGAATCATCCTGCCAGATTTCACCTAGACAGGCTGTCCTGTGGTTTTCCCTGCGTGTTTTACAGTTAGGGTTTCCTGCCCTGCCATATGGCGAGCCCTTGTAAGGCAGAGCGCTAATGGGGCCCCATGCCGGCAGACGGGCACTTCCTGGCACGCAAGTCCAAGGGCGCCGCAGCCCCCCAACTCTGCTCTCACCTCTGCCTGCCCCCTGAAAGGGTTAGAGGTTGAGGGATTTCACGCTAAATATAGAGGCGGCCCATTAAGAAACAGCATCCCCTGCCCCTCCCCAGTCTCTCCGGGCTTTCCATGTGATGGTTTAATTGCTCTGACAATCTGTTCCCTTCCTCCCTTGCAATGCCTGGGAAGCGGCAGCCACGGTCTGTCGTGAGAGGCTGCCCTGGAGATGGGAGCAACTCTTGAGAGGAAGGAGGAGGCTTCTTTGGGTCTCAGAACTCTGCGCTCAGGGTCTACTTTCGAGGTCTCTGGGGGTATCTGCCCCCGTACAGTGCTCACCAGATGTTCAGGTTGGCTCCGGAACCCTGGGGCCCCCATTGGCAGGAATGGCATCGAGCTTGAGGTCAGGAAGACCTGGACAGGCTTTGGGATCATGAAAAAGTCATTTAACTTTCAGGAAATGAAATGACCAGAAAGACCACCCAATTTTGCAGGGTGGTGTGAGGCTGAAGGGAGGGGACTTGAGTGGATGGCACATTAAGCACATGGTAGGGCGACTGGCCACATGGTAGGTCTTCAGTACAATGGCTCCTGTCAGGAGTCCCTGGACTTATTAGCTGTGGGGCCTTGCTTTTCATATCTGTAAAATGGGTATATTAATAGTACCTACATTTAGGACTTCAGAAATGAGGAATTTCAGCACAGTGACCACAGAGCGTGAAATCAGGCATGGGGTGCTTCTGAGCTGGGGACCCTGGGTGACGACCCACTTGTACACTGCTTACTGTAAAAGGTTGGGGTACACAGCCCCCCACACCCAGCTGCCGGTCAGCCACAGCCACGAGCCCTGCATTCTTCACGATGCCTCAAGATGGTCTGGACACAGTGACATTCCACCTGACAGGCTCTGGGGCCCACTCAGGGCTGTCACTCATGAACACGTGATGACATTTCTTCCACTCTTTATATCAATATTTCAGAGGCAACAGAAATGCCCTGGCAGCAGGGACTTATTTGGCTGGTCGGGGTGGACACTCAGCACTTTTTTTTCCATTTCAGAAACTCAAATGTCTCCCCCCCCCAAATATTAATGCATTAAGAGGCATATCGGGGTAAACGGCTCATAGTGGATTTTTCCCCCCAGAAAGGGGAAAGGAACAGGTGGGTAGATCTCTCTCTCGGGACAGAAGCTAGAGGGCAGGAAACTTTGTGTGGGGTCCAGCTGTATTCGTGCCATTGGAATCATAAAGTTGATAACGGTGGTGACCAAAAAAAAAAAAAGTCACAGCACAGAGTCAGTAAGACTATGTGTAGTGCTTATGACATGATGTGTTTATTACTACTGCTAACTAAGCATGAGATCTGTTGTGGGAGCAGGAAGACACACACCACAGAAAGAAACAGATTGTGATCAAATTTGATAAGCTTCAGGTGGCAGGCTGCAGAGCTGGAACTTTGTAAGGTGACAGTGAGGGTACTGAAGACGCTTTTGCCATTGCAAAGCAGTGTGTAAGAGTCCTCATCAGAGCCTGGGGCAGGGGAACAGGAGGGGTGGGCTGGTGAAAGGGGGAGCGACTCGCATATGAGCATCTGGGGAGAGAAAACAATGCGAAACACCCAAGAAATATCACTGCTGAGGGTTCACAGGGGGATGCCATTCAGCAAAATAGGAGATTTAGGCATATAGTGAGTTGCTTTGGGCCACTTGGCATCTGAGATGTCAGTAGGATACTGGTGTGAGGCAAGACAGGCCTTTGGAAGTTGGGGAACAGGGCCGGGCTTAGGGCTCAGATGAAGACTTGGTGAGGGCGGGGGCTCTCATGGAGACCCACGTGTAAATGGCTGATGTACCAGAATAGATGAAATTATCAGTGGAGAGCACATTTCCAGATTGCAGGAACTAGGGATAAAATAGGACCGGAAATCAACTCTGTCCAAAATTAGCAAGTGAAGCCGGGAGCTTGGAACCGATCTAGGAAAATAGGGAGGAGCTGAGAAAATGCCCTTCCTGCAGGGGAAGATCCCGAGCTTCTGTGACCCTTAGTCTCTTCATCTGTAAAGTGGGCACAGTAGCATTCATTGATGAAAAGATAAAATGGAGAAATGTGTGTAAATTCTTTCTCATATTGACTATAGGTTTATGAGCAAAGCAGTTTAGTCCCCTTCCCATTTAGCATCTGATTTTTGGATCTTTTTTGTGAGTTTACATTCTATTTTTATTTGTTTTTTTTTATGATGATGATTTAGGTATGTTTATTTTCAGAGTGATTTTGGTATTATGTGAGCTACTTTACATTCTCTTTGAATTGTCACAAGATTCTTCCCAGAATATTGATATTCCCACTCTACGGATAGGCTGCTCAGAGACGCTAGGTCATTTACCCAAGGCCTCACAGCTACAAAGTGTCATGATGGGCTTTCAGCCCAGGGCTGCCTCCTTCCGGAGCCCACTCGATCTGCACGGCTTGGTGAGAGCAGGATAGACAGGACAAACGACTTGCAAGAACTGCTCTCCAACCTTGGCTCTTCTCCAATCCACCTGCTAACAATACCATCTGCAGAGGTATGCAGATGGGGACCAGAGAGCATCTTGTTTCCAGAACTCTTCATTGTAGGTAATTTCCTATTCTCACGTCACCCAAGTGCCTGGAACAATGGCCACTCCAAGGGGCTGGGGCTCTCCTCCTCTCGACAAAGCCCCTGGAGGTGAGGGACTGGCAGACTTGGCATCTCACAGCCCTGGGGGAGGAGGGAACAGCAGGTGAGGGGCCTGAGCTGGGAGGAGGGAAGCTGAGCTCTCTCTCTCCACACATCCCACCCCCCTGGGCTGGTCACTCCCCTGTTAAAGAGAAGCAGGTGCCCCAGGGACTTTCCTGTGACCCCCCCCCTCCCCCAGGCCTCCTCCTGCTTCCTCAGGTGGCAGCTGGTGGGACGCAATGACACGAGAGCAGCAGAGTGAAGTGGGAAAGGGCGCAGACTCTCGGGCCTGCCTGCCTGGGAACAAATCCAGGCTCTGTCACTTTCAAGCTGTGGGACCTTGCATGTGTCACTTAGCCTTTCTGTATCCTCTTTAAAACGAGAACAAGAATAGCACCTATCTCATAGATCAGTGAACTAGCACAGGAGGATATTCATTGTCGTCATCATCATCATCATCATCGTTTGTTGTCCTCTTCATTGTTGTTGTTGTACTGGAGGCCTGACCAGCCTGAAGAGACGCCACTTCTTCCATGAAGTTCCATCGTCTCTGTGCCTCCTGGATCATACCCACCCTTTCCTGCTTGGCCTCACATCACAACTATGTAGGTGGCTGGCTTATCTCCCTGATAGGCTGGAAGCCCTGGGAGGCAGGGTTGGTGTGGAGCTCATTCATCTCTGTGTCTCATATCCGTGGAGAGTAAAGTCATGAACATTAGGGTCAGAAGTAGTTGGTGTGAATTTGCCATTTACTGTGTGATCCGAGGCAAGTTGCTCAGCCTCTCTGAGCCTTGGTTCTCCCATTCATAAAGTGGCCTATGAGGTAGCACGTGGGCATGGTAGGCTCTCAATACATGCCGCCTCCCTTCCCTTCCTCTTTCTCATTTTTCACTTGTGGGTCATGATGTGCATTTTAAGTGGGGTAAGGAAAGTGGAATTCAGAGGATCCTGGAAAGCCAGGTTCCCTCACTACCCACCCAAGCATCAGTGTAGAGATGAGATCCATCAGCATATAGTACCTTTAGCCAAGGAACCCAAGCTGTTCTGTTGGCAGTCAGAAGCAGGCGATCACAGAAGGTCAGAGCTGGAGTGGGTTGTAGAATTCTACTCCAGTGTGGCTGCTTGGTTTCATCTGACATGTTCACTCCAGCCAGTTGGTGGTGGTTGCCAGGGGTAGTGGTCTGGGGCTTCAGTGGGGCACAGGGCTCAGTGATCAATTAGTAATGGCTGTCATGGGCACAGCACTAGGAAGTTGGGGCCTGAGTGCTCTCTAATGTTCCCTTTTGAGTTTATCTCACTGCTTCCTCTTGCAAAGAGGGAGACTGAACCTCAAAGAAAACAAATGCTTTAGTCCTAGTCACCCAGTTATTGACTGACAAAGCATCCCAGCCCCAGATTTTCTGAGGCCAAATTCATTGATCTTTCTGTTAAGTCAGATGTTACTTTAGAAAACACATCACTGATGTAATAATGTCTTTTTGTCTTTTTCTGTTGGCCTCTGCTTGCCTGAAAGTCAGTCACGCACAGTCCTCCTGATTGGCTCCACAAACCAGAGACCCATGTTTGTGAAACCCTTGGAACTCCCACTCCCGACAGATGCCGAGTTTCACGTTTCCATGCAGACACTGTCAAATGACAACAATGAACTTGATGTTATAGAATATGTATTACATATGATTTACACAACATATATCCTACAATGTATGCTCTCTAGATTATGAAATGTAATGTACATATATGTGTTCTATATACTATATGTCATATATGTTCTCTAATGTGCTTATATATCAATATGCTTTGCATAGTGTAACATAATTTAGTGCCCATGATGTATTAAGTCCAATGGCATGACTAGCCTGCCTCCTGCTCAGCTCCACTCTGCAGATTTAAGGCACTTCCCCTCTCTGGGCTTCAGTTTTCTCGTCTGAATAATGAAAGAACTAGAACAGATGCTTCCTCTCTGTGCTGACATTTTCCTCTCTCTGCTTTGTATTGTCAGCACCTACTCTGTGCCCAGAAATGGGGAAATGGCACAGGACAGATAGGAAAATGTGAATTCCCTGCTCTTTGCTCTTAGGGCACCCAGCCAGACAGTGCACCCCAAATGCACCCAGAAAATGGTGCTGTCGTGTAGCGAGATGGACTGGAAAGGAGATAGGGGGACGAGGAGGTGTGGAAGGGGGCTAATGTCAGTGTGGGGGTACAGCAGAGGTTTAGAGGCAACCCAGGCTTGAAGCCTGACTCCTGCACTTCCAAGCTAGGAATCCATGGGCCCATAGTCACCGATCCCCTCTCTAGGCTCCGCATTCTTACCTGTAGCTCTGAGTTCTTATTATAGATGTTGCAGGGGACCTGGGAAGGCACAGAGGTGGAGCCTCAGTGATTGGTACAGTCACTGCCCCCGAAGTCCAGATGTGGCAAGGAGTGAAACCGATGTTTGCGGAGGGGGGGAGTTGTAGTGGAGGAAGCCTTCCTGTAAGAGATGGCTTTAGCTCAGCCTCCAGGAATGTTAGTGTGGGGCGAGGGAAATGAAATGACACTAGTCATTTTTTACCCCCAGTTCTCTCCTCTTTGGTCCCTGTCTGTGCCTCTTTGGAATGGAGCATGAATATTAAGCACATTTTTAATCCGCTTTGAAGACAATCAGAGAGTGCTAGCAGTGGCCCGGATGGATTTCTTTCATATTTAAAGAGCATCCTGTTGATTTGGGGGAGAGGAGGCAGCTGTGTCCAAGTCTTTCTCCCTCAGTAGCCCCCAGTACAAGCTGACACAAGCATTTTATTCCCGACTCCAAGTCATAACAGAGGGGATGCCCCATGCTCTACACACCCTGCAAAATGTGTGCACTTTACAAGGCATTAGGAAAACTATAGAATTCGCTGCAAATCTGGGATGAAGTTCAGACTGAACCAGCTCTTTTCTCTCGCTGGAACATCTGCCCTCCCCATTCATCCCTCCATTTGGTCATTCATTTGTTGGTATTTGAGCATCGACTGTATACCAGACACTAACTCCTTCAGGACTCTACTTGGGTGTCACCTCCCCCAGCCAGCCTTCCTTGATATCCATCCCCCAACTCTGCTGGGCTCCAAGCCCATCCCCTGTGTTTCCAAAGCACCCTGTCTATTACATATCTCTTCTTGTTCTGTTTCTGTGCCTGACTTCCTCATTTGACTGTGTGCTCCTTGATCTCTTTTGCTGGCAAACAGTAGAGGCTCAATAGCTATTTGAGAGGTCCACGGAACTGGGCTGGGTTTCCTGAGTTGGCTTCTCCTGGACTGATTCTGACCGCTTCCCAGATGTGGAGGCTGGAAGGCAGATAGGAGAGAGGCATTAGACTGAGGCTCCACGATGCTTCCCTGGATGAAGACACAGCAAGGGGCTATCCGGCTCCCTTAGGTTGAGGTCTTTCCTCCCTCCCCAATATGTCCCTCAATCTATCCTGCAAAACCAGCTTGGATATTCTGCCCTACTTGAGCAATCATCACCTGAGCAGGCAATTATGCAAAACACCCAGCAGTCTCCTCAGAACAGCAAGCCTGCTCCAGAGGAGAAATGCAAACAGTAAACGCCCATGTGGCTGCCTCTTGTCGGACAGGACAATGCAGGCACCTTGCTTGTGCAGCCCCCATTACTATGCAACTCAGCTTTAGCCAGGCAGTGTCAGAGGATGAAATTTCCCATCCTGCTCTCCCAGTTCCGGGGACGCCAGCCCGGATGTGCTCCCTGCTCTCTTCTGGCCTTGGCCGCTAACTGCATCCATCCATCAGGGGAACTGTCTCCTGCCCCCCCCAACATCTCTGTGGGTCCCACAAAATGCCGAGGTGTGGCCCCCCTCTGCACAGAGCACCTAAGAGCGTCCCCTCTCAGCCGTGACCTCACCCCTGGCCAGTGGCGACCCCTTTCCCTCACCTACAGGATTCATGGTCTGGGTGTCTCTTTAAAGATTCTTTTTCCAGACGTCTCCAGAGTGGATGACATTTTTTTGGTCTTAA
Source organism: Ailurus styani (assembly GCA_002007465.1). Lineage (NCBI taxonomy): Eukaryota > Metazoa > Chordata > Mammalia > Carnivora > Ailuridae > Ailurus > Ailurus styani. The sequence continues at coordinate 3,346,844 of LNAC01000022.1, forward strand.
GCTCCTGCTTTTCACATGGTCTTCTTCCCGCTCCTTGCCCTGTCCTTTCTCTTCCCGGAGTCATGACCTTGGCTCCGGTTTTGATCACCTCCCACGTCTGTGACCCAGCGGGTCTCTCAGCCCTGGTGTTGACATCCTTCACTCCTACCTCCCTGTGGCCGCCTGTGTCATGCACCTCATTCAGGTGTGCGGCACACGGCGTCCATGGGGCGTCTGTCCTGGTAGAGTGGAGACAAGAGCAGTGTGGCTGGCATGGAGCTGGCGTCCTGGTGGTGGGGGGTGGCCAGGCGGTGAGCCAACAGTTCCAAGCATGCTGAGGTTCGAAGAAAGCGTGGCTCTGGGGGCCCTGAGAGGGTGAGCCAACTTCTTTGGGTCCAAGGAATGCCTCTGTGAAGCTATGGTTTGAGCTGATATTTGAAGGATGAGTAGGAATGAGGCAGGTGAAGGGAACCACATGTATACAAGTCTGAGGCAGGAGACAAGGGGCATTCCAGAAACTTACAGTCCAGCGTGGACAGAGTTTAGAGATTGGGAAGAAAAGAGGTGTGGATGGGGACATAGAGTGCAAGAGCCTGCTCCCTGAAGGCTCTGAAACCATGGCCAAGGCCTCGTGGGGTTCTATCCTGAGGAGAGCAAGAAGTTTTTGAAGGGCCTTAGCAGAGGTCATGTCTCTCCATGGATTTAATGTTTCACTATAAATCCCTAGTCGAGCATTTGGGTATGTAACTCCATTCACCCCACAGTGTGCCTTGGTCAAGACTCAGTTCTGGAGAGATGGAGAAACCCCACTCAAAGAGGCTTGACCAAAAAGGAAATGTGTTTGTTCAAGGATTAAAGCATTCAGGCATTGCTGGATCTAGTGGCTCCAGTGTCCCTCTCCATCTCTTGGCTCTGATTGCCTCTGTGCTGGTTCCATTCTCAGACTCTCCTCACAAAGTGGCAGAGGCAGAGATGGTGGCCAGCAGCTATGGGCTGACACTGTACTGCCTTAATTTTTGCAGCAGAAAGAGAATGGCCCTTCCCCAATAATTTCATGAAGGGCCAATGATGGACTCTGAATATGTCCCACTTGTGTCTGATGCTCATTCCTGGAAGGACTGGAACTAGGGGGTGAAGTAGGCTAATGGATAGGTTGGGTCATGGGCCAGCCCCCTGGATGTGGCAGTGCAGGGAGCCCAGGCAGAACCCAGGGACAGAGGAGAAGAGCGTAGTTCCCCAAGGAAACATAGAGCACCATCACTAGAAGGTTAAGGAACACAGGTCAGACACACAAGAACAGTAGGAGTCCACCCCAGTGATGTGGTTTCTCAGAAACCCTCAACATTGTCCTTCCACTCCAGTCAAGCTAGATCCCATATTCCATGGACCCCTGAGGACGTCTTGCTGGTCATCTCCTCTGAGCCTTTGTGTTGGAGGTTGCCTGGTCGGGAATGCACCTGGATCAGAAAGCACAGTCTTAGCATCCAGATGGATCAAGTTCAGAGCTTTAGGTGCATAGGGACGGGTGGATGTGTGAGCAGGGGTGTGGTGGTGGGGGTCCCGGGGGTGGTGTGTTGGTGGCTGGATCCTCTGGAGGGCATTCCAGAATGCAAACAAGCTTCAGGGTGTTCCCCTAGCTTTCTCCATGCGCTTGTTCTCTCTCTCTGGGACCAGCAGAGAGAGTGACAACAAATGCCCAGTGTTCTGGTTGTTAGGCCCAGGTAAATAGGGCAGCTGCAGCCAGGCCTGAGGCAAGGTGACCCCTGCCTCTTTCCAGAAGTACCTATACTTGCAGAGGTAGGCAGCTTCTGACCCAAGGCAGTCAGTCCCTTTTCAGGAAACCGCAGGATGGGGGAGGTTAAGCCCATCAGGACCAGGACCTCGATGAGCAGCTTCCCGGCCAGCCAGGTCACAGGTCTGCAGTCATATTAATACTTGGGAATCATGGGTGCTTCTGGCAAGTCAAAGGGCTGGGTGATGTCACAATCCCAACCTGGCCCTGTGACAGCCTACCTGTAACAGTTGCTGAGATGACACTCACTTGACCCCCCCCTTTTTTTTTAAAGATTCATTTTATTTGAGAGAAAGGAGAGGGAGGGCAGAGGGAAAGGGGAGAGGGAGAATTTTCAAGTAGACTCTGCTGAGCCTGGAGCCTTACATGGGGCTTGATCTCACGACCCTGAGACCATGACCTGAACGGAAATCAATAGTCGGAATCTTTACACACTGAGCCACCCAGGCACCCCTCACTCACTCCTCACTTTTGTTTTTTATTTTTAAAAAAGATTTTATTTATTTATTTCAGAGAAAGAGAGAGAGTGTGTGATAGGGAGAGAGAAGCAGAGGGAGAAGCAGGCTCCCCACTGAGCAGGGAGCCTGATGCGGGGCTCCATCCCAGGATCCCGGGATCATGACCTGAGCTGATGGCAGATGCTTAACTGAGCCCCCCAGGTGCCCCTCACTCCTCACTTTTCATCTTCATCTTCTCGACAGCTGAAGCTCTTCCGTACGAGCTGCTCCCTCAAACCGCATCTCTGATCACCTTTCCTGCCTGGGTCACTGCCCAAGAATCATTCGCTCAACACTATGGCCTTCCTTTAACTTTTTAGTTTTCATTTACTAGCTCCTTCTTGAGGCCTTACTATGTGCCGGGTCTCTTCTTATGATTTGCTTCTACCTTGTTTCATGGGCCCATTGCATCTTACGCCCTGATGACAGGTCCTCAACCATCATCTGTGGGTCGGTGGCCCCTGGGAGATAGGAACGATACCTGTCACTTGAACAGAGAGAAGTTCATATAAGACATTTTGACTTGATGATCCATTTGTCCACCAGCTAAGTGAAAGAGTAAAATAGAACACTAAGGTGTAACCTAGTAGCCACTGCAGGAAGCTGCCACCAGCCCTCCAGGGGAGGGAAATGATCGCTTTTACCAAAATGCAGCGCCTCCTGCTGGCAGAACCTCTCCAGGACCCTGGGGGTATAGCAAAAGTGGATTTGCAGCCCCAGCAAGATGAAATAGCACGGAGAAGGGCAGGTTTGAAACTTAAGAGATGATAAATAACTTAACAATCGGCCTGTGACTTCTCACTGACCACGCTCCACACGTGCCTAGAGCCGGGCTGGCTAGAGGGTGGCATTGGAAAGACACAGAATTCGGAGTCTGTGGACCTAGATCCACTGCTGGATTTCAGTGTGACTTATTAGGCAAGTCACCACTATCACTGAGCCTTCATTTCCTCATCTGCGAAATGGGAACATAACCCCCTACCGTGTGTACCTTTGATGGGAGGAAGACGATCCACGCAGAGCAGTGTGTACAAGGACCGTGCAGCTCGAGCCGACCTTCAGATAGAAGGCAGTGGGGTGGCGCTCAAGAAATACTTCCCCGCAGAATAAAGTTGCAGTCTGTTTGGGGCTTCGAACATCTTCTGTAAGTGTGTATCCCTTTGGAGCCTTCAAGGTTCTTCTTATAAGCAAGAAAGGCACACGCGAGGCTTCGTGTCAGGGAACCTTCCCTGACAATGAGAACGTTGTATGAAAGAAAGCAAACCGTGTCTTCTTAGAGATGAGGCTCTGTTGCATAAGACATCTCAAATAGACTCAGACAAAACACTCGCAGCTTTGTGGCAGAGCTGGGGGTGGGAAGTCGGAGGGAATCGGGCTGCCCTTGTCCTTGGGGATGATCAGCCAGAGCTGGTGAAGCTCTTCCCCACATCTAATTTGGAGGCACATTTCGCAGCCCCACTGGCACTGTGTGGGCGTCCGAGATGTTGCCTTTTCTCATCTTAATGATGCTTTGCTCTAACAGAGACATTTCTGCTCCTCGGAGCTCTGCTCACTGCTTCGAGGTAAGCCTCCTGGGATGCCCCTGGGTAAGAATGAGAGCCGGCTCCCAGCTTTAGGCATGGAGGTTAGCATGGAGCAGCAAGTAGAAGTGGAGAGGGCCCCAGAGTATGCACCTCCACTGGTCCTGTGCACCTTGGTGGCCAGACTGGGGCACTGGGGGCAGAAGCCTTCCCCTCCCCCCACCCCGGCCCCAATCTCAGGCCCAGGGAATAGTCCTGTACCACGTTTCGTGGGCCACTGCTGTGTCCCACCTCCACAGAAGCAGGGAGGCAATGGGGACAGATGGACTGGGGATTAAATCTGCCTCAGTTCTCTCCTGGCCGTGTGACTTTGGATGATTCTGTTAAACCTCTGTATGTCAGTGACCCTAAGAGAGGTCATGTATGTGGACAGGCTTAGCTGATTGCCTCTCCAGTGTCCTCAACCCCCTGTCTCTTGGGTTCCCTTTGAATTCACCCTCAAGATCCTGCCTGAAAACTCTCAGCAAAAGACACTTCTCCCAAAGTCATTCCCGCTCCATGTAGACTAAAGAATGTTTCGCGGTCCCCATTGCCCAGGGGATGAAATTGAAATCCCAAATGTTGGCATTCAGCGCCCAGTGACACCTGTGGTTTCCAGGTTTTGCTTCTTCCTCCTAACCTACTCTTTTACCCCAGCCAACTCGGTCTGCATCACAGTCCCCAGGATCAACCAACATCCTTCACCCCCAGGCCATGGTCCACAGTGTCTCCCCTGTCCTCAAACTGGCCTCCCTACTCCACCCCACTCCCTTCTCCACCCCACTCGATGGCTTGGCACGTCACCACCTCCTTTTTGAAACTTACTCAGGACTCACCAGCCGGATGTTGTTTCTTCCTTCTCTGAGCTTCCTTGGGATTTCCGATTTTTAATGGGGTTTATATATTGCAGGATTTATATGTATTTTTTAAAGATTTTATTTATTTATTTGACAGAGACACTGCTAGAGAGGGAACACAAGCAGGGGGAGTGGGAGAGGGAGAAGCAGGCTTCCTCCTGATCAGGGAGCCCAATGCGGGGCTCGTCCCAGAACCCTGGGATCATGACTTGAGTCAAAGGCAGACACTCAACGACTGAGCCACCCAGGCGCCCAACAGGATTTATATTTTGCTACAGATGGAAGAGGATGAGCTGATACATAAATACAGTAGGCCGAGGTTTGAGTCCCAAGCCTATCACTGGCAAGTCACGACCTTAAATAAATTTGATTCTGCTCCCGTAGTACTTTATGGGGCTGTTGAAAGGGTTACAGATAATGTATATGAAGTTACGATCACAGTGTCTAATAAACGTACTCGTAATTATTATGATTATACTGCTTTAGGTACATATTAAGCACTCAATGACAATCTATTGAATTGATTGAAGGTGTGGACATAGAGTCTGAAGGCAATGATATCGGGCCTAAAAATTATAAATTGGTATTTTTAAGAATTGGATTTATCATTTCAGAGTATAAAGTAACATGTGCTCATTGGAGAAAATTTATAACGTGTGTCTTATAAAAAGATGGAAAGAAGTCACCCATAATTTTACAGGTCAGTGGTAATGACTCTTATGTTATATTTTCATCCAATTTTGAATGCATTTTATATAGGTGATCTCATACAAATATATAGTTTGGTTTCCCACATTTGTATGGGTCATAAATACAGTTTAGAAGCTGCTGTTTAAATTATCATATAAATATATATAATAGAAAATACAGAAAATATTGAAGCATTTAAGTAAGTACCTAAATCTAGCATACTATTAATATTTGGCTATATTTTTTCCCAATCTTTTGTATTTGCATTTTTGCCTATTTCAGATATCAGTGTTAGAGTAAGAGCTTTTTTCTATGTCATGAAACAATTTTCTGATGTCGTCTTTGATGGCTACATAGTATTCTCTATTACAACTATACCATAATTTAATTCTATCCCTATGTGTAATTAGGATGTTTTTCTATTTTTCCCATTATGAATGCATTTATTCTGAATTTTGGATTATTTCCTTAGAAAAGGGAGTATGATTTTATTAGTTATGAAACCCAAATTTTAATGGCTTGTGAGGGAGTAACTCTTACATGACCAAGTCTGGAGAAGGGGCTTGTCCTGGACTGACTAGTTCAGTGACTCAGTGATCTCATCAAGGACCCAGATACCTTCCATCTTTTTGCTCCTCTGCTTTCTTCAATGCATATTATGAGTGGGCATCAGGACAAGTGATTTATGTATATGATCTCCTTTCATGTTCATAGTTTAGGGAGTGGTCCTGTTATCATTCCCATTGACCATTGTACAGATAAGAACACTGAGGCCTAGTATGGTATTTTGCCTAAGATCACACAGCACCACCTAGAGCAATCTACATATTTAATGGAATCCCCATCAAAATACCATCAATTCATTTCAAAGAAATGGAACAAAGAATCCTAAAATTTATATGGAACCAGAAAAGACCCCGAATAGCCAAAGGAATGTTGAAAAAAAAAAAAAAAGCAAAGTTGGTGGCATCACAATTCTAGACTTCAAGCTCTGTTACAAAGCTGTAATCATCAAGACAGCATGGTACTGCCACAAAAACAGACACGTAGATCAGTGGAACAGAATAGAGAGGCCAGAAATGGACCCTCAACTCTATAGTCAACTAATCTTTGACAAAGCAGAAAAGAATGTCCAATGGGAAAAAGACAGTCTCTTCAACAAGTGGTGTTGGGAAAACTGGACAGCCACATGCAGAAAAATGAAACTGGATCATTAGGAATCGATCAAAATCCTTGAGGAGAACATAGGCAGCAACCTCTTTGACCTCAGCCAGAGCAACTTCTTCCTAAGAACATCTCCAAAGGCAAGGGAAGCAAGGGCAAAAATGAACTATTGGGACTTCATCAAGATTAAAAGCTTTTGCACAGCAAAGGAAACAGTCAACAAAACCAAAAGACAACTGGCAGAATGGGTGAAGATATTTGCAAATGACATATCAGATAAAGGGCTTGTATCCCAAATCTATAAAGATCTTCTCAAGCTCAACACCCATAAAACAAATAACCCAGTCAAGAAATGGGGAGAAGACATGAACAGACATTTCTCCAAAGAAGACATCCAAATGGCCAACAGACACGTGAGAAAGTGTTCAACATCACTCAGCATCAGGGAAATATAAATCAAAACCACAGTGACATACCACCTCACACCAGTCAGAATGGCTAAAATTAACAACTCAGGAAACGACAGATGTTGGCGAGGATGCGGAGAAAGGGGAACCCTCCTACACTGTTGGTGGGAATGCAAGCTGGTGCAGCCACTCTGGAAAACAGTATGGAGGTTCCTCAAAAAGTTGANACCCCCTGCCCTGCTCCTCGAATTCCTCATATCAGAGAGATCATATGATAATTGTCTTTCTCTGACTGACTTATTTTGCTTAGCATAATACCTTCTAGCTCCATCCACATCATTGCAAACAGCAAGATTTCATTTCTTTTGATAGCTGCATAGTATTCCACTGTGTGTATATATATATATATATATATATATATATACACACAGTGGAATACTATGCAGCTATCAAAAGAAATGAAATCTTGCTGTTTGCAATGATGTGGATGGAGCTAGAAGGTATTATGCTAAGCAAAATAAGTCAGTCAGAGAAAGACAATTATCATATGATCTCTCTGATATGAGGAATTCGAGGAGCAGGGCAGGGGGTCTTGGAGGGTAGGGAGGGAAAAAATGAAACAAGATGGGATTGGTTAGGAGACAAACCGTAAGAGACTCTTAACCTCATGAAACAAACTGAGGGTTACTGGGGGGTGAAAGGGTAGGGATAGGGTGGATGGGTTATGGACATTGGGGAGGGTTTGTTCTATGGTGAGTGCTGAGAAAGGTGTAAGCCTGATGATTCATGGACCTGTACCTCCCCTGGGGCAAATAATAATAATAATAATAAAGATCACACAGCACCTACAAGGTGGATATAGCTCTTCCTCGTGTCTCTTCCCTGCCTTTTTGACTTGGTAAGTTTCAAGGCTATAGGAAATCCCAAAGAACCCAACAAATGCCTGTATTCCCTTCACCATTGGCCATGTTTCCTTCCTTTTGCTCTCGCTTGATCTGTCTTCCAGTTGCAAGCCATTTGAAGACATCATTATTGTCGGGTATCTCTTTTTTTAACCGTTTCAAATTGAAATATGATACACTTGCAGAAGCACGCTTCTCGTGTGTGCAGTGTGATGAGACTCCACAAATTGATCCCAGCCAGTGCTCCCCTCCCCTGAAGCCTTGTGGATGCTGAATAGAAACAGGAGTCAGTTTGGTAAGAACGTGGAGGGTCAGCAGGACCATCCCATGGCTCCCGCTCTTCCCTTAGGGCTGGAAACAGAGACTTGTCACAAAGTACAAAGGGGTTGGGGGCCCTACTGACGTCTAGTAGAGAAGGACTAGCTTCCGGTTCAGCACAGACTTTGTCATCAGAGAGACCTGCCTGGGAACCTCAGCTCCTTCTGTAACTTGCTGTGTGAACCTCATCACGATGCTTAACCATCAGCCTCCGTGGACCACTGCAGATGGAGATGGAAGGGGATCGTGTATATAAATCATTTGTTGTGGTGCCTAATACACAGCACGTGTTCAAGAAATGGCATCTATTGTTGTGATGATGATGATGATGATTGGTTTAATAGCCTTGCTAGATAGGTATGATTGCCCTTCCCCTTTTACAGGGGAGAAAATGCACTCCGAGAAGCAAAAACCAACCTATGACACTTGACTCATAAGAGATGGAGCCAGGATTCACAATTAGGTTTCCTGACTCTAAACTTGTTGATCCCAATGAATCGATCAGGCCTGTACAAATGGGAGACTAAATCATACCTCGGAAGATCCATTGGTTAACTGACAGCTTTATAATAGGAGATGTAATTGCCAAGCAGCCAGGGAGCCGGTGCTGGCCGGGTCAGCCCTTTCTTCTTCCCGAGAGGAAGTCACAGAGAGGTGTGCTGGGTGGTGCAGAAGACTGGAGCTTCCTTGGGGATCACCCTGCCCACCCCCCAGGCCTTGCAGACACCCTAGAAAGCACTGGTCCCAGAGAAGAGAGCCTAGGGTCTCATCAAGACTTCTTCCTTAACCTATCATGTCTATCCCTTCCCCAGGGTGGGTTCCAGCCCTCCGAAGAGACAGCAGGGGTGTGGGAAGTTATGGTCTGGGTGATGTCCGAGGATCCACCGGCTCTGGGGACTCCAGGTCCCTGCTCATCGCTGCCCCAGCTCCCCCCAACACCTTTCCTTCAGTATTTAGGAGCAGTATTTGCTGTTCGTTTTTTGTTTTTATTTTATAGATAACTTACTTCACTATTTATTACTTTTCAAGTGACTGGCAGCAGAAGAGACTTCATCTTGATATTGGCAGGGAGAACGTGGTCAGCATTGATAGTCCGATTTCATTTTGGTTTTGCTTCTTTTTGTGTTCAGAGGAGGAGGGGGTGCCCCCCGCCCCGGAGGTCAGTTGCAGCTGGAGGAATGCGCTGAGTTTCCCAGCAGCCCCCCATCTTGGCCTGGCAGCTCATCACCTGCAGACATATTTGGGCTGAGAGGAGAGTTGCAGTTCCCTGGAAGGGGGGGCACACACAGCAAGGGCATCCGATGGAAGCAGATGGCCCTGAGGAGTCTCCCCCAGATGCCGATGCTGTCTGGGGCCACTGCTGTCTGGCTTTCAGCCTCTTGGAGTCCGTGCCCTTGGCGGCCTTAGGTCGCTGAGACCCAGGCCACTGGCTGGAGGCAGAGTCAGACCCGCCTTGAGTCTAGATTCAGCCACTACCCAGGAGCAGGGCCTGGGGTTGACCACACCAGACTTTGGATCAAGATGTTCTTTGATTTAAAAGCACATTCCTACCTTCCCGGAGCCTCCACTTCTCCCCAGGAAATGTGGACGGTGATTTCTGTTGTGAAGGATAATAAAATAAGAACTGATCTTCACTGAGCTCTTACTAGTTGCCAGGCACGGTGCTCGATACTTTATGTGACTGTCTCTCAAGTCATGCAACAGCTGGCTAGTATGGGTACCGCTTGCAAACCGTTGTTTATAGACGAAGAAACTGAGGCTTGTATCTGCAGAGAACTTTGCCTATATGTCAAGTATAGGGCAGGCCCAAGGAAGTCGAAGAGAGAATGCATGTTTTGTGAAAATTGACCTAATGCGTATTTTTAAATAATCCTCATTAATCCTTTCGGTTCCATGGAATAGAGTAAGAAATCATAGGCCTCTGAGGCAGCGCAGGAAGGGCGTAGAGTGCTTATGTTATAAAAACACAGGCATTCATTGCAGAAGCTTTGAGTGAATGTCTTCTGTGTCTGGCTTTGTGCCAGGCTCTGTAAATATGATCAGGACAAGCTGGGATCTGGCCCCAGACGAGCTTCTGGACTATGGTCACAGTATATTGTGACATCTGTGCTGTCCACAGGGGAGTCCACCGAAGGCCGGGGCCGAGGAGCGGACAGGGAGCTTTTCCCAGAAGGGGTGGACTGTGAATATCTGTGTTACCTAATGCACGACCGTGTAATGCCCAGAGACGCCGCCACCCGTGGGGCGTTTGCAAACACGGCCTGCGGGCCTTATGTGGCCCCACCCCCTGTTTTTGCATGGCTCTCTGGCTGCGAATGGTCATTTGCATTTCTAAATGGTTGGAAAAAATCAACAGAAGAATGGTATTTTGTGACACATGAAAATTATAGAAACAATTCAATTGAAGGATCCTTTAGTAAAGATGTATTGCAGCAATGTCACACTCATCGTTTATGTATTGTCTGTGGCGGCAGAGTGAGGAGAGGTGACAGAGATGCTGTGGCTTGCAAACCTAAAATTTTTAATGCTTGGGTCCTTTGCAAAAGTGTGTGGCCCTCTGCTATCAAGCATCTCATCCTTCTGATCCTTACCGCATGTGTGTGTGTGTGTTTTATACAATTTGCACCATCTCCCCTCCAATGCTTTGGTTAATCCTCCCGATCACCACTTAAGTGATTAGGCATTAACAGTCCCTCTTTTCAGATATCCCAACTGAAGGTCCAGGAAGATAAGTCACTTGCCCAAGTGCACATCTAGTAAGCAGAGAGCCCAGGGCAGCCCAAGGCAGGTCTGCTCCAATGCCCTGCAGGGACACAAACTGTGCGCTTGAGGCCATGGCCCTGTGTGGTCAGGGGCCGGCTGGCCCTGGAGATGCAGACCTGTGATTCTGGTGAGGGGGTGGGCATCACAGGGCAGGAGCCTTCCATCCTGAAGATTAGGTGATCTTTAGTATCTTTCAACTCTCTGAGCCACGGCTGTGTGATTTCTGGCCAGTGCCGCAGAGGGCTGGGCCACACGCTGTCTCCAGAGGCTTCAGCCACAAGATGAGGCTCTATATGGGGTCTCACTCCCCACGCTCCAGCCTCGTCTCTGGAGCTCTGTAGTTCTGAGCGGGGATTCTTGGAGGGTTGAATCCGTTTTTTTTTTTTTTTTTTGCAGACGGAACTACAGTGACGCGGGGACAGCAGCTTATCCACTATTTCTCTTCTTCCCTCTATGTGGGAATGTCCCGTGGCCCTGTCTGAGCCCAGCCCTCAGTACCACCCAGCACAGTGCAGTGGGAGGGGCATGGGTTTTGGAGTCGGTTGGACCCAGATTCAAATCCCAGTCCTGCCACTTACAGGCTGCGAGTGTGGGGCAAGGGACCTCAACGCTTTTAGCCTCCATGCCCTGCTCTGCAAAATGGGAACAATAGTAGTACTTAACCACTTAGGGCCAAGAGGGTGAATGAAGGCTTGGGGTAGAGCATCTCAAGTACCAGGGTCCAGTAAATGTTATATAACCTTAATTCATATTTTAAAAAGTGGGAATCTGGAAATATTTGGGATGACCTAAAAACTCATAGCATGTGACTTAACTCCATTCGAACACATAAGGAAAAATATTAGTCCTCTGGATATTTAAAATATTGAAATATTAGCCTCCTTTGACTAGAAATTAAAAGTCCTAGCCAGCAGCCTATCTGTGTGTGAGACCTTCCAGATATTTTCAGAATCCACCTCTTTGAAGGATAGATGGAAAATTCATGCATCTCTGTCTTCAGTGGATCCTGAGCTATGAGCTACTAGCCATCCCCCAGACTTTCAGGCACCTTTAGTCTGTGTGCCGTTTGCATGTGAATGTCTCTGCATGAATGACCCTCCTCTATTTCTTTGTTTCACAGACTCCTATTCATCCTTCAAAACCCAGTTTAAATAAAACTATTATGAAGCCTTCCCTTGTACCATCATCAATTCCTCTTCCAGGTCCCCCAGCTTTTTGTACATAAGCTGTGCTAGAACATTTAGTCCATTGTAATTTAGCTCGCTGTTGATGCTGGACCTTTTAAGTAGAGTCTAGGTGGAGGCTGTCGCTGAGCAGTAATTGGAATGAAAGACCAGAGGAGCAGGGCCATTTTCCTGGAGAATCTGCCTGTGCCTCCTCAGGCTGCTGCTCTCCCCCCAGAGGGGACGTGGCGACGTGAGGTCTCCCCATGAGATGGTGCTCAGTTTCCTTCCCATCTGGACTAAAACTATGTGACGTTGACACCACTGCGGGGCAGATAAAACTGTGAATTGCTTTACAATCCACACATCAGATTTCATGTCCTCTCATATTTCATGTCCCATCAGATTGATGAAACTTCCGGTTCTCCGTCTCACTTAGTGGAAGTCAGAACTTCATACTGTGAGCTCAGGTGCAGGGGGAAGGAACATCCCTGGGCCTCGTGATGGGGGCAGAGAGGGAATACTCCACACAAGCTCCATCCCTTCCCCCCATGTGGTTCCACTTATGCCCTTCATCCTCCTGTGCTCCCCCCCAATCTTAGATCATGTGCTGGTGTCTGCTCCCCTGGCTTGGCTCTGTCACCCTGACCTGTACATGGGCCTGTCTCTGCCCGCTGCATCGATGCCCTTGGCCCCCTGGTTCAGCCTTCCCAGAGGCCAGACGTGGAAGTCTCAGTGGACACCCCCCAGAGAGGAGAGCCTTCTCGGTCTCTTCTCGCCCACCCCCTTCCAGGAGGGGCGACCCCACTAGACTGAGTCCCTAGAGGGTCGCACGTGAGTCTCATTCACTTTTGCACGAGCTCATGGCACTGAGCACTGTGCCTGGCACATAGTGGGTCATCCTCGATTGTGGAGTGAATGAATGAATGAGCGAGTGAAGGAACAAATGAATGCAGCATGATGACCAAGCTTCTGATGAGTCTGAATTGCTCAGAAGAGGTCTGATAGAAGGCCAAGGCTAATCAGTTTCCAACTTCTTTTAGCATTCAAGGAAATATTGGTACTTCTGCCAAGGATCGGAGTCCCTAGAACTTCTGACGGCCTGTGACTTCCCTCCGGCCTTGGGCTCCCCGATCATTTCACACCCGTAGTGAGGTGGCAGGAGAAGGAGTCTCAAAAGACCGACAGGGGCAGCATCACCAGCCGTCTGACACTCCCTCAGTAACAGGTGGCACATAATCACTCGGGTCTGTGTGCAGAGGCCGGGGCTCAGCAGTCATCCTGGCTGTGACCCACGGAGACCAAGGTGACCCGTAGTAGGACCCGGCCGCTGCCTCCCACTCCCCACTTAGAAGGCATGTGGCCTCTTCATTACAGTACTGATCCACGAGCCCCGTGGCGTGGCATGGGCTAAGCTCTGATGATCTCCCGCTTTCATCTGCACCCTGGGGGTCCCTCCCAGGCCCCGCAAGGGGGATTGCCTTGTCAGAATCTCATTATGGGTCTTTCTGCTCTAATCGCATTGTCTTGTCCACTCGGGGACTTCCAGCCGGTGGGCATGGGTCCTCCCCCTCCCACTTGCTGCTCTGTCCCCGGCACGAAGGGCGGCTCGGCCAGCTCGGCAGACAAGCACATCGGGGGAAGCCTGATGCGTTTGCTTTCCGTGGGGGGCTGTCAGAGCAGGTGGTTTCTTGTGGCTCTCCAGAGACCTCAACAGACCTGGAGAAACTTCGCAAGACTCACTGGGGCCACAGGGTATCCTGCGCTGCACAGACCACAGGGGGCCTGGCAGTGAAGCTCAAGGTCAGGACAGCGCTTGCCCCCCGGGTTTAGGACTGCTCTCGTGGGTTCTGCCGTGTCTGACCCTGCTGGCTGGGACCTTCTCGGTTAGCCACTTCGCTGCCCATTCTCTGTTTCCGTTTCCTCTTGCCCTTTGCATTTATCGGCGAAGACTGCATTCCTGACTCTGAGCTTGTCTCCTGCCCAAACCATTGTGCCTCCCTGGGGCCTCTGGCTGCCTGAGTCAACAGTCCTCCTGGTCCACCGCCCCAGGGCTGCCCTTGTCGGTGGGCTCGCCGATCCTGAGACCACCAGGGACCATGGTAAGCCCCACACACTGGTGCTGCTCTTCAAGGCTCTGAATCGGTTACCCGTTTTATGCTTGCACCAATCCTGTGAGAGAGACATCGCCGAGCTCCTTTCCCAGGTGGGAAAGCCGAGAGTGAGTGACTTCAGATCAAGGGCTCGAGGTGGATATGCACATGCTCGAGTTTCAGGGCCAAGCCTCTGCCTCCAGGGTCCGTGGAGTTGCCCGTCTCAGGCAGCAGCGAGCACGCACGGTCATCCTTCTGGGAGTAGGGATCTGCTGGGCCCTTGAGAACTGGCACAGGGATCCAAACAGATCCTCAACCACCCTTGACAGTGCGATGGTCCTGTTCTGTTGGGAGACCCAAATGTCAGCTTCAGGAGCAGTTCCGGGAGGAGAGGACGAGGGGAGCCGAAGGGATGGCCGCCCTGCGGGTCCATTGTATGGGTGGCAGAGATCATCTCCAGATCTGCCTCGATCACTCTGCCCGTGAGGGGCGGGTTCTGGCAAGAGGAACAGGGGTAACTGTGACCACAATAGCTTCAGGTCTACACAGCACTTTCCAGCAAGCAATGGACTGTCACCACTCTATTAGCTCATCTTACCCCCAGGGCAGCCCCACACAGCAGGCAACACAGAAACGTTCCCATTTGGCACATACAGCAAATGTGACGGTGAGAGAGGGGGGGTCCTGATGGTGAGCACCTGATAGAACCCCTCTCTCTCGGGGTTCCTCCTTCTCCCCTGTAAGTTAGCTCCCCTCCAGCTCCCTACGTTCTTCAGTATGGTCTTGCCTTCTTTACCCCCGTCCCTCTGCCTTTTATCTGTCTGCCTCTCTGAGCGTCCGTGCCTTACCTGTAAAATGCTTCAGTGTGTCCCTAGTCATCAGCCTTCTCCTCGAGTCTGCTGAGATTTGGACCTGGAAGTTCTTGCTAAGGAGATGCACTTATCGTCCCCAGCAACCGCTGCTGCTGTCACCGCGCTGAGCCCAAGGCTGCGTGGTACACTTGGCATTTCTCCCCCTAAAGCTCAGCCCCCAAAGGGCCACACCGCCAGGTAACGAGGAAGGAAGCAGATATCAACTCTTGCCCCCCACCACCACCGGAAGCGCAAGGAAAATCCGCAGTCTTAACACAGGTGTTGCGTGAAGTGGTCAATAAATTGCTACTGAAAATTTAGAACTGCGGGCAAGTTCTTATGTGGGCTCTCAGACAGAATTTATGCCACGCGGTGACCGGGAAACCTCCAGACAAGGATTTCATTTAGAGTGACTGGATTGTCCGAAGTGAACACACGTCTTATCCAGAGTGCACCTGAGTTCTAGGTACACGCACAGTGCCCACAGACAAAATTCTAAGGAAACGTGCACCTGACCGCTAACGATAACTCCGTTACTAGGAAATAAGACACCATGAGAGTGAACCAGAGGAAACAACCCTGGGACTTTCCAAACCTCAGTTTCCCCATCAGTAAAATGGGCTCAGAACTGGGGTGGGACCAAATGGGAAAATGTGTGCAGCGTGTTTAGCATGGGTCGTGTCCGCACAACGGACATTCAGTGAGAGCTCATGGCTCTGGTTATAGTCTCCATTGACTTTTCTAATATTATCGTTCAACGAATGTTGTCTCCCCCCCTTCATTTCCCTGTCATTCATGTACAGACAAAAGGAAAACAATGCGCATGGAAGAGTCACGGGATTTGGTGTCAGGTGGGTTCGAGTTTCACCCAAGTCCCCTGGGGTCTGTCCCCTGATCCATAAACCAGGCATTGACCTTCGCATGTTCTTGCTGTGCAAGGTTGTTTGAGGGGGAAATGGTGTGAGGGCTACAAAAATATTTTGCAAACTCTAAAGTGTGATGCAAATGTAGCCTGCCCATGATCTGTATTAATTTCTTCCATCTTCTCCCCCACGATGTTTCTGTCCTGAAACGTGGTGGGTGGAGTGTTCAGGGATGAAGTGGGGGAGGCGAGAACAGGGGAAGTGGTGGTTTCTGTCCATTCTGGGCTTATTCCATTGCAATGCCAGCCTTCTCCCTGAGATTTTGTTGTGCCCCTTGGGACGATGGGGAGGGGATGGGCAAATATCTTTTCTTTTTGCTGCTCTGGGAGTCAAGGAATCAGAGTGCTCTGGAATTCACAAGTTCTGGCTTTGGGACTCGCTCTGTCATCTCCTCGTCGTGTGTCCTCGGGCCGGCCCTCTTCCTGGGCTGTGGCTTGCCCATGCATGAAATGAGGGTGATTCACCCACTCACAGTTGTGGGAGAATTAAATGAGATTTCCTTTGGAAGATTGAAAAGGGTGGGACTCGCAGCCTCTACAATGCCTTGCGAAGTTGATGCGCTGAGGCTGAGAGAGAGAGAGAGAGAGAGAGAGAGACCCTTCCCGAATGGTGATGTCCACTCATTGGTGGGGAGAGTGCGGGTTCTGGAAGCCACGCGGGGGAGGACCGCGGTGCCACTATGAGGTTAGCCTGCGACACAGGGCATGGTTTCTAAAAGTGGGGTGACAGTGGCATCCATTGCTCTGCTAATGAAGCAAAGAGTCGTCCCTGCCTCCAGAGCTGTCTGACTTGAATTACATCTTAGCAACACATACTGTCTTCCTCTGGCAAAATGTGCAGTCGGGAATAAAAAAAGCTTGACCCCTGACTTCAGGGCCCCAATCTGTCTCTGCCATTTGTTTCCATAGTGATTGTCACCGAGAGATGACCTGCCACTCGCTCATCCGTGGCTGTCTCCCGTGCAATGCCTGCCTCCTGCATACACCCTCAGTGCTCCGTTGGAGAAAGGACAGCCCCTGGGAAGCAGCAAAGGAACGGGGAGGTGGACGTGCTGGGCCCCTGCCCCGGCTCTTGCACTGGCCACTCTGTGACCTTGAATGAGACCCCCATGCTTCTCTGGGCCTCCGTGTCCTCCTCCACGAAGTGAGCTCTTCATCCTAGGTGACTTCCAGAGAGGTTCGGAGACACCGTGAGAGTGAAGGCAGGTCTCTGCTCAGGTCGGGAGGAGCCAAGTCCCTCCATCCCCGTGAGAGGGACTGAGGCAGCAGTGTTGCAACCACAGGATCACGCCTGCCAAGCTAGGTCCCTAACCCTTGGGTTCCCAGCCCTCTGGGCCCCCCGTACAGCCACAAGGCTCCCCCTGCTCTGTGCACCTGCCTCCTTCGCTCAGGCTGGTCCTCCTGCCCTTGGTACTTTCGGGCTTCCTCCCACCTCCCTCATTCGTGACCAACCATCCAGTTTTGAAACCTTGGTCCAGCTGCAGAACCTCCTTTATTTGTTCCTGGGCCCACCTGGATTATATATTTTAGCCCTGGTAAGGCTCCCTGGGAGCATTGTGTCTGTATAGTTCCCTGACTTCTTCCCTACCCTGAGTTGCCCTGTGGTCCTAGGGACACAACAGCCTTTCTCCGGCTCAGGGTAGAATCTGGTGGGCGACAGTGGCTCTGTCCTGGCAGGTGTATCCTGATCTCCGGGAGGACCCCCAATCAGGCTGTGGCCATCACAGAAACTCTCTTTCCTGCTCCAGGGAGAAGCACAGAGGCTGCTCCCCTCCGGGACCCCCTCCTGCCTCCTCCTATTCCTTCTTTCCTCCACTCTGAGCCGCATGGGTAGAAACGACCACTGCTCTCTGGCTTGGCTTGTCTCTGGGCCACCACTGCTACCTCAAGCTCTTTGCTCGAGGCTGGAGTGGAGAGGATGCTGGGCCAGAGAC
The DNA here is from genome assembly GCA_002007465.1 of Ailurus styani. Classification (NCBI taxonomy): domain Eukaryota; kingdom Metazoa; phylum Chordata; class Mammalia; order Carnivora; family Ailuridae; genus Ailurus; species Ailurus styani. The sequence goes on from LNAC01000022.1 coordinate 3,364,735, forward strand.
CTCCAAGTTCCCCCCGGCCCACGACCCTGGATGGAGCTGCATCTCTAAGTCTGAGAGGTACAGGAGTTTGGGCGCATAGGAGGTCTCTACCCATCTTTCTCTTGGAGTCCCCTTTGGGAGGAGCCATCTGGCTGCAGAGGGCTGCTGTAGATAGAGTGGGATTCTCCTCCCACTCTTGGTGAATCGAGGGCAGCTTCCCTTCTACGCCTCTGCCTTTCCCCACTCCGGCTTTATCCTGTAGAGCTCCTATCTGCGGTGGGCAGACCTGTTGCTGTTCTTCCCAGAGAGTCTGGTAGGGGAATGAGCCAGAAAAACCTCCTCCTGCACTGGTGGCAGCTGTCCTTCCAGCTCACCCCTGAGCCTCTGAGGGGGGCTCCTTGCAGGGCCCGAGTTTCTTCCGGCCCACTGACGGGGTCCCACCGCAGTTGGGTTCACTTGGATTCCTGCAGTTGGCTCTCCTCTATCAGTGCCCCCCGCACCCCGTCACCACCACCCCGTGCCCTCCTCTGTGCACACCTGTCCGGGGAGACCTGGTCATCCTGCTCCTTTCATGCTGCCTCCCCTGGCTGGAACTTCAGCAGCTCTTCACTGCACTTCGAACGAAATCCAAACACCGCAACCTGGCCCTCAAGGCCCTCTGAGATCTTACCCCCCGACCCCTGTCTCTCTCCATCCTCATGGCCCATGCCCTCCTGCCTGCTCCAGAGTCGAGCCACACTGACTTTCTGCTTCTCGACGCCCTGCCATGCATTCCCCCTGATGCTGTCATCATTTGGTTCTCAGGTCAGATGCCAAAAGACTTGACACCCCAGCCTGGATCTGGGCCCCTGGAGTGTTTCTTTAAAATACCCCAGAACTTGCCTTCAGAGTCCTGGCCCAATTTGCAATGATTTGTGTACTGTGATTGTTTGAGGGCTAAGTGTACCCCCCACTCGCCTGGAAGCTCTGCGAAGGCAGGAACTGGGTTCTGGTACACTGTTATCCCCAGCACCGCACCTACCACAGTGCCTTGTTATGTGCAGCTTTGAGTTTGCTGGAAGGCAGGAAGGAGGGGGGCTCAAGGGAGAGAGGGATATGTAGATGGAGACTGTGTTGCTCCACGCACGGCGCCCGGTGTCCTGTTGTGTGGGCAAACCGTGCAGGTAAGGAGAGAGGCTGGCTGGGTTCCAGAGGACCACCGAGTCCGGGAGCTACTGCACACAGCATGGTTCTCTCTAGGGCTCTTGTTAGAGACGCCAGCCACAACCGACTGCGCTTTGCCTTTGGACCTTGACTTGGGGTCCCCCATCCTGAGAGTTGGCCTTGCTCAATGAGAAGGCACCAGATGAGGGGGATGCTTTGGGACGACCCCTTGGGAAGCTGCCATTGTGGCTACATGGTGGCACGGGCGAGGCCCGTGGCTCCTGCGGGGAAGCCGGAATGTGTTTGAGGCACCCACAGGGGTCACTGAGGAAACCAACCTAATGCCCTTGCTCCCAGAACCAGGGAGGGGATGGGTGGTGGAGGGGAAAGCTTGTGGTTCTTGGGGTCCGGCGCTCCTTCCACAGTGATTTCCTGAGGGGGCTGGACACTTTCCTCTCCCTCCCCCTTTCACCCCCGGTGTTACTGACGTCAAGCCCTCAGGGTCCACCTTGAATGAGTGATACCTTGGTCTTCTTTCGGAACAAGGAGATCCCTTTTCTCCCCAGTGGTGACCAGCATGACCGGCTGCTCCTAGATGCCCACAGACAGCTGATCTCTGAAGGCGAGGGGTGCCGTGGAGGGGATGGAGCCCACCTGTTTCTTGAGCCAGGGTCAGAGGGTGGCGGTGCTGACCAGCCCCACTCCCCCCGCCCCCGCTGTGGGCAGAAGCGGGGTGGCCTCTCTTTAGGCCCCAGTGCTCTGGCTCCCACTGCCCACCCTCCAGCCCTTTGGCTTCATCCCAGACCTGAGGTTCCCAGGGGGTCTCTCCAGCTCTGTGGGACTCACCCCACCTGTGGGAATCCGCCAGTCAGAGCCAAGTCCTTTCCAGGATCCAGAAGGACCCTCCTCCTCTCGATTCACTCATGCTCTGTCTGCTTTTAATGAAGGGTGGCCGGGAACAGGAAGTGTTAGATCTGCTCCCAGCCTTCCTCAGCTGATGTGCCTGTGACCTTAAATAGCCTCCTCACTTCTCTGGACTTTTGTTGTCTCATATGAAAAACAAGAGATCGACAAAAGGCAAAATCACTGGGCTTAGAGCCAACTGCTTCTAGTCCTGCTTCAGCTACCAATGGGCTGTGTAGCCTTGAGAAGTTTACTTGACCTCTTTGATTTTACTTTCTGCACAGGACTAATGGCGGGGGGGGGGGGGGGTTAATGAGATAGTCATGGGATGACTGTATTAATTGTGAGATATTCAATGAGCAGGAGGAGGTGTCTTTGCCATATTTAAGGAAACTTCTGGTTCTACCATTTTGTGACAGTGGCTATAGAGGATCTCTCTAGGGCTCTTGTTAGAGACACCACCCACAACCGACTGTGCTCTGTCCTTGGACCTTGACTTGGGGTCCCCCATCCTGAGAGTTGGCCTTGCTCAATGAGAAGGCACCAGATGAGGGGGACGCTTTGGGACGACCCCTTGGGAAGCTGTCATTGTGGCCACGTGGGCTGGGCACGTAGCCAAAAATGATGTCCTGTGCTGTGGGGAGGTGGCAGGAAGGGGCTGAGGACCCCGCAGTGGGCTGGCAGGCATGGTTCTTCTGTGCAGCTCGAATGAGCTGGGTGAGGGGCCGGCCCCCAGAGGTCATGATGAGCACAACTATGCCCTGGACGGACAGTGGGGAGTGGGGTATAAGCCAGTCTGAGCCTAGGAGCCGAAGCCCCAGCCTCTCTGGGTTCAAATCCTGCCTCTGCCCTCTGCTAACTGTGACTCGACATCTCCCAAGTTTCCGTTGCTCCATGGGCAGAGTGGGGTTAATCGTAGGTGAAGCGGTGAGGAGAACTACAGAAGGCCCAGGGGGAGTTTACTTGTGAAGGATGTGAGTGTTTTCTAAACCTCAGCTGTTACTATGGGGAGCATAGAAAACAAGACACCCTTTCTAGAAGTGGGGAGGTGGCGGGAGCTGGGCAGGGTTCAGGGCCCTTCCGGGGTCCAGGCCCGGAAGTGGCAGCAGCAGCCTTAGGGGGCATCGGGAAGGGGTGCGGAGAGCCAGCGGGCCCACGAGGGGAGAGGCCCCCGCTGAAGAAGCCTGGACCCAGCCCCATCCAGGGTGTCAGGGCACCAGCCCCCCACCTCCTGGCCTCTAGCCCCTGCAGCATCAAGAAGGGCACGTTTTCTTTCCCCTTTAGGCCAACCTCCCCAACTCCCACACCTTACGGATAGCAGAAAAAGGACCATATTTATAGGATTTAGCACGGGAAGCCCCAGGCAGATATTTAAAGTTCAGGCAGCTCAGGAAACCCATCCGCCCCGGAGATCTATACAAACTAGGCCAGAAAAGGAAAAAAATAAATGCAGTGGCCTGCACCGATGCTTCCCCGGGGATCTGGGCCAAGCCCGAGGCCCAGTTCCCAAAGAACTCCTTCTCCCTGATCTTGGCTTTCAGATGTCCCAAATCCCGGTAAGATGAGAGAGCCCCGGCAAGAACAGGCTTGCCAGCAATGAAAGCATCCGCTCTGCACCAAGAGGCCACTTCTGATAATCTAAAAAAAAAAAAAATCCTAAGGACAGTCAGAACAATCCCTTTATGAATGAAGTATCCGTGGCTTTTGGATTTAGGAGAGACAATGTTGGGAAACATCCCGAATGCCCGACATGGGGGACAGGACTGGTTAGGCAAATCACGGTGTCACCATGAAAACCCTTTCTGCCGAGATGGCAAGTTCTGCTGTCCCAGAAAGCAGACGGAGGCTGGAGGCCGTGCCGACCTCTACCAGCCTGGAAGAACTCTGTGTGGAAAGAGAAAGGCAGGGAGGTGCCCAGGAATCGTTGGACTACAGGATCTCAGATGGTTTCTTTTTTCCGGCTTGCTCCAGTTTCTCCTGAATGAGTATATATTGTACCTCAATGAAAACAAAACCCCAGATGAGGCATGAACTCTGGCTGAAGAGACATGTTTGCCAGGAGCCAGGTTGCCCCCCGCTGAGGTACATCGTGGACCCAGTCTCCCCGAGTCACTGAGGCAGGAGAAGGCCAGACTGGAGGCCCCTAGCTCTTTCTCCTCAGGCATGGTGGAGGGAGGGTGGTGAGAATTAACTGAGCACCTACTGTGTGCCAGTTCCTAGGCTAGGCCCTCCGTGGGCCCTGCATACACGGTCACCATAACAGCCATTTTTAGCCCCATGAGCAGATGAGACAGAGGCTCACAGGGGTGTGTTAAGGCTTTTGAGGTGGCCTCTCAGGTCCCATCCTGCCCCGAAGCGGGGGTTCACCTCACCTTGTGACCCTCGTACTCCTCCTCCGCCCTCCTGGCTCCTCAGTGCATGGTAGCTTCTCTTCTGGCCCACCCCACTTAAGCCTGGCTTCCCCCTCCTGGACCCTCTGCTAGTTTCCTCTGGAACCTTCCAGTGTCAGCCACAGTTGGGCTCCTGCAGGCCTGCCTGGTAACGGCTCACTTGCAGGCGCTGCTCCCTCCCTGAGGTCACGTGTAGCCCTTGAAGGAAGCATAAGAGGAGGCGGGGAGAGCATCCCCAGCAGAGGGTGAAGGTCAGGCTCAGTCTCTGTCTGGTCTCTTTAGCCTGATGCCCGGGGTGCCAGACTTTGGGGGGCATGGACCCCTAAGATGGGGTTCTTCCAGCCTTTGGCTAGCTGCCAGGGTCCTAATGCTCTGCTTTGCCCTTGGGCTTGGTGAATCTCTGACCACCCCAGCACCCACCCCCTGCCAGCCCAACTCAGCTTTGCACTTCCCAGCGTCCATCAGGGCCTGCTTCCGGGGGGTCTTGTGTCTGCCAGGACCTGGAAAAGCTTTATCCTGCACCCAGTTGAGAGAACCCTTCCTCCCTATGCCACCTGCCCTGTTCTCACCTAGACGGAGATGCTCCCCAGGGCTGAGAGCACTCTTTGCTTTCACTAAAGCCGGAGTGCTAGGCTCTCGGCAATCATGTGCGGAGATGTTCCCTGGCCACTCACCACGTGCTCCTTTCCTGCTCTAAATGCTCTGCGTGATTATGTCCGGTTACCCCTCAGTGACCCTTGAGCTTGGGAACTGTCATTTGCCCATTTTACAGCTGAGAAGCCTAAGGCTCGGGGCAGTGAGTACACCCCCAGGACCACCATGTAGCCTGCAATGGGCACAGGTAGTCTCGCTTAGCCAGTCTCCTGGGCCACGTCTGTAGACTCACGGGTTGTCCTTGAAACGTCCCCAGAAGCATGGCAGGTGACGGGCACTAAGTGGGCGGGCCCCTGGCACTTGAGTTCATTGATTCAGTACTGATTCAGGCCTCTGGGTAGCAGAGCGATTCAGAGCCCAGGCTCGGGGGGTCAGATGGATATGCTGTCAGATCTCGCCTCTGCCACCCGTTAAGATGCATGACCTTGGGAAAGGCATCGGTACTCTCCGAGCTGCAGGTCCTGATCTGCAAAGTGGGAATAAGGTTGCGTAGAATGCTAGGAAATTAAGTGATAGCTTCTTTTCAGACTGCTTAGCACAGGCTTGGCGCAGGGCATGGCTGTATGAGCGTCACGGTGCTGGTTGCTTTCAGTATTGTTCATTACTATTACGGATCGTATTTGTTGTTAATAACAAATAGCATCAGTTATTGATGCTATTGCTGGTTTCTACACCACATGCCAGGGATCAAAGAGCATTAGGCCTGCCACCCTTGTGCTCTGTGAACCCCAGCCCAGAGTCTGGGAGAAACACTCAACGAGTTCTCAGATGCTGTCATAGAATAGAACCACTGGAATAGAATAATGGTCTTTTCTTTATAAGAGCAACTGACTGCCCAATGTAGGTTAGTTCGAGGAGGTGGCATTCAAGTGGGTTTTGAAGGATGAGTAGGAATATGTGGGGTTGAGAAGAAAGGGAAGGGCTGCCAAGGGGACTGAGTGGGTAGTCAGCATAGCATGAGGGTTTGGAGAAGAGCAAGTCGGCTTGCCTGGCTGGAGCCTGAGACGTGTCGGCCAGTGTTCTTAGGGACCGTGCTGGCTGGGATGGCTGGTTGGACCAGCTCGTGATATGCCTTAGAGAGCCTGCAGCTGGGGAGTCTTCTCTTTAGGCCACGGGGTTCCATTCTGACTCTAGGTTGATACCTGCTCGGAGCCTTCTATCACAGATGGGGATGATGAGGGACCGGGGGGATCCAGCCATAGGAATTGCTTGAGAAAGTGAAAGGAAGGGCATGGTTGAGACAGTAAAGAAACAGAAATGGCCGTGTGTGTGTGTGTGTGTGTGTGTGTGTGAGATATAGGCTGAGGCAGAAAGAAAATGAGATGTTGATTTTGAACACTCCTGCTTACGAAGACTGAATTGTGGGTTCTACTAGAAGCATCTGGGAAACTTACAGACTAGACTTCCCAACAGGCAACTAGAAAGTGGCAAACAGAAAATTGGTCTTGGAGGAGACGTTAGCTTCTCTTCCTCCAGGAAGGCCTCCCTGCATCCCCCCCCAGAAGAGTCAGCTCCTCCCCTGTGCCTGTGGCCTCCGTGCCCTTGACACTTGGCTCCATCACAGCCCCGACTGTGCTGTGTATTAATGCCCTGTGGACTTGTAGACTTGTCACTAGACCATGAACTCCTTGAGGCCAGAGGCTGCGTGTTCTCCATTCTTCTGTCCCCAGAGGGCAGTACGGTGCCTGGCTCCCACAGGTGTTTGAACAGATGTCGCTAACGCAATGAGGAAATGCACATTTGAGTTCAGAAGTCAGGCTGGCTGTGGCAACCCAGGGTTATTCTGGGTGAGCAAGGACGAGGCCCTGGCCTTGGAGAACCAGTCCCCAGAAGTGAGTCACCATGGAGCAACGGTGCTTGTTGGCTGAGTCGTAGCCTTGCTGTCAGATTTGGGAGATTTGGCTTCTCAAGCCACCATGACCTCTTGTCCTGGAAGGGCTGATCCGGGGAATAGGAATCAGTCTTGCACAGTACCACTGCGGGAAGCCAGGATAAGAACAGGTGTCAGAAAAACATCAACTACAAGGAAGGAGCTGTTGACCTCAAAGAATCAAGTGTTTTCTGTTGATTAAAACAAATACAAAAACCAGCAGCTACCTTGAGTGTAATGAACTCCTGGTCTCTAGAGGTACCCAGGCAGAGTGGGGGTCCTGTTGAGGGGCTGCGGTAGAGACCTCTTGTGGCTCTAAGGTCTATTTCTGGTGTCCAGACGGGCCTTTATTACTGGTAGTCTGTGTCACTTGCCCCCAAGTGCCTTCTCAAAGGCTCCCGTGAAGCTAGGAGACGTCTGGGCCAGGAGGCGGGACCTCAGACCCTGTCTCTCCTTTTAATCCACCCTGCCACCTGCTTCCCATAGGAACTTTCCAGAGCACATCAGAGTGGTCTTGCTGTCTTTGCCTATTTTCTTCCCCCACATGGTTGGCCTAGCCTCCTAGGCTGGGGCAGATTCCCAGTGCGTGAGATCCTACAGGCAGTGACTTTGCAGGTCCCTAAGCCACTGTCCCTTCTAAGCTTGGTGCGGCCCGTGGACCCAATCCCTGCTCTGCCCTGTACCAAGCTCTCTCCAAGCCTGAGTCACCGCATCTGAAAAATGGCCTGATCCCATTGACCTTGGGGGTTGTCGTGTGCGTTCACTGAACAAGCTTTCACTGGGAGTCTAGTATGTGGTGGACAAGAGAGAGAGGCTTCTTATCTGGTGAGCACAGACAGTAAATGTGCTGTTTCATCTCAGACAGTCATGGGAGCTTTGATGAAAAGTGAAGCAGAGTGAGGAAATGGTGACTGGTTGTAATTGAGATTAGGGGAGTGAATCGGGGGTGGCCTCTTTGAGGAGGTGACTTTCCAATTGAGAACTGAGTCAAGAGAGGGGAAGAGTAGTGCAAAAGTCTGGGGAAGAGCATTCTAGGCAGAGGGAACAGCATGTGCCAAGGCCACACTGGGCAGGGGGTGCCTGGCTAGTGGCTTAGTCCGTTAAGCATCTGACTCTTGGTTTGGCCTCAGGTCATGATCTCAGGGTCCTGAGTGGAGCCCCACGTGGGGCTCCCCATTCAGTGGGGAGTCTGCTTCCCCTCTCTCTTTTCCTCTGCCTCTCCCCCCACTCTGGCACTCTCCCTCTCTCGATGCAGTGGGGCCTGCTTGGCCTTGTTGAAGAAGAGCAAAACCAGGCTGTCTGGAGCAGAGGGCGGGCAGGGGCTGTGGGGGATGAGGGGAGGACAGGAGGACACGGCCAGCTTGTGCACGGTCTCCAGGGCCTCAGGGACCAGGGGCCTTCAGGAGGGCACCATGAACAGCCTGTAGAGAATTTTGAGCCTGGACGTCCAGAATCTAAGCCTGATTGATCTTTCCCAGTTCCTCTCTTCACACAGAGCTTCCAACGACCTCTCCAGCCTAAAATGCCTTTAAAATAGTATCGTCCACGAGAAAAAGAATGCACGTCACAGGTGCACTTTTAAATTTCCCAGGGGCTCTATTTAAAAGGTAAAACAGAACAGGAGAAATTAATTTTCGTATGAGATTTGATCCCGCATGTCCAAAATACTATAGTTTCAACATGACGTCAATATAAAAATAATAATGGGATATTTCACGTTTTTATACAGAATCTTCATAAGCTGGACCTCCTTTGTAGTTAGGGCCCATCTCTGTCCAGGTGAGCCACGCAACTACTGTATTGGAGGGTGAAGCTCAGAGGGAGCTCTGACCCCCCAGGCAGGACACGGGGCTGCTCTGCAGGGGGCTTGGGCGTGGGAAGGAGGGGGATTGTTCACTGTGGATCACGAAGGGAAGGTGGCCTTGGAGTTGATCCCTGCCTATTCCAGGGAAGCCTGCCTGCCTGGCTCAGCTCCATTTGGGGGACGAAGAGATGATATAAATTGAGCCCGACAGCCCCAGCATGACTCCTGTCTAATCGGTTCTGAGACTTTAATAAAGTGCCTTTTTAAAGGTCTACCGGAATCAGGGCCAGCATCACTTTCTTAAGGGAAACGCCGAGAACGCCGAAGAACAATTGTGCCCCGTGCGGGTTTGAGGAGGCCCACTCCGCAGCCTTCCTCTCTGAAGCTGATGGAGACGGGCCCGCGTTCCCAGGTCCCTCCCGGTTGATGAAGGACAATTTATCAAAGCATTCCTTGTCCCAGACTGCACCCGCCCACTGACTGATAACTTGGGGGATCCTAAGGACCCTCTCAGAATCAGAACAAGACCCCAGGAAGCTGGTGTCGGCTACCAGGAGCCTACTGCTGGGGTGGGGAGGGGGCTCTTTGGCTAAGGCGGCTCCTTCTGTGCATGCGTCAGGCCCAGGGAGGAGATGCGAGGCACCATGAGTGGGAACTCGGAAGCAGGCGGTCGGGGCTCAGGCTTGGGCAGGGCGGGCGGTGAAAGAGGGGTCTAACAGTGCTCTTCGGCCCTTTTGCCTCCCTGCTCACCGGGAGAATGGTACTTTCATACTCACAGCATTTTATACGCACACAGGCAGAGCTGGTGGGGGGCTCCAGTCCCCAGTCCCCATCCTCCCAGCCCGAGGTCCTAAGGGATCCGTATCTCAGCCCCTCTGAGATATTGACTAGGAAATTCCAGCCAACTGAGCCGGGGTAGTAAGATATACAAGCTACAGGTGGATTTCTGGAGCTCTTTCTGGAAAGCTCGGCACGGGCAGTGACATCCTCCTTACGTATGGTTACGTACGGCCCTTGGGGCCCAAAGGGAACATGAACGGCACAGTTCCTTCCTAGTAAGTCCTGAAATGTGAGAAGTGCAAGGAAAATCGTTGAGTGGTAGAATCTAGTCTTCACTGCACTGGGGATGAAGAAAGGATCACTGACTCTAACGTCTGTTCCTTCACGGCATGGCATGTGTCGATTACTCTTACTAGCTGCATGTTTTACTTAACTAGCCTGCAGAGTTGTAGAAGGCCTCCAACAAGCTGGTCACGCAAGAGCACCTGCTGACCGGGGGTCTGAGAGTCCCCCAACATGAAGGCCACTTCTGCAGCTAGCTGCTTGGAGATGGGAATGGGGTGGAGGTGGGGTGGTATGGGGTGGAGGTGGGGTGGGAGTGGGGATGAAGGTGGAGGCGGAGATAGGCATGGGGGTGGGGGTAGAGAAGGGGAAGGGAGATGGGGTAGGGGTGGGGATGAGGGTGGACGTGGAGATGGGGGTGGGCGTGGAGATGGAGGTGGACATGGAGATGGAGGTGGACATGGAGGACTGTCCTGCCTTTAGCTCACTGTGACCCAAGGTCTCTCTGTGACTGTGTTCCCCAGCCACCACACCTTTCCCATTGTGATTTTGCGAAGATTTTTATTTTATTGTTTTACTTCCCAACTCTTGTAATAATCTAAGCACTAGGCAGCACCCCCTGAAGCTTAAGCTATTTTAGGCTAAGGTGAAGGAAATGCTTTGCACAGCAGGCAAGAAGCCTAGAGTCGCATGCACAATGAATTATTGCCAGGCAGGGGGGGTGCCTCCTCCTCGGGCAGAGCTGCCTGGGCCCAGGGCACTCCTGGCCTCCTGGGGCTTGACCCCTGGCCGCTGTCCGAGGAGGCTCCTGAGCCGACCCTGCCCCTGCCCTGGGATCTCCTGCTCCCAGCCTGTGGGCTGTGTTGTTGCCTCTGCCAGGAGTGAGGATCACGGCAGGGAAGCCACCACTCTGAAACCCTTCGGAGCCCCGGGAAGGTGATGAATGCAAAGGCAGTCGAGGGCTACTTGGTGAACATTGAATTAACTGGAAAAAATTAACTAAATGAGGTCGGTGAGTGAAATGCAAATGAGCCCTGGCTCAGCAGGAGCCAGGGAAAGGGTCACAGTGGGAGACAGAGTCAAGTGGGAGGCTGGGAACTTGGGAGTGAGCAATAAGCAAATGCACCAAAGCTGTAAACAGCTGGCTCCGAGGGTGGGCCAGGCAAGGACCCGGGGGTGAAGGGGCTAGCCAGGAAGGAAGGGAAGGGTTCCTGTAGGTGCCGAGGTTTCTGAGAAGCCAGGGGCTCTGGGGAAAGGCGGTTTATGTCCAGGACCCCACGCGCCGTTTCTGTGCCCCCTCGTTGAAGGCGGGGCTGTTTGGTGGTAAGGAACAGAGGTTCCCTCTGGCTGGCTTGACGAAGAGCCTGGGAGTGGGTGGGTCATGCTGAAGACACGCAGAGAGCAGGGGAGAATTTCCCGGGAATCCAAGGACAGGCATGCGAATGCAGCCACATCTGGAGGAAACCGGGGCCGGGAACAGGATGGGCAGTGGGACCTTGGGTGCTAGTCCTTCAGAGCCGCCTCCTCTCTCTGGGAATCTGCTCCGTTTTCCTGCTTGCACTCAGTGACTCCAGCCACTCACACGATGTGCCTGCGTCCCCACTGCAGCCACTGTGCAGCTCATCCTGCTCCATCCACCCCCACCCCCCTGTGCCCACTCTCCTTTCCGAGCCCGGAGCCCATCGCTCTACATTTCCAAGAGAGGCACCTCATGGGCAGACAGACTTTTTTGCAGTGAGGCTCCAAGCCCTTGTTTGCTGTCCGTCTGCAGTTTGGCTGCACTGGCGCTGGGCGTTCAACTGAGTCTAATCAGAGGGTGGAAGGCACTGGGTGGTTGTGTCCTATAGAGCCCAGGTGTGTAGCACGCAGAGAGAAGCACCGCTCCCCTGGGGACGGAGATTGCCCAGGGGTGAGAGGACATGTGAGAATTTCTGCTGCTCTGCGCCCCACCTCCTCCGCCCCGCACTGTCACCTGCGGGAAGGTGGTGCACCCTCCAGGGTGTTGGGTTAGAACCCCGGGAGAGAGCCTAAGAAGGGTCACCAGGGAGCAGACAGGGAGGAATGGCCCTAAAACAACACAGGTTTCCACCAACCAGGCCACGTTGTCCTGCCTCCGATACAGTAATGGTGGCTTTTTCTGGTTGGCAGGAGGATAAACAAAAGTAGGCAAAGACATGGAAATGCCTCCCAGTGAAGATTTTCTCCCATATGTTTTTCTTAAACCTTTGGTGCCTCCTACTGTTAGCCTGCTGTCACTCACTAGCGGATGACAAATGAATGCACAATTAGCAAAATTAGCAGACAAATATTATCAAACAGCTGCTAAGTCATGCCTGCATTTGCTGTCTTGTTTGTGTGAGCGTCGGCCCATGTGTTAATGGCTGTAATTTGGATGTGGCTTATACTTCGCGTAGTCACAGCTAACAGGTGACATTGTTCCGTCCCAGGGATGGGGTAAGTGACATGGGGCCAGGGACCTCACCTCGGAGCCTCAATTTGCTCATCTATGAAATGGCAATATATAGCAGTGGTATTACTCCCTCAAACGTTTTTGGGAGGGTCGAGTGAGCTATTCCATGTAAAGCACTTAGCATGGTGTTTTAAGCGGAAAAGAATAGTCGTGACTTATATTTGTCTTTTACAACTCTTAATTGAATCGAATAGCAGCATTTTTGCTTCTGTGAAGAGGACAAAACTTTCAGATACTATCACCTAAACAAGTTTGAGAACCCATGACTTAGAATGTCATCCGTGGGGCTCCCAAAGCATCATGGCAAGAGGCCAACCAATATGAAAAATCACCTTTCTTTGTATTTAGATAATACTTTTTAACAAATTGAACCTTTTGCATCCAAAGAATCTCTTCATTTGGGGGCACACAAATATTTTGAAGCCTATTAAGATCTTCTGAATAGAGATATGGGTCAAATCGGTCACTGGCAGGGACAGCATTTGGAAATCTAGAAGGGCACCCACTCAGCTTCAGGTGGGATGGGGATGATGGCTATGAGAGGGAAGTGTTGCCAGTGGACCACAGCCTCCGGGCCAGAGGGCCAAGATGGGCCACCGCAGGGCAATCTGGAGCCCCAGCCCAGGAAGCCGTGGGCATCAGGCCCATTCCTGGGATTTGGAGGAAGCACGGATGGAGAGAACTTGGGCCACAAGAACAGAGCCACACCAGCTGCCAGAGTGACATGGGGCCAGTCCTGGAACATGGAGCCAGGGCTTCTCAAAGCAGCCTGTCCCAAGGGGAGGGGAGCCTCTGAGACTAGGGGTCTGGCTGGGCTGCAGGTGAAGCCCCAGCTCTGGAGAGAGGAGAGCTACTGGGACCAGCACCAGGCTCCTGAGTTGGTGAGGCCCAGTCACCGTTGGGCAGTCTTGGGGGCTGAGTCTCTGCGGCCTTCTCCTGTGCTCCATACACTGGAAGGAAGGACTCCGTGATTACCCGGCTGTGGTGATGCCCTGGTTTCTGGGCTACTGTCTGCCTTCCCTGGAGGAGGGAAAGGAGGTGTCATCCGTGGGGCATCTGGGCTTTGTCAGCTGTGGTGTAAGTTAGTATGGTGGCATGGGCACAGCCTCTGACAGACGAGCAGCTGGGCTGTGGTAGTGTTAGGGCACCAGGCAAAGGTCACACAGCCGGACTTGAATTCGGGTCTGCTGCCTCAAATGGGTTTCTGGAAAGGTCTGAGGCCTCAACCCTGTAACAGGTGACCAGAGAAGCAGGGAAGACAGATCAAGTCCTGGGTGCACTGACCCCCCATCTTTCTGCCCGACTCAGAGGGCAGGGGCAGCAGCTGAGGAGGGACTGTTATCCACGTGCCAGTCTTGTTGTCACAAGGCTGACCCTTTCCCGTTCACTGTGCCCTATCCCCCTGCAGGCGCTGAGCTCTGGGCGAGGGTGACTGAGAATGACAGGGTGCTCGCTGGGAATTGAACAGCCCAGGATCGTGAGCAGCTTTGTCCAAACACAGATGCCCAACTGGGGCTTGCGTCCGCCGCAGCTCCCTGTAGGTCAGCAACCAGCTGGGACCGAGTCAAAGAACCTTCCGGGAAGGGGGTGGAGGGAAAGCTTATAACAGCTTCCACAGTCCTCCCAATCGCCACTGAGCAAGTCCCTAGACAACTATGGGGAAACAGAGTTTCGGCAAGTGGAAATTGGATTTTGAGCGCTCTGGAGAAGCTCCCAGTGAAGGGAAGTGTATGGTGAATCCTTCCAAGCCTGCCTGCGTTCTTCTGCCCCCTTACTTAGCTGCTTGGCAATACTGAGGTTTTGTCCCTGTAGCTCCGGCTGTGTGGGGAGGGTGCTCGTGTTCCCAATGCCGCTGTGAGCACATGGCCTCCGTTTAAGCCAGCAGAGCTCAAGGACACGTGGGTGTGGCTGCTCCGCAGCCCTGCCCCAATCTGGGGCCAGGGACAGCTGAGGAGCCCACAACAGGCTGTTGTTCACAATGGAGTATTGGAGGAGGTATTACAATGTGTCTACCAGTTGTAACTTACGAGGGGCTTTCTAGGTAAGCCAGGCCCCTGATAAGCATTTTATAACCATGTTCTCTGACCTGTCCCACAAACCTATAACCCAGGTATTCTAACAGGGGAAGAAGCAGAGATCTAGGGAGTGATAGGGAAAGGAGAGTTGCATGTTTGGACCTCCTCGAGGTCTCCCTGTACCCCCTCATCACATCTCTCCTCCTCCCACCTTCTTTCACACACCGATCAGCTGATGTCCACTGGTGGTCCACGAGCCCTTGTAGACCAGTTTGGATCACATCTAGCAAGAGCTCTCCAGACTTTCCCTTCCAACAGTCGCTGGCCTATGACCCATTCCACTGCCCCAGAGCCTTAGAGCCAGGACGGTGGCGAAAGGGGAATCATGTTCCACATAGAAAATTCTGGAATCCAGCCATGGGGAGGAGCAGCACGTTTTTGTAGAAAAGCTGTGTTTGGAGTCAGACGATTTGGGGTGTAGACTTCTTTGGTATCCTGTGTAACCATGAGAAGTCATTTGCTCCTCGAGCTTCTCATCTACTAAATGAGCCCTTGGACTGAGTGATGAATAAAGTTCCTTCCAACAGCCCCAGTCCATACATTTCCTATAAATGTGGCTGTGTAGATGGATGGACCAGTCAGCCCAGGGAACTGGAAATATTCCTCAGGCATGGTCCTCATTCATCAGCCTGTCATCTGCCAGGGGGCCAGAAGGTCTGAGAGAAATGGGTTCCATTTTTCCTCCTGGCACAGAGCTCTGGCTGGATTGGGACATCATCCACTTTCCATCTTCTGATGGTAGGTGTTCCTTGGCTAAGGACTCCTCCAAGCGAATCCTGCAGACCCAGGACCCTGGTCCATTCCTGTTTGCCAGCTCATTTGCATAATTGTCAGGACCCACCCTCCCCCACTGAAGGTTCTCTAGGGCCAGGGTGGAACAGTGAGGAAGGGCTCTGCCAGTGCTTGGAACTGGAGCAAATGTGCCCAAAGGGTAACCTTGAATGCATGTGTCATATTGCCTGGTTAGGACCACAGATCCTCAGCCAACCAGGAGGGGGAGAGCAAACCCAACCTTCTTAGGAACCAAAGAGCAGCCTGTGCAAAAAGGAACTTTCTCTGTGGCCTCACCCTGTCTGAGTTCTGTATTTATCGCTCATGAGGTAGGAGAGTGTCGAGGCGGGGCACGTGAGCTTTGGAACTCCACAGTTTAAATGCTGGCTTTTCATGATCAGTGTGATTTTAGGAAGTTAGCCTCTTGTTTCCACATCTAAGGATTGGGGAGGGGGGATGCATTGATATTTACTTCCCAGTATTGTTTGAGGATACAATTATGTAATATTTATAAAATATGTAGTATAAAACTGACACGCAGTTTCATTTGTGTAGAAGGTTTATTATTTGATTAATTAGTGTATCCATGTCGGTCTTGCCCTGCAGAATTAGGATGTTAGCTCCTTGAGAATAGGGGATCTTCTGTCTCAGTGACTGTTCTTCAGCACCTAGGACAGAGACAGGCAATATAATTAAACAAAGAAATGGGCTTTGCAGAGACCGAGTGGATTCTTGGATTGCGGGGCTTTCAGTGCTGAAATCCGGAAAGTCCTGGGTAAACAGGGAGGAGTTGATCACTCTACAGAGAAAAGAAGGAGGGAGGAGCAAGGAGAAAGGGGGTAGGGAGAGAGGGAAGGAGGGAGGGAAGAAGGGAGGAAGGCAGGCAGGCAGGAAGGAAGAAATCCCCCACTTTACAAATAAGAGAACCAAGGCTCATAGAGATTACTAAACTTGTCCAAGGCCCCACCATTAAAAAGTAGCAGAGCAAGGATTTGCTACTAGCTTGAATCACTAAGCAGTAATGGAAGCTATAGAAGTTAGTAGGTTCATTAACACTTTGTGTGACATTGGCCAGCCCTGCCTCAGTTTCCCTACCTGGGAGATGAATGTCTTGGACAAGTGCTCACAAGTGGGCTGAGGGAACAAAAGCCTGCCCTTCCCCAGCCTTAGGGAGCTCCATTAGTCCAGAACACCACACAGAGTGCCCTGCACGGGTGAGGGTGCCTGCCTGACGATGTTTCCAGTCTCGTCAGCAGCTCTGGGCAAGCCTGGAGTGCTGATTCCTCTCTGTCATCCTGAGCACTGCTCTTGGGTATGGGGAGGCAGAGGGGCCCACTTCCGGCGGGAGGGAGGCAGAGCATTTGAGGACGCTCATGTCTCTCTCTCCCATGAAAGTTCCCCATAATGAGCTTGGTTTGAGCCATTTATCTTGTAGACTCCCCAGTTTGTCAGAGATCTATGCCAGGCCATCAGGGCCGATCACGCTGTGGTAATAATTCCCCAGCTCAACTCCAAAGCCCATTTTGCACAAGGGTCTTTATGATAATTAAAAGCAACTCTATCATCTTTCCTCCTTAAGCACTGAAGTGTTTCCTGAATGAGGGAGTACCGGGCCCTCTGCTCAGACTTCTCCACATGTACCCCTTGTCCCACCTGCTGTCCCAGGCCTGTCTCTAGAGCAAATCTCACGGCTTCCTGTCCAGCCTAGCTCCTCTTGCCTGGAAGTTCCTTACTTCGAGTTTGTACTGCTAATTTGGCATTCCTTATGCATTGTCCCCTCCCCTATCCAAATTATATCTGCAGCAGAAATGTTACTAATAACAATGAGTGATATTAGCACTGATATCATTTTTTTAAAAGATTTATTTTAGGGAGAGAGAGAGTGAACAGTGGGGAGGGGGAGAGGGAGGGGCAGAAGGAGAGAGAAACTCAAGCAGACTCCCCGCTGAACATACAGGCCGATGCGGGGCTCGATCTCATGACCCTGAGATCAGGCCTGAGCCAAGACCAAGAGTCAGATGCTCAACTGGTTGAGCCCCCCAGGTGTCCCCAGCACCGATATCATTTTATCATTCAGTAGGTACCAGGTATCATGCTAGGACCTCTGCTCATGTTATTTAATCTTTACATCAATATATCAAGGTATATGTTTACATATCTCTGTGTGTGTGTGTGTGTATATTCACACATATACACACAATTTATAGATTCATTTTTCATATATACAAGTTACAATTCATTTTTCAAATGAGGCTCAGAGAAGTTAAGAAACTTGCCCCAAGTCACACAGCTGGTAGTTAGAAGAGTCTGGACTCAAACTCAGGTCTCCCTGACTTCACGCTCAACAGCTATGCTTCCCTGGCCTCTCTGGGGAGGGTTAACACGTGTCCCCACACAGTGAACATGGGGCATGACTGATTAAATAAATCATAAATGCACAAAGAGCAGCAGTTAACATTTACTGAGGGCTTGTGTTAGCTCAGGCACGACTCTAAAAATTTTCCATGTAGAGTTGATGGGCTCCGCCCATAAACTGTGAGGGAGGAACACAGGCCTCTCACTGTTAAAGCCTGGACATCCAGGGCTAGGACCGAAGCATTGAAGGTCCCTGGAATGGGTGAGGTGAAAGCATGGTCTGGGGGATGATGGTGTTGCAGGGGACCGGGGCGGGGGGTGCCCTGCAGATCCCAGGATAGCTCCTTCCATCAGGACCTGCACTGGGGGAATCACGAGGCTGTAACAAGACCACTCCAGCTCCAAACGCTGGTTGTCATGGGTGGTGAACAGCAGTATGGTTTCAACGCTTCACTCTGCCCTTCCGCCTCTCGCTCTGCTCACCTGAGCCAGCCCAAGCGGGAATCCCGGTCCTGGGAAGATTCCGGTCCAGGGAAAATCATGGCCACGCTGATCCTTTTGCATGACGACCTGCATCCAAATCTACATCTTGCTGATTGCCCTGGAAGGAAATTCGGGTCTCAGCTGAAGGTCTAAATTGGCTGCTGTTCCTCCTTCCCCCACCCCCTGCACTCACTGCCCAGGGACTCGGACAGACAGCCTGCAGCCCCAGCCCGCTCAGAAATTCCAGTAAAGCCAACAGTGAGCCCGTCACAACCCCGACCCATCTCAGGTTATCACATAGCAGGGACAGTCCGTCTGTCAGGTCCCCTAGACTGGCCTCTGTTGGCAGCCAGGACCCCAGGCTGACTCCCATTCGATGTCCCAGGATCCTTCAGGAACTCTGGTAAGACCCAGGTGACCTCCATGGGCATGACTCGTGTGTCACAGCATCTTCCCGATGTTTCTGCATAATGCCAGCTGCTCTAAGACAGTCTCTTCTAATACAAAGCTTGGAAAGTAGGTGCTCTGCCTTGATCCCATTTCTGAACACAAAATCCTATTTTCTCAACAGCTCTCATAGTCGATGAAGGTCTACTCTCTTGTTCTTTCTGGGAAATCATTAATGGGCAGTGTTTCCAACAATTTCACTTTTTGGTTTATGTGTGTGCGTGATTTCTCCCAATCCACAGTTCTCCTCCAGGCAGATAGTTGATAATCCATAAATAAGTTAAAATGAATCTGAAGATTTATTTAAAAGAACCTGTGGGAAATCATAAGTACTTTTTTCTTAGGTAAACAATTCTTCTGTAGTGCAAAACAGTTGGCCCTGTGTAATGTACATGCTTTGTGTAGGTAAGTACATACTTAGCACAATTGAGAAACACTTTCTTAGTTGTTGGGGTGCAAAGATAAATAAGAGTTTCTACCCTTAAAGAATTTACAACCTAATTGGGCAGATAAGTGACTTACATAAATACCTTTTTTTCAGCAATGGAAATGCAAGCTGTAGTTTCCTAAAAGGTACTTTCGGAGAAGAGAGGAGAAACATCACAACTGCTAGGGTCATCAGCAAAAGAGTGATAGGAGAAAATTACATGAGAAAGGTTACAAAGGCTAGACAGGGTTTGGCCAAGTGGAGGTGGCCAAGCCAGGGAAGTAGGAGAACATGGAAATGCGTGTAGTTCAACCTGACTTAAGCAGGAAGCACAAGAAAGCAAATTAAAATCAGGAAGACAGGGAATGAATGAAAAAAGCTCACATCGAGGGAAGGAGCTAATGGGGTGGGGGAGATCTTTAAGGGACCGTTCAGACCGTTAGGACATCCCCAGGGGCAGCAGAACCTGCAGTGGCAGAATGGGGGCAGGAATGGAGGTGGGGGTGTTGCAGAGATAAGAAAGAAAGAGGTTTGAGGGTGACAGGAGTGGAAACAGATTTAGGAGCAAAGGTCAGATGTTGTGGTGACTTCAGGGTTTCAAGTTCAAAGGCCGAGAGAAGAGAGGTACCTTTAGCAGAAGACTAGAAGGCAAGAGGAGAAGCTAGCTGGGAAGTGAGGCTTTTGGAGAGGAGACAGTGCTGGTGACATCGGAGGCATGTCAGGCTTGAGGCTCCACTGGACTGCCAGAGGGGATGGCATCCCCATGTAGTGGGGAAAACAAGGCCGAAATCGCCTGAGAGGATTGAAAGAGGATCCAGACCAGAACTGTGGAAAACACCCATATTTTAGTTGAGGAAGAGGAGCCAAGAAAACGTGTTGATTAGAAAGGCAGAAGGGGAGCGGCGCCTGGGTGGCTCCGTCTGTTAAGCACATGCCGTCGGCTCAGGTCATGATCTCGGGGTCCTTGGATCGAGTCCCACATCGGGCTCCCTGCTTCTCCCTCTCCCCCTGCTTGTGTGTGCTCTCTTCCGCAAGTAAATAAATAAAATTTAAAAAAAAAAAAAAGGCAGGCAGAGAAACTCAAAAAGCACAGGTCAAGAGGAACCAGGAGTGGAGAGGGCTAAGGGAGCCCATGCTGGTCGTCCACCGGTGGACATCAGCCAGGAGAGGGACGACACCTGGGGGAGCCCTGTGCCGCCAGCCTCTGCCATCTCTTCAGAGCTCGCTACGCCTACTTTCAGAGCAGCCCCATTTGCAGACGAAGCAACTGAGGCTCAGAGAAACAGTCGCTTGTGGAGGGGCACAGAGATAGCAAGCGCTGGAGCTGGGGCTCGAACCTGTGGTGCTCTCACTCCCAGGCGGGGGCGCTGGCTCACGCTCAGGACAGCCACTGGAAAGAGCTGGCTGAAGACTGTGTGAAATCGCTCTGTTGGGTGGAGCTCTTTCTGCAACAGAATCTCAAAGCTCATGATCCCAAGGTACATAAATCCCAATGAACCGGCTTAAACCAAAGGGCTCAGTTTGCAGGAAAGGCGGCCAATAGGGGTGTCATCGCAAGTGATGGAGTACAAGGGATTCTGGGGTCAGATTCTTCCTCCTCCTTCCTTCCACTCTGTCTTGTCTAGCTTGGCTTCATTCCCAAGCAGGCTGTCTGCTTGTGGGGGCAGAAGTGGTCGCTAGCATGTTGAGGCCTGCTTTCTCTCTGTTTTAAATCCAACAGCAGAGAGAAGGAGTCTCATGTGCCCATCCCTGAACAAATCACCTTCTCCCATCCTTCACCCTTGAGTTCCCTGGGCAGCCCGGGTGAATCTCATAGGTTGGGAGTGGGAAAGGGAGTGGTAACCAGGAGGAGAATTGGGGTCTGATTAGCAGAGGCAAGGGTATGGGCACTGTGGGGAGTGGCAAACTCTGTGGCTGTGTCCTCTGGCCACCTCAGGGACAAGCATGTCAGCAGAGCAGCGAGAAGAAGCCAGCGTGGAAAGAGTTAAGAGCTCGGAGCGTGTGGTAAGATTCTGTAGATGTCCGTTTGAGAAAGCCGAAAAGCGGAAACACGGAAGGTAGCCGGAGGAGAGACAGGCAAATGTCATCCTGAATGTGGATACCTTAGAGCATCTCTGAAGGCTGGGGAGGAGACCCCAAAGTGGACGAGGAAACCTGGAGGATGTGCGAGATGCCCGGACTGTTCTCCAGGAGAAGGCAGGAGGGGTGGGCGGCAGAGCTGAGCTGGTCCGAGAGAGAAGGGGACCCCATTCGGGTGTCCGAGCGGGGTGGACAAGTGCAGAAGGACTCGAGGAAGCTCCTGGTGCATGAGGGGCTCTCCTTGCTCAGGGTATGCCCAGTAGAGTCCATGTCTCCAGCAGAGGGCTTAGCTTTGCACAGATGTAGAACCTCAGCGTGTGGATTCTTGGTTTGCTCGCTGGACATTCACATGGACTCTTCGCGTGGAACGTGGGACAGCTCTTCCTAACCCTTCCAGGAGACGGACCTGCATGGTTCGGTGCTGGCGGCCTTGACCTCCGGCTGGGGGAGGCAAGGGAAGAACATTGTCCTCTCATTTGTGGCCTGCAGACGCCAGCTGTGTCCGGTGCTGACCCTTTGGTTGAGGCAAGGCAGCCACAGCAGATCATGTGAAGAGTTCTAACCACGATGGCTGATGTCCCACCAAAAGTGTCTATTCCTAGGACGTAGAAAAGGACAACCTAGGCCGGCAGGCATTCTTGTCCACTGATCACTACAGTGACTTGATAGGCATCTCTCTGCTTCTGGCCGCGAGCCAGACAGCTCAGAGAACTATATTTCCCTCCCCTAGCTTGCTCAGAATCTCAGCAGTGCAAACATCTTGATGTCATTGACAAATAAAAGTGTTTTGGAGTCCGACTTAGGTTGAACACTGACCTTGCCATGTCTGTGTAACCTAGGGCAAGTGAGTCACTTCCGCTGGGTGTACCGGACCACGTTTACTTGTCACCCCTGCCCTCCTTAGCCCTAGGTGTCCCTTGTTCTCCATCCCTAGTTTTGCTTCTCTGTTCGAAGACTCATGCCAGCCCCTCAGTCCATTTTTTGCCATCATAAGGTGCTGGCCACCGTCACCATCTCCTGATTCCCAAATACCGCAGACTGATGGAGCCTCCCTTAGGACGAAGAGTGGGGCTTGATCAGGGCCCCCGTTGCACCTGACAAGGAGGGAACCACAGGCATCAAGCACCCAGGTCCAACTCAGCCAGATCCATGGAGGCTCTGCGCCCCCCTGCCCCGGCTGTCAGCATAGGCTGGATAACAGAACTGGGGAGGGTGGGGAGCTTAACACCCCAGTGGGGCCAATTTGGAACAGTAAGAGAAGACTGAAGAAGCCAGCCAGTCCATTGCTTGTCTGTCCTAGCCACATGTGGAGGTCATGTGTGGCCTCTCCAGATCCATCCCATGTTGGGGAGCAACCGTTGTGTTTTCTTGTGGGAATGTGGCCGGCTTGGATAGGTACCACCTTGAAACTGCCTCCCTTTCTACCCTACTCGACTTCCCTTCTTCTTTACCTGTGCTTCCCTGGGATTTTGCTCCCCATCAGATACACACGAGCAAGGAAGCTTTGCCCGAGGCTCTGTTCTGTAAAGAACCCAACCCAGGCTCTGAGCTTTGCTTTCCATATTTATAAAATAGGGCTAATGACATCTATCTCACAGGACTGCTGGCAGGATTAAATAAGACGATGTGCCTTAAACACCTGGCCTAGACCAGCACGTTGTAGTTACTCAATAAATCTGAAAAGTACCATTACCAAAAATTACAGCATGATGATAAGACCTACCATTGGGGGGGGGCTGGCGTCGTCTGATAAATGCGTAGCATTTAATAATTTTATTTGTATCGTTGTTGGCAGCAAGAACATCTTATGGGTGGGGAATGAGACTGGGTGTACTTTTTATGATGAATGTGAAGAGGGGTCTGTCTATGTGCAGCTTCTTTGAGAATTTTGTTGAATAATTAAGATGGAAGGGGATGCTGTTTCAGATGTGTGATAAAGTTTGGTAGAAGGGGTTGATGGGAGTGAAATCCTAGAGTTCAGTTTATCACACGAAAAGATTGGGGAGACTCAGCGTGTGTTAAAGGGGAGGATCTTTGCTCCTTTTGATCCCCTGATAAACAAAATAGGGGGAGATAAGAATCAAGAGAAGTCCCTTGGCGAACAATTTAACTTAGAAAGGAAGCGATTTTTGGGGGGCACCTGGGTGGCTCGGTGGGTTAAGCCTCTGCCTTTGGCTCAGGTCATGATCCCAGGGTCCTGGGATCGAGCCCCACATCAGGCTCTCTGCTCGGCGGAGAACCTGCTTCCTCCTCTTTCTCTGCTTGCCTCTCTGCCTACTCTGATCTCTCCCTCTGTCAAATAAATAAATAAAACCTTTAAAAAAGAAAAAAGGAAGTGATTTTATTCACAAATGGAGCTGGCCATGGGATAGGCACGATGATTTCACCGTTAAGCCGATTTGCTTAAACAAGAAAAAAAAGATATATATATATATATATGTTAAAGTTGCATTGTCACCTCGGCAGAATCAATTTTGAGAAAATAATAGTAATAGCTAACATTTATTGAACACTTACTACACGACAGGTGCTGTGCTAAGCTCTTCGAGCACAATCTCATTTCACCCTTCTAAAACCCTTACGGTGCCAAATCGTCTTGGCTCCCCGCAAGTCCACACGAAGAAGCTCAGAAATCTGTGAGAATTGGCAGAACCTGGGGAGAAAAAGCCCTTGATTGGAAAAGAGATAAGTTATGGGTGCTACTAAAAAGGAGAGCAAGTAGAATGCAATTTAAAAAGAGCTGCTCACCACCTCTGGTTCCTCTGAGCGGGAACACCTGACAGTTGCCTTAAGCCAGAGGTTTCCACACTGTGCTTGCTCCCAGGGCCTCGAGGGAGGGACCGCTGTTGAGGGGAATGGGGTGATGAAGGTAGCACTGAAGACCTCCCCGCCCCACCCCCGGCCGCTGATTTCAGTGGAGAAACATAGCCTTTAGCATAATGGAATTCCGTGCACAGTTACACTGGAACGCTGTGTTTCAGGCTTTCAGCATTTGAAATGACGGGCATGATATGGTATGCCATTGGTAAATATAAAGGTTAGCTAGCCTGAGAACACGTTAACCCCTGGTCTAGGTAGTGATTTCACCGCACGTGCCAAGGGCAAGGTGAAATCGTGCAAAGGGCTGGGTTTGCTTTGGATGGAGGGTGCTGCTGGTGCCCCCTGCCCCTGGTGTCTGTGCCAGTTCTCTCTGGCGCCTCTGAGTTTTAGCTGGGCTCGTGATCTCCCTAATATGTAAAGACAACACTCCTCGGCCCCCCTTTGTGCACAGGTATGGTCATATGTCTAGGCCTGGCTAATTGAATGTAAGCAGAAAGTTTCCAGAAGCTGCTTCCTTCCTCCACCCCCTGTACGCTGCTGCTTGGAACACCAGAGTGATCGGAGCACATCCGGGACCATGAAGACAAGGAGGAGCCCTTGGGATGGTGCAGCAGGAAGCCAGAGGCTGCCTGGTCCTGAGGACTCAATGGCCCGGTCCAGCCTGCCCCCACGCTGGGACAAGGGAGTCAGTGTCCGTCCTGTTTTGACTCCCATGAGTGCGGGATTTTCTACTTTTGCCAGCCAACCAGATTCTAACTGGTGTGCTCATCTGTAGATTAGACCAGGGTTTCTAATCAAAGTGTTATCTTCTCCGTCTTTGCATGATAAAGAGCAAAGCATCTTTTTTTTTAAGATTTTATTTATTTATTTCACAGAGGGAGAGAGATCACAAGTAGACTGAGAGGCAGGCAGAGAGAGAGGAGGAAGCAGGCTCCCTGCTGAGCAGAGAGCCCGATGCGGGCCTCGATCCCAGGACCCTGAGATCACCTGAGCCGAAGGCAGAGGCTTCAACCCACTGAGCCACCCAGGCACCCAAGAGCAAAGCATCTTTATTCCTTCACTCTCCCTCAAAGGGATCCTCAGGGGGAGTTGGCAACACTCCCTCACGTGGGGAATGCGTTATAACCTTGCCAATGGGCGCTCACTCTGGGTATGGCACACACAGTGGTTCTCTGGGACCAATAACCAGGAGGCCAAGACATTGTGGCTCCCTGTTCTTTCCTTATCCAGGCTTGCTCAGGTCTCTGTGGCTTTTCCCTTGGACGTGTTTGTGCACCTGCTTGAAACCACCTCCACTCTCTTTCTAGATGACACATCCTCCCCGCCTCCCCACCCTGTCCTAGATCTGGTCTCCAGGTCTCCTTCTCAGAGAGCCCTTCCCCAGTGCTCTGTAGGGAAACCCCACGAGGCTTCTTCATGTGCTCATTATAGGTTTAGGAAGGTGGTATAATGTTCTGTTTACTCTCAGAGGGGCAGTCTATCACAGTGGAAGATCCAGTGCTATTTATCGAGTGCTTACTGTATGCCAGGCTATGTGCTAGTTGCTAGGTTGGCCATGATGAACAAAACAGATGCTCTGTCCCCTGCCCTCATGGATTTTATACCTGGGGGAGGAAGACAGTCAATAAAAGTGCAATTAAAAAATTGGGATCCATATTCTAAAGGGAAAGAGACTGGGATTCTGTGAGGAAGAGCCAGCTTGGGGATGTTTGCATCATCTTGATGGAAGACTCATGTGGGTTTTCTTATTCATGGGTGGAATCAGCCATGAAGCAGCCGTGTAATGGTATTTGCCAGGTTTGGGTCTGTACCTCGGCGATGCCACTTCTTCTAAGCTCCGTGACTTTGGGTCAGTCGTTTATCCTAAGCCTGATAGGTAATAGCATCTCTCTCTCACGAAGTCCAGTGCACAGTGCCTGGCATACAGCAAACGCTCAATAAATGTGATCTCTTGTTGTTTTTGAGTGTTTGTTGTCCATGTGGAATAGAGATGCTCTGAGAGCAGATTCTTCTGTTCCCTTTGGCATTTATCTGGGTGTGGGATATGTAGTCAGCACCTCTGGAAGTCATTTGAATAATAATAGCCAACAGGTGCCCAACTCCCCTATGTGCCAAATACTGTTCTTAGTAGTTCATGGCCATTATCAACTCATTCAACAGTCATTAACAATGCCATGAGGCCGATGCTACTTTTACCCCCAGGTTACTAATGAAGAAGCTGAGATCCAGAGAGACAGAGTCACTCGCTTGGTCTCAGGAGGCATCAGGGTTCATTCCCAAACAGCTCTGTCCCATTGCCTCTGCCATGGGTGAAAGAAACATATCCATCATTTCAAAGAAATGCAGCCTCCTTTGGCCCACGTCCTTATTAGGGTGTATGCTCTCCAAAGGTATACTCCTTTGGGAAATGCATTCCCACCCCCCTAAAATTACATAAGAATCTTCTCTACACTCCCTTGTTAACTGTAGGTGAATCAAGAAGCGAAACAGAATTAAATTCTTCACCTCTCCATTGGCATTCATGGGACTCTGCCAGGAGCTTCGGGCTCTCTGGCAGGCATGTCTGAGCAGAGCAAGGCATCGCTCCCCTCCCCATCCCCCACTGCCCCCAGCCCGTGGACCGACACCCCATGCTCCCCGGTTCCTCCCTGCCTCTGGCGGGTTCTGCTATCTTCTTCCTGCTCTCTCTCTCTCTTATTAAAACACCTTCACCTGAAGGCATCTGAAGATGAGAAGTGTGCCTGCCAGCTCACCCTGGGAAGCCAAAATGCTTAAATTGCTTGTTTTATTTTCAAAAAAGTATATGTTATTTAGAATGGAGGATGGCCTCACCATGTCCTTGTGGGCCTGCTGTTTTGGGATATTTTGTTAGAAACTCCTGGAAAGGATAATGCCTTACATACCCCCAGCTCCTCTTGTTACAGAAATTGGAATAAACTGCCAAGAGTGCAGGCACTGTGGCTGTTCCTTCGATTAATGTTTTCCGAGGTGTGGGGCTACATCTGCCTTTAGCTGCCCATCCCAATTATCCAATTATGTAAGGAGGCTTCGTGGGAAACTGTCGATGAGGCAGACCATAGGCAGCGCCAAGTCATACTGTCAAAATGGTGACACGATTTCTACACTCCCCCTTCCATGGCTGGTGGGCGGGCTCTTTGCTATGACTCGGAGCGGATCCTGGGCTGAGGTAATGGCTAAGGGAACTGTCCGGGGATGCCTGGTAAGCAGCAGGGAGGAGGAAGGAAGGGCTATGGGGCTCGGGCTAGAATGACCAAGACTGTTTTATGACCCAATAAATTAGTAAGTGTTCATTGAGGTCCCACCAGGTGTTTAACTCTGGATTAAGCTCTGAGCAGAGGACAGACTATTAGAATCCGCAGGCCTCACATCCATTTCCCGTCCCAACCATTTACTGTAGACTCTCTGAGACTCAGTTATTTATTCTGCAAAATGGAATGATTCTATTTCTCCTAGAGCATCTTAGCCAGTTTTATGTGGCTGCTAGTAATAGTAACCTATTTAAACCAACCTCCTTAGATCAGAAACTCTTGGAAGGATACAGGGGTATGTATTTTAAGGTACCCAAGGGCAGGAACCTCTACCGGTCCCATGGGGGTATGGAATCAGCAATGGAGCTAGCTACACTTTCTCAATCTCCCCATCCATCTGTCTCTCTCTCTCCTCTCTTCATCTCTCTTTCTGCTTTTCTCCGTGTGTTTAATTCATATCTGTCTGTCTCTGCCCTTCTCTGTGTGTCTCTGTCTCCCTTTTTGCTTCCCTCTGTGTACAGTAGAAAATAGATACTCCACTGTTGTGTCCCTGACCCTTGGGTCTGTAACATCTCAAGTCCAACAGTCACTGGAATTTGTGAGTCCCAATTACAAATGCCGGAGAAGGGGAATATGGCTGGTCCAGCCTTGCTCAGGGGATTGGACGAGACCATGTGGCTGACAGCACCCCCCAGCTGGCCGGGAGTCAGGGTTATGAGAAGGAGCATGGGTAGGCTTTCCAAAAGGAGATACCAGGGCAGAGAGCGATGGAAGGCAGCTCCAGACACTGGGCTGCTGTAAGGAGTAAACAGGACTGGGGCCCCTGGGTTGCTCAGTCGGTTAAGCATCAGACCCTTGATTTTGGCTCAGATCATGATCTCAGGGTTGTGAGATCAAGCCTGACATGGCTCTGCACTCAGCAGGTAGTCTACTTGAGATTCTCTCTCTCTCTCTCCCTTTGCTCCTCCCCCTCCCAAGCCCATGTGCATGCTCTCTCTCTCTAAATAGCAAATAAACTTTTTTTTAAAAAGGAGTGAACAGGATAAGGGGAAATCGTCACAGTACAGTCTATGAGGACTGTGCTCCATGAGTGCTAGAAAAATCCGCTGTAATTGAAGCTTATGATTCACCATGAGGGTCAAAAGGTCTTCTCCTGTTTTTCACTCAAGTCTCCAACACAATGTACCTGTCTGTTTTTCAGTATTCCATAAATGCTCGTTGAATTGAGCAGAAGGAGAGGGATGGCATTGAACCAGAGCCTACGATTAAATCCAGTGTGGAGCTGAACTCTAAATTAGGGCACACCTTGAAGAGGCTGTCGTCTTCCCAGGGTACCGTGGAGTGGTTAGTTGATGGCACAGTCGGCAGAGGGTTCATACAAGAGAAAGGGCTCCACGTTGCCTTGAAGGTAGATGATCTGGGGAGGCATCCAGAGAAAGAAACAATTCAAGCCCAATGAGCAGTGTGAATGGGCACTCAGAGCAGAGCTGAGAGGAGGCTGGTGTTCTCACGGTGGAGAGGAATGACAAGTGGGATGGAGTGAGAGAATGAGTGACGTGGAGCACAGTGGGAAGGAAAACCGGGGGACACACAGTGGTCACTTGTAGAGACCGTGGAGAGGAGGGCAGAGATGGGCAAAAGGGAGGAGCAGGTGGCTCCTTGAAGTCAATTGGGAAAGTGAGGCTGCCAGCCCCCTGCCTTCCCCAGCTCTGCTTAGCTGCAGGGGTGGTCTTGGCTGGTTCCTACGCAGGGGAAAAGCAGGTCTTCAGCAGCCCCACTCCCATCTGGAAGAAGATACACCCCAGCATCCCAGCACCCAGGCCTCATCTAATCTTTATGTGGCAAGGGCATAAAACAGGGCATCTGCTTTTGGGATTCCTGATTTCCCTTCCATTCCCAGCCTGTTGAGATGCAAAGCTGATTTCCTGCCTTGTCTTAGCCAGCTGCCTACCCCGGGGACCAGATCTTAGCTCTGTATCCCACCCTTGGTAGGGGCTGATCACATTCAAGACAGACCCTAAAGCCAAGAGAGCATCTTTAACCTAATTGAAAAAAGACCCAGCCCAAGAGATCAGACCCCGAACATGGGTCAGGCCAGTGGTACCACAATTTAGGCTTGGCTTCTGGACTCTGTAATTTAGAATACAGGGCCCACCAGACAGAGTAGTCACTCTCTCCATGACCCCACTCAGTGCCAAGTGACCTCCCTGTCCCCTGCAGCCTTCCCATTAAGATCTTAGCATGCTTTGAAGCCAAGGCCTCAGAGCTGATGACAGATCCTTCTTCATTTAAATGATGCAAAATCCTAGAGAAATATAGATTGCCCTATAAGATACTTACATTCCAACAGCCCTGGAGAAGGTGGCAGCTAAAACGAAGAGTCTCAAGAGAGGTTGAGTGAGGTTCACTTTTACCAGCAGTATGTTCTAATATGTACCCATGTGTTTATAGAACATGCGGTGAGGATAGAGTTTTTGTTCCTCTACCTTAAGCCTATTAATATGCCAACAGATTTCATACAAATGGACAAGGACACTTGGCCAACCCCAGAACAGGTATATTTCCACTGTGCCAATACCTTCCCTACGTTGCCTAGAATTAAGGGAGAAATATGTGATCAACAGTGATGGGAAACCCCAACTTCACTGGGTGGATCATTCATTCATTCATTTTCTTCTCCAAATTTTTATTTACATTCTAGTTCGCTAACATACAGTGTAATGTTGGCTTCAGGAATAGATACACTACAGGTCTCCTGCTTGGGAATGCAACCAGGC
Source organism: Ailurus styani (assembly GCA_002007465.1). Classification (NCBI taxonomy): domain Eukaryota; kingdom Metazoa; phylum Chordata; class Mammalia; order Carnivora; family Ailuridae; genus Ailurus; species Ailurus styani. The sequence continues at coordinate 3,394,513 of LNAC01000022.1, forward strand.
ACCTGACCAGGGAATAGATGTCAGCCCAGTGTCAGCCTCTTTGAAGAATGTCAGTTTGTGACCACCTTCCCAGACTTGTCCTGGGTCACTTTCCCATTTGTCTGATGGCCGACTAGCTTCTTCTCCTGCCCCAGCAAGGTGGGAACTGGCTTCAGGACACCTCGGCACCAATCACCTTTCTCCTATTTACCATTGCGGATGATGGCTGGTTGACTGGATGCCATATCTGCAAGTTCAGACCCCACATTAGCATTTCAGTCTCTCCTGTATCCCTGCTTTGCATATTATCTGCTGTCATACATCACTGGGCTGGAGCCCATGCACCGAGGACTCCTTCTCGACATCAGCACACATTTCTGAAGCAGGGAGCAGAGGAGGAGCATGGTGCAAGGTGGGGGATGGGTAGCTCCCAGCCTTTGCTGAGTGGGGATTGTCTCTCTGTTCACTGTCAGGATCTGCAGTGAGATGGGGGGATGGGAGGGATCAGACATGGCTGCCTTGGACTGAACCAGGACTAGTGTGAGTATCTGCTGGGGATAGTGCCTTCTGAACACCCTGGTCCGGGGTGTAGAAGAAAGAGCATAGCCTTTCGTGTCATCCCACATGAGTTCAGTCCTGTCTCTACCACGTCAGAGTTAGGAAAACATTGACCTGCAGGCGTCATTGTTTCCTCTCTGAAAGAGAGGAATGCTGGTAGTTACCTCCTGGTGAAAAAGACGTCTCTTAAACTAGACAGTTCAAGAAAATTGCCTGGTACATGGAATTACTTCAATATGTGTGTCTGTTTTCATCTCCGTAAGAAACATCCCCATAAGGACTCAAAAACCCGCGCACATTGGGGATGATTCCTATTTCTGAAATTCTCTATCTGACCCAAGATTCTCGACCCAATGCAAGATTTTTTTAAGAGGTTTTATTTATTTATTGGAGAGCGACAGTGAGCACGAGTGGAAGGAGGGGGCAGAGGGGGAGGGAGGAGCAGACCCCCCCAGAAGGGAGTCAGACAGGGGACTCCATCCCAGGACCCCCAGATCACGACCTGAGCTGAAGGCAGATGCTTAACTGAGGTGCCACCCAGGTGCCCCCCCATCCCCGACCCCAGGGAAGATTTTCAAGATGGCTTCCCAACCAGCTTGTGGGGGAAGAATGTTCTGGAGCTGTGGTTGCTAGTCTTTTACTTGACATTGCATTCCTGCCTGCAAGGATGTTGTTCTGATGAAGGGCTGGGACCCAGAGAAGATGTAATGGCACAGCTTCTGAATTTCTTTGGGAAGAAGTCACCATAGTAACGGAACCCAGAAGAGTAGTATGGCTTCTACCACTGATAGCATCTGTGCTGAGGCCTCTCTGGAGGCTGTGGAATGTTCTGCGGGTCGTTCTCACTTCTCCAGGGAAGCATGCTGCAGGTTCCAAAGGCCCCACTTCCCAGTCCCAACAGGCAGGGATGTGGATACGATGAATGTGGCGGTCCTTGCGGTGTCTCCTGTTTGCTCTCACTCCGCACAGCATTCCTCTGGGTGAGACGGGAGGCTCCTTACCTTGGCTGCATGATAGGGAGTTTTTGCAAATACTGATGCCACAGCTCTGCCTCAGAGCATTTGAATCAGAATCTCTAGGGAGGGATCCCAGGGATCTCTACATTTAAAGCTCATTAGATGATTCTAGGGGGCAGGCAGGATGGAAAGCCATAGCTTAATGGCAGTGCTTTTCACATTTTGATGTTCATACAAAATTTAGATCTCACTACATCGCAACTTCTGATTCAGTAGATGTGGGGCGAGGCCCAAGACTCCGCATTTCTAGTGATGTCGATGTTGCCGGTCTGGGAGCTTGAGCCGCAAGGTTCTGCAGCTCTCCTCCCTACCACGGCTGTAATTACTTCAGCCCCACCTGCAGATGCAGCCTTACACGCCTTTCTCAGGACCAACTGTGAGCAGGAGAAACCTATCCAGCCCGAGTCCCTCTTCTGAGTCCAGCATTAAGTCCCGTGGCTGTGAGTCTGACCCATCGGTGGCTTACCCGCGGGACTGAACTCGTGTGGGATGACAGGTGTTCTGGAAATTGGAAACTCATCTCACATCCAGACCCCTGGTTGTATAATCCAACTTTCTATTCCCAGGTGGCATCGTCTGCCCGAACTGGTATCCCTAGAACACTAGGAAGCATACATAAAGCTCATCCCTGTTTAAATTAACTGGGAATTCTGAACTGAGTGAATTTGAAATTCGAATAGGTTTCTTTACCGTAGATGTATCAGACATGGAAATAAATAGGCGTTCTGAGATCTAAAGCGTGCAGCACTTCCCAAAGGTTTTTTTGCATGTGTTTTCTTTTCTTTCTTTTCTTTTTTCTTTTTTTTTTTCTACAACTTACTTTATTTGTGGGATACCTAGTAACATTTTGTAGACCCAGCCAAGCTATAAAACCCATTTTGGAAAATGCTACTTTAGATTTATTTCTCCAAACATGAGATAAGCATAGGGTTAGATGAGTATGGAGATTATGGGTTGGAATTTCCCATCAGCATGCAAGAAAGGAGAACCCTCCATGGACCGACATAAATTGTTCATGTGTCTGCAGCCACAAGAGAGGAAGCCCAGGCCTGAGAAAAAAAGATGGCCACAGGTGCTAATTTGCCATGATTTTGAGAAGTAAGGAGGGGGATAATTTTTATGGCTGCTGGAAAGGAATAAATTGCTGCTACAGTGTTTATAGCACCGAGGAGAAAGGTTGAAAGTGAAATATTCTTGCAAAGTCAAAGGTCTTGGGAGACGGGCCAGTGGAATGGATACTGCTCTGTCCAGGATATAATTTCCTCTCTTTCTATTTATTATTTTTTGGAATATGGAAGAGTCCCAGGGGACCCGCAACCAGAGATGACTGCCCTGTTGGGGCGAACATGCCGTGCAGAATGGGGCAGGATGCTTGCTGTGATGTTGGTATCTTCACATAGATTTGACATTCATCACCTGGAAATTGATGAATTGGGGGGAAATGGTAGCATTTTTAATAGTTCTGGCGGAATTTCTTCTCTTCTGTCCTACTCCTTGAAGACATGGGGTCTTATGGGTTTTTTCCCCCAAAATGTAGGTTCCTAGGGAATTTCGGCCAATGGTTGGAAACCTGTGACCCACTGATGGGTAGAAAGCCCCGATGATGATTATCTTGTGTTGACTGCCAGGGGGCCTGCTTATTCACTGGCCTGGGACTGGTCAGTGTAATTTTGGTACTTTAAAACACAGACAACTTCAAAATTAGGAGCCTCTGGCCTTAGCTGAGCAGGAAGGTGAGCATTTCAGGGTAGACCCTAGTTTGCTTCCGTGTGAACTGAATTCTTCGCCGTAATGCTGGGTCTGTTCTCCTCACGGGTGCTGTGTTGGTTAAGGCTTAGTTGCATTCATTAGAAAGAACTGTGGGTCGTTGAAGGAAAGGGATTTATGACTCGGTTTTAGGTGGCTTCCAAAATAATTGGCAAGGCTGAAGGAATAGGATAAGCTCCCAGGAACAATTCCCAGTCTTCAGAGCCCCTCCTTTGGCTGCAGCCAGTCCTCCCTGCTGCCCTCTCCTGCCCACCCCCTGCAGGACTCAGATTCCAATTTTGGTCTTATACAAGGGCGTCTGATCAGGAGAACCTAGATCACAGATTCCCAGGTCCAAGAGAGTCTGGGAAATGTAGTTTTTGCTTTCCCAGTTTCTGCAGCACCGAAAGACACACAAAAGGGAACTCAGAGCAGTTGCAGAGTGAGCAAATCAGCCGGCCCTGGGACTGGAGTGATGGGATATAGCCACAATATCATTGTCATTAAGCCAGTGATGAAACCCATTATAATCACGGGGCAGTCGTCCTCCTGCTAACTCTTCATTTTTTTTTTTATTAAAGATATTATTTATTTGTCAGGAAGAGAGAGAGAGAGCACAAACAGGAAGCATGGGAGAGGGAGAAGCAGGCTCCCTGCTGAGTAAGGAGCCCAACATGGGCTTAATCCCGGGCCCCTGGCATCATGACCTGAGCCCAAGACAGACGCTTAACCGACTGAGCCATCCAGGTGCCCCACCTAGCCCTTCATTTTTTAAATCTTGTCTCCCTCTGTGGAATGTGGCTTTGCAGGAACTGGGACTTGGTCACTATTATATTCCCAGTGCTGAGCTTGATTCCAGGCACAGGGTGGGTATGTAAAATCAAAAAAGGGAAAATGGAGGAAGGAATGGAGAAAGGAAGTTGAGGCCCACCTCAGAGAATTCCTTAGATGCAGGCCTGACCCACAGATGTGGGGGAGGAACCAGGTGAGAGCCCTGATGCCTTATCTCTCCCGGTGGAAGGTCAGGGTCAGGACCAACAGCCACAGTAATGAGGCTGCTGAAGACACTCTTTTCCAGGGTCTGAAGACCTTTTCCAGGGTCTTCCTCTGTGGCTTCTGGTGCTGCTGTAATCCCAGAAGTTTGCCAAGTTTAGAGAGAGTAAGGTGAGGCTAGAGGCGTCAGTGAGCCAGAGGGAGGAATCGGTGGTGGAAAAGAGTGCAGAGCTGGAAGTACCAAACCTCTGGGAGCCACAGAGAGAGGAGGGACAGGGTCAGAGGAGCAAATGAGAGAGCTTGGTCCTGCTGGTACACCTGTGAAGGGGTGTCGCCCTCAGCGGAATTCCCTCTGGGTTTGTCTGGACCTAATGCATAAAGGAGGCACCGAAATCCAAAGAAGTCAGCTCCCAGGACCAGGAACAAGGGAGCTGTGGGCCCATCTCCCTGTCTCTCCAGTTAGCTTCGTACCACCTCCTGCGGTCTTCAGCTCAGCTTGGTGATGGGAAGAAGCCTGGAGCTCCCAGGTGGAAATCTGTAACCTCCTGCTGTGGTTCACAGAAGAGCCTCGAAGACAGTGAAATGGTTAAATCAGCAGCCTGTCCTCTTCCCCAGAACCCCTGCCTTCTCCAGTATCTGTGGGCTGCCTTACACCTCACTGGGTGTGCGGAAAACTGCCTATTTGTGGGTCTTTATTGCACTTTGGCAAGGAAATTGTATGAAAATAGACCAAGCATTGCTGTTCTGAGGTTAAGGACTTTTCACTTGGCTGATAAATAACCTGAGAGGGATTTTGTTGTTGTTGTTGTTTTTACTTGTCTTGAGTCAAAACAATACAATTAGTGTCTAGATTTTTATTCTCACCCCAGCAGTAACAAATGGTACACAGTAGGATATTTATTTTAATGAGAATGCACAGGCTTTCCGTGTTGGGAGAGCACGTGGATGGGGTATTTGCTAGATATATATTCTTAAGATTACGTGCTCCATGGGGGCAGGGGTGTCAGAGGAGGGACCCTCTGGAATAATATTCAGAACAAGAAAGCAAAACCACTAATAACTTTCTTTTGCTGGTCAGTCTCAGGAGACTCCATCTGGGGGATGAATGTGGTAATGGCTGCTTTCCTCCCCACATTCGACTGGCTGGGGAACACACACTGGCTCCATTACCCACATGCTTGAAGAGTGCACATGGATCCTTATTAATGTGTAGTGAGGGCAGTGGAGGGAGGGAAGGAACCAACTTTGCTGGTATCTACTCTGTGCTGAGTACCCTGTGTTATCTAGGTTAACTTTTTGAAATGCATGATAACCCTGTTGACCCGTGAAGTAATTAGACTCCCAGAAGTTAAGGTAGGATACTCTGCCCACCCTCATAATATAGTACTCATTCAATCACCCATGAAGACAGTCTTGTACAGTGGGACAGCTTGTGCACTGCACAACTCCAAATAGTTCAGTTCATGTGGACACCCTGGATTTTGAGGTTCTTAACCTGCAAACTGTATAAAATATATTAAGTGCTGGGAATAAGGAAGCAGGAAGATACAGTCTTATATACATAACATGAAGACATCTGTACATAACACGCAAATTATAAAATATCATTGTCATTGAATTTTAAACACACATTTTAAGGTTCAAAATTTAAGTGAGACATTCCTCCCATGTAACTGATATGGGGTCTCCCAGGCCCTTTTGTAGAAAAGGGACTCAGACTTCTTTGCTAGAAGCTAGACTTCTTTGTAGAAAAGAGGACTCAGACATCATCACATCCACAGCCTTATCCTGTTTCCTGCTGGCTTCTTCCTATAGGACCTGACTCTCACTAGCGCATTGCTCAGATACAGCCTCTCCCCTTCTGCTTTGTCCACGTCAGAGCCCAGCCATCGTCTGGCTTTGGCCACACTAGCTCTGTTCCCACATTTTCCTGAGGCTCGCCCTGGGAGCCCATGCCTAGTTTCAGCTCATTACTCCCGCCTCAGTGCTGACAGTTGGCAACAGTCTCGCCCCATTATGTGGCTAAGCTAGGAAGCGGGAGAGGCTGAACACTCAGTGGTGCTGAAAACTTTTCTGCATCTTCTCTTTGGGAAGTTTCTTGAGAGCTTTGACCCAGCTTTCTGTTTTTTCTCCAAACTTGAGAATCTTCACTTTGGCAACTGAATTTGAATTTAGGAAGCAGACAGAAGTCATTGGATGCAGGGGGAAGTTGAGTCGATCAAAGCAAATTGTGACTATAGAATGGAAGCTATATTCACGTGGCCCTAAAACCTGCCAATGACGAGGTACAGCCTCCATTTAGAATTGGGACAAAATTGAGACATTCAAAATAACTGGCCAGTACTCATTAAAATTGCCAAGATCGCGTTTGTGCTACAGTGAGTGCTGTGAAAGGTATAGGCCTGATGATTCACTGACCTGTACCCCTGGGGCAAATAATAATAAAAAAAAAATTCAAAAAAAAATTTTCAAGATCGCAAAAGAAGGAGGAGCAGTCACAGATTGTAAGAAACTGGACTGAATTGGAAGATACGACAACTCAGTGCAGTGTGGGATCTTGGATTGTTCTGGGATCGTGTATGTTGCTAACATTAAGGAAGGCTGGGTGAGAGAATACAGGAACTCTACTATTTTTGTAGCTTCTCTGTAAGTCTAAAATTGTTTCAAATGAAAAATTAAAAAAAAAAAGGAAATGTGGGGAGAGCACCCCACCTGGGGATAAAATGAAATTAAATGTCATCTTATTTGGAATCCCTTTGCCTTGCCAGCATCTCGTATAGTTGCAGGGAAAATCTACGACCCTTCCGTTAACCCAGCACATTCTGCTGTTGCCGCCTCCTCCTGTTTGAATATGACTAGTCTGCATTGCTCTGATTGTCCTGGTAACCTATATTCATTATCCATTTGCAGTTTCCACCATGTCCCTGGTGTAAATCCGCTTCCAACTGCCTGTCCTCACTCCCAGACTTGTTTTCACCGTTGCTGTCATTATCCGCACAACAGACCCCTTCCCTCCCAGGAGCCCCTCCACAACCACGGTCCTGGGGTTGCATGCTAGCTACTGGGGTCTCCCCACCCACAGGCTCCGGCCCCATTGGACCTCCGTTCAGTGCTCCCGCTAGAACTCGATGGCTACGGATCGGGAATTTCAGATGCGTCTGAGCAGAAGCAACGTTGTTGGCAGTGGTGTGGAGCTTTCCGAGGAGATGCGCTATTTTGAAATGCAGCCCCATTTGACACATTTGGGGGCATTTACTGCAAAGGCTGGTGTACCACTTTCCAGCCCTGCCTTTTGTGTTTTGGGAGTGGCTTCCAATTCAATTTCCAGGAAAAGTCAATATAAACCAGTTTGAGAGAGCTGGATAAAGACACATTTGATTCAATTCAAAACCGTTTTTTAAACGCCATAATGGAGCGGACGCCGTACTATGTGATGGCAGCACAAAGACGATGAGGACGTGATCTTTGTCCTCGAGCGGTGCCAAGTGTAGTGGGGCGACAAGCCACAGCACAACATTTCTGGGGGAGGGAAGGGGGAGGTGGGAGACAGAGGCTTTTGGGCAAAACCGTCTTTTTTTTTTCTGGAGCAATGGAAGTGCCTTTGATAGAAGCTGCACAGAATATCAATGAACTTGGAAGGAGGAAATGGGCTCTGAGTGTGTCCCATCTTGACACTCCGTATTTGGAACAGCAGCTCACATTTCTCTCCCAAGTTCCTCCTTTTCAATGTCTGTCTGCCGGCCGCACATGCAGATAACCTGCTAGGCGACAGCATCACTTGAACGCGGCATATGCTACTGACTCTCCGATGGGCCTGCCCATCAGCTCAGAGCCCCAGTAAAACTTCATCGTCTCAAAGCCTCCAGCCACCCGTCCCCAAATTCCAGCTCAGTAGGAGCCGAGGAGCTGCTCTGATTCATTTCAAGCAAGGCTGTCCTCCATCCGCCCTTTATCAAGAGGGTGTGCACTGCTCTGAGGGCTTGTGGAGAGCAGACTATGTGAGCGACAGGTGGGGTTAGGACCACCGTGTCGTGCAACCCGAGGGGACAGCAGGCACATGCACTGCCACTCCCGCCAGATAGGCCTGGGCCACAAGCCACGGTGTGGATTGTAATCTCTGGGGGTAAACTGTTTCCCATAATATAAATGGTATACACGAGTCCCAAGAGGATTCAGATTAGTGAGATGCTCAGAGGGTCGAGGCTCCATCCCAGTGAGCCTGGAGCCACGCCTAAAGGCAGAGGGGAACCCGCAGATTCCACCGAGCCATAGAGAGCCCCTGCCAGGGGCCAGGCCATGCGGCTGAGGCGTCCTCTGGGAGTTCGGAGTGTCCACAGGCCAACGGTGCCGACCCTCCTCCTCTTCTCCCCTTCGTCCTCCTCGCCAGCGGGTCGTGTCCACTACGCAGCTGAGGAGTGACTATGAATATTCATCCCCTGGCTGTATAGTCACTTGCCTCTCTGTGTCTGCAGAACCAGAGCTTACTTGGGCTGGCAGAAAGGAAGATTCCCCCAAAGAAAACATCTGCTGGAGTGGGCTGAACCGGTAGGGAAAACAAAGCTGGCGATGGGAAACAGGAGGGTTCTTGTGGAAGAGGCTTCCATGGGTGCCAGCTTGCAAGATGCCATCCCGGGAAAGGCGGGCCTGCAGGTCAGGGAGAGAAGCACGGGCCTCGCCTGAAGGTGGGTGACGTCGAGCTCCTGCTGGCCCCCTCCCAGGCCCCAAGGTGGAGAGAGAAAAGAGCACAAATACAGAGTTCTTCCCAGCTTGGATAGTAATATAAATAGAACAACACATGCACGTTTGAAAAACATTGTCCTTTACTGAGTACCTGCTGTATGCTAAGTGCTTTGCATCTCTTATCTCATTTAGTCCTCAAGATTACCCTGCTGGCTTGGCTCCTGCTGTCTCCAAGGTACACAGGAAGAAGCTGAGGCTCAGAGGAGTTAGGCATCTTCGCTGCAGAGTCATGCACCGAGTAAAAATGGTGGATTCAGGACTTGAATTCAGGTTTGATCAGGTCTAAAGCCCATGGTCTTTTTTTTTTTTTTTACGATTTTTTTTTTTAATTCATTAGAGAGAGACAGAGACAAAGACAGAGAGAGCATAAGCAGGGGGAGAGGTAGAGGAAGAGGGAGAAGCAGATTCCCCATTGACCTGGGAGCCTGACAGTGGGGCTCTACCCCAGGACCTGGGGATCATGACCTGGGCCAAAGGCAGATGCTTAACCATCTGAACCACCCAGGCGCTCCTTAAGTCCATGTTCTTGTCTTACCACCATTCTGCCTCTTAGTACATGATTTAAAAAGAATCCCCTGATTTCAGGACATGCGGGTAGACACCAGGTCACTGCATGGTGGAGGGTAATCAGAGATGATTCCCCGCCAGGACCGACTCAGCCTGGGAAGACGTCCAGGTATCAACCATGCTTGAATTATGGAAGCTTTTCAATAGCCATTTGCCTGTTGGCTTAACTAAACAAGGCAGTCCCATAAGGGGCTGCGTTGGTGCCATCGTTTCTTTTTTTAGTATTATTAAAAATTTTCTTTATTTATTTGAGTGAGAGAGCAGGAGCAGGGGAAGCTGCAGGGAAAGGGAATGGGGGAAGCAGGCTCCCTGCTGAGCAGAGAGCCTGACACAGGGCTCAATCCCAGGACCCCAGGATCATGACCTGACCCAAAGGCAGACGCTTACCAGACTGAGCCATCCAGGCACCCAGTGCCATCATTTCTTAAGAAAAGCACAGCCTGGCATGAGCGGGGGTCTGTCCTTCAAGTAGTGCCCCCTGCCTCCAAACTCACCACTGGCCAGGCGAGGGGTAGGCACATGGCAGAGTCAGCAGGCAGTCCTCGCCACAATACTGCAACCTAGCATGATCTGTATAAATGGGGAAATCGAGGAGTGGAGGGTTTAGAGGAATCACTCAAAGGCGTACATTTAGAAAGTTCTGAACTTGGATCTAAAACCCGGTCGTCCAATGCCAGAGTCCGCCGTCTCGAACATAGGCCACAGTTAACAGGGTGGGTGTGGGAAGCGTGATGAGTGATCCGTGCACTCAGGAATATCGACTGTGTTTGTCATTAATGCCAATGGTCAGAACTGGAGGGCCGGGTCGTTTATCCAGTCCTGCCCTTTTGTGGACTGCCAGGGAGACTGAAGCTCAGCAATGGCCAACGTCTCATCCATCGTCACGTGCTGACTTAGGGCTACGCTGACCCCAGGCTGGTAACCACGGTCACCAAGATCTTGACAGTAGCACTTCTCTCACCCAGTCAACATCCCAGATGTCAGTATCCACCCCACTCTTAGTAACTCCATTTAGCAGATGAGGAAAATGAGGCCCATGGAAGTTAAGGGACTTGCCCCAGTTCACACAGCTAACGAGAGTCGAAGCTTGGATTTACTCCAAATGTGGGCTCTTATGCTGCAGGGGATGTCGGTGTGACTCTCATATTGGTGGTTTCAGGTGAGAGATGAGAGCATCCAGGAGGGCTCAGCTCTGCTAGTATCTGTTCTCTACTCAGGAATATGTGATAATGGGCATCGTGAGGCCCAGTGTACATGTACAGACACACACACACACGCGCACACACACACACACACACACACACACACACACACACACACACACACACACACAGCTTCTCAGTCCATCCTCCCTTCTTCAGCGCCCCCCCCCCTTGAGATCCCCAGCTGGCTTTCCCACCCATTATCCAAATGTACTCTGGGTTTGTACCCAGAAGCTTAATTTCACATCTGGCAGGAAGCGATTGTGCAAAGTTGCTGAATCCTCTTCTCCACCCCCTTGAGGGATTCACCAAATCCCATCAGCCCAGAAGTGTCAAAATATTTTCCATTCCCAAGCAAAACCAAAAGTAGCCTAGAGTTGAAAAGTCCATAACAAGAAGACCTAAAACCAAGCAGCGTGAACACAAAATTCTCCTTCAGGAATCCATGGGGCCGTAGGTTCTGCCCAAGGGGCACATAGCTGAAATAATGCATCATATACCTGATTACCAACTTAGGTGAGGCTTTGGAAGAGTAAGCTCTCAGAAAGCCACCTCAAGTGGAGAAGCCACCCATCCGCATGGGTAGATGAGTTCAGGCAGGATGGACATGCAGGAGGACGGGAATAACATTTGTTGAGTGTCTCCTATTGTGAACCGTGTGCTATACGAAGCGTCCTTGAATCCTTACCCTGCCATCAGATATGATCCATTTTACCTGTTTTATGGATAAAGATCCTGGACTAAGAATCCAGGATCCTGAGATTTTGTCCTGGGTCTGCTACTAACTGGTTGCATGGACTTAAATGAAGAGAGAGAAATCCAGAATGGGCTCTGAGATCATTAGACATTCTCTGGAAGAGTGGATACTAAGCTTTGTGTCTGGCTGTCCCCCTGGCTTGTGCCCCTGGCTGGCACTGCTAACTGCTCATACAGCTCCTTCCCAGGAATCCTGGATAAACTTCAAAATCCCTTTCCAAAGAGCCTTGTAAGTGACCACCTCCTATACACTGGAATTGGCACAAGAGATGAACTCTACTTGTAGCCACACCTGACCTGGGTCCGGTCTTTATTTTGAAGATGAGGATATCAAGGCTCAGAGAGGAGCAGTAACATACTTAAGGTCACACAGCAAGTAAGAAACAGGTCTAGAACTCAGGGCATAGGGCTTAAAGTGCATTACCCAAGGTGGCTCCTCATATAGGGAGTGATCATGCCAGCCCTGTGTGGCAGAACAGCTCGCTTCCATTAGTTTGACCAAATGGATTTAAATTCTGGAAACAGCTCCTTGGGCACTTTCTTCCATCATGCCCCTTTCCTTGCTTCAGCTGAGCAGCCAAGATGAACACCGTACCCAGCCAGTTAATGTGTGCCTGGCATTAGCACAAAACTAACATTTTATTTCCCCTCCATAGTATGTAATTTCTTTGGAAGTTGAAGTGTAATGAAATTGGTGTTTATTATAATTAATAAAAGCCCCATAACTTTAAATTGGGTCATAAATCTTGCAGGGAAATCCAATACCGCTGTAAGAGTCATTCCTTTCCCGGAAGGGGCTCTCCAGAGGAAGGAGGCAGCAGGCCCCCTCCTCCCAGACGGAGGCAGGCCATGCTTGCTTGGGCGGCCGGCCCTCCGTTGCCAATCTATTCGGGTCACAGACAGAGCACAAGCAGCTCGTGTCTCTGCAAACAGAACCGTACCTTAGGTACGGTACGCCTGTAGGTACTGCTCGAGGTTGAACATTGCCTTTATTGTCAGCTTAGCAGAGGCTTATCTTGAGAAATAAAACGATGCACTTCCTAGGTGCCAGGACTGTCCTAGAGAGAAGGGAGATGCTGTTCTGGTCATCCCCGAGGACACCCCCAGGCTCCTGGTCCAGAGCATGCTTGCCAACTGACAGGTGCAATTCAATGTGGATTGTACGGGTAGAGGAGTATAGACATGAAGCATTGACCTTCTCTTTGAGTGATGTCAAGAATGATGGGGATTGGGCGCCTGGGTGGCTCAGTGGGTTAAAGCCTCTGCTTTCGGCCCAGGTCATGATCTCAGGGTCCTGGGATCGAGGCCCGCATCGGGCTCTCTGCTTGGCGGGGAGCCTGCTTCCCCCTCTCTCTCTCTGCCTGCCTCTCTGCCTCCTTGTGATCTCTCTCCCGCTGTGAAATAAAAAAAAAAAAAAAAAAAAAGAATGATGGGGATTACATCAGTGAGAAAGAGAGAGTGGTGAGGAGGATTTTGGAAGCCGATTAGAGAGGTTACCAGGTGGGCATCCTTCCACCACATCACGTTTACTCCTGCATCAGAACCCCTGTTCTGCCTGGAATACTCATTCTATGTCTTTGAGCGGCTGGCAGGTTAGCATGCAGATTTCAGGGTAAATATCACCTTAAAAGGCCTTTTCTCCCTCCCTTCTCCACCCATGTTTCCCCTTCCCATTCTTCCGCTATCTTTCGATTCCTTTTACAAAGCTAGTGGCTCTGTGAAGTTACATTTTTTATTTATTTGTTTCCTTGTTCATTTCTATTTCCCAAGTGCCCAGTACAATGCAAACACTGTTACAACAAGAACCTTGTCTAGTTTATTTACTGTTGTTTCCCCTGTACCTAGAACAATCCCAGACACTTCATGGACAATTAATAACTATTCTAGGCAAAGATTCATGAAACTGCATGGCTCATTAAAAGAAAATTGTTTAAAGCGGATTTAAAAATTGCACACAATGTAAGGAGGGAAAATGGTATACAGAGATGTCAAAACAAAAGAAAAATAAGGACAGCAAAATAAAATCACGACCCGAATAGCTGGGGGTTGGGAAGGGAGTTGGAATCAAGAAGTTGTCATTTGTTTGCTGTGGGATATGCACTGGGAGCCCTCTTATTTATATCCTCCCTTGCAAATTTTGGTCAAGTCTTCATAACTCATTAACCTAAATAAGCAGAAGCACCTGAGTAGTGCAGTCAGTTGAGCATCTGACTCTTGGTTTTGTTTTTTTTTTAAGATTTTATTTATTTATTTGACACACAGAGAGAGATCACAAGTAGACAGAGAGGCAGGCAGAGAGAGAGGAGGAAGCAGGCTCCCTGCTGAGCAGAGAGCCCAGTGCGGGCCTCGAACCCAGGACCCTGAGATCATGACCTGAGCCGAAGGCAGAGGCTTTAACCCACTGAGCCACCCAGGCGCCCTGACTCTTGGTTTCAGCTGGGGTTGTAATCTTAGGGTCCTGGGATCAAGCCCCGCATCAGGCTCTGCACTAAGTTTGGAGTCCGCTTAGGATTCTTGCTCCCTCTTGCCCTCTCCCTCTGCCCTTCCCACTCATGTGCTCTCTCTCTCTCTCTCAAATAAATAAGCAAATCTTTAAAAAAAATAAATAAGCAAGTAAATAACCCCAACCCCAAACCAGGTATAGGGTTAGTGTAAGTATTTCATAGGCCTTAACATCTTGCTACAAGTGCGTAGCAAATTTGGTTCTGAGCTTCCTAACAGCTAACACAAGGAGAAATGAAATTTGATAACTTTTGAACCTCAGTGACTAGGAGATAAACCCAAAGTCATTTCTCAAGAGAAGTTCAAGTTTCTCTGGACCTGAGACGCTTCCCCGATGGTTCTCACAAGGGTAAAATGCTTTGAAGTATTGAGTGTCCTCAAGAGCATGACCTCAGTCTATGCAAGAGTTTTGCTATAGAGAATTGTCTTATAGCAGACCAATGACCTAATGCCAAAGCGTAATTTCACAAAAACCTTTTTACAGGCACTCCAGACTGTGCCATCTAAGCTCATCTCTGATGGGCTCACCAGGACGAAAGAGAGAGCATCTTAGAGAAGTGGAAACATTTGTCTAATCTTTGTAGGTGGTTCAACGTTGAGTTCATATATATATTTACAAGTGGTGTATCCCTCTTAACAAATTGACATCTTTATCTTGATGCAATGACTTTTGTTATTGCAGTTTTTGACTATGTCTAAGTATATTTTGTCTGATGTAAGTATATTACCCATGCTCTCTTTTGGTTTCTATTTCCATGGAATATCTTTTTCCATTCCTTCATTTTGATTCTTTTTGTGTCCCCAAGGCTGAAGCGACTCTCTTGTAGGCAGCACATATTTGGGTCTTGTTTCATTATATAGACCCAGCTACTCTATGCCTTTTGATTGGAGAATTTAATCCATTTAAATGTAAAGTACATACTGATAGGTAAAGATTTACCAGTGCCCCCATCTCATCCATTTTTTTCTTGTTGCTTCCTTCCTCTCTTGCTGTTTTTCTTTATGAATTGATGCTCTTTTCGTTGTGGTATGCTTTGATTCCCTTCTCTTAAGCTTTTGTGTATCTACTGCAGGTTTTAGCTTTGTGGCTACTGTGAGGTTTGCTAACACATAGTATAGATGTGTTTTAAGCACAATCTATTTTAAGCTAACAATGACTTTGATCACTTACAGAACTCTACCTCTTTATACCTCCACCACATTTTATGTTTTTGATGTCAAAATTTACCCCTTTATATATTATATATCCAATAATAAGTTATTGTAGTTATAGTTATTTTTAATAATTCTGTCCTTTTACCTTTATACTAGAGTTAAGGGGTAATATACCATCATATTACGCTATTAGAGTATTCTGAATCTGACCCTATATGTGCTTTTGCCAGTGTGCTGTATATTTTCATATGTTTCAGGTTGCTAATTAGCAGTTTTTATTTCAGGTTGAAGACCTATGTCCCACAGTTCTTGTAAGGCAGGTCTAGTGGTAATGAATTCCCTGATCTTTTCTTTGTTTGGGAAAGTCTTTGTCTCTCCTTCATTTCTGAGGGGCAACTTTGCCATGTAGGGTGTTGTTGGTTGGCAGATTTTTTTTTTCTTTCAGCACTTTGACTATATCATCCCACTTTCTGCTGACCTGTAAGGTTTCTGCTGGGAAATCTACTGATAACCTTATGGGGGTTGCCTTGTATATGAGGAATTTTTTTCTCTTACTGATGATAAAATTTTCTCTTTGTCTTTGATTTTTAAGAGAGTTTTATTATACTTGTCTTGGAGGATATAATTTTGGGTTGAAATTTTAGGGGTACCTATGAGCTTCATGAACTTGGATATTCATATCTCTCTACAGATTTGGGGAGTTCTCAGTCATTATTTCTTTAAATAAGCTTTCTGCCTCTTTATCCCTCTCTTCTCCTTCTGGAACTCCAATAATGTATCGACTGCTTCTCTTGATGGTCTCTTGTAATTCAAAAAGCCTTTTTGACTTTCTTTCATTGGTTTTGTTTTGTTTTTGCTCCTCTGAGGGGATAATTTTAAATTACCTGTCTTCTGGTTAACTAATTTTCTTCTGCCTGGTTGAGTCTACTATAGAAGCTATCTGTTAAATTCTTCAGTCGTTGTATTCTTCAACTCCAGAATATGTGTGTGTGTGTGCGTGTGTGTGTGTGTGTGTGTGTGTGTTTAATGGTTTCTGTCTCTTGGTCAAACCTCTCATTTTTATTACATGCCTAATAATTTTGTTTAGTTGTCGATTTGTGTTTTCTTAGAGTCCAAAGAATTTCTTTAAGGAAATTATTCTGAAATTTTGTCAGACAGTTTGTAGCTCTCTACTTCTTTGGGGTCAGTCTTTGGAATTTTGTTAGTTTCCTTTTGTCCTGTCATGTTTCCTTGACTTTGGATAATACTTGTGGCTTTCATCAGACCATTAAAATGTATTAAGTAAATACTAACAAATCTGAAGGGAGAAATAGACAAAATATAATAATAGTAGGCGACTTCAATACCCCACTTTCAATAATGGGCAGATTATCCAGACAGAAAATCAATAAGAAAACATTGGGCTTGAACTGTAGACCAAATGGACCTATTGAACGTATGCAGAACATTTCATCCAAGCAGCAGCAAATACACATTGTTCTCAAGTGCACAGAGGACATTCTCTAGGGTAGATTGTATGTTAGGTCCCAAAATAAGCCTTAGCCAATTGAAGAAGACTGAAATCATACCAGTATCTTTTCCAACCACAGTGGTATGACATTAGAAATCATTAACAGGAGAAAAACTAGAAAATTCACAGATTTGGAAATTAAAGAACATACTCCTGAACAAACGATGGGTCAACAAAAAGAAAGAGAAATCGAAACATATCTTGAAACAAATAGAAATTGAAACAGCATACCACAAGTTGTGGGATCCAGCAGAAGCAGTTCTGAGAGAGCAGTTTATCGACCAATGCCTACATTAAGAAAAAAAAATGATCTCAAATAAAGGATCTAACTTTACAGCTTAGGGAAACAGGGAAAGAAAAAAACCAAACAGAACAAAATAAGCCTGAAGTTAGCAGAAGAAAGGAAATAACAAAGATCCTGGCCGAAATAAATGAAATAGAATACAGAAAATTAATAGAGATGATTGACAAAACCAAGACTAGTGTTTTGAAAATATAAACAAAATTGACAAGTCTTTAGCTACATTAATTAAGAAAAAAATGAGAAGACTCAAATAAAATAAGAAATGAGAGAAGAGACATTAGGAATGATACCACAGAAATGCAAAGCATCATAAGAGACCACTGTGAATAATTTTATGCCAACAAATTGGATTACCTAGAAGAAGATAAATTCTTAGAAAAAAACAGTCTGCCAAGACAGAATCGTGAAGAAATAGAAAATCTGTATACATAAGAAGTAATAGACGAACAATAAGTAAGAGATTCAATTAGTAATAAAAAATAAAACATTCCCAATAAAGAAAAACCCAGGACTGAATGGTTTTCCTGGTGAATTTTACCAAACATTTAAAGGAGAATTAGTGCCCATCCCTCTCAAACTCTTCCAAAAAAATTGAAGAGGAAGGAATACTCCCAAACTTATTTTACAAGCCAGTGTTACCCTGATACCAGAGAATGACACCACAGGAAAACCAGGAAAACAAAACTATAGGCCAATATCCCTGTTGAATAGAGATGCAAAATCCTCAAAAATATACCAGCAAACCAAAAGCAACAGCACATGGAAAGGATTGCACACCATAAGCATGTAGGATTTATTCCTGGGTTGTAGGGATGGCTCACTATAGATAAATCAATAAATGTGATATACCACAGTAAGAGGACCAAAGATAAAAATGACATGGTCATCTCAATAGATGTATGAAAACATTCAACAAAATCCAACATCTTTTCGCTAAACACTCTTAATAAATTAGTGTAGAAGGAAAGTGCCTCATTATAATAAAGGTCATTTATGACAAGCTCACAGTTAACGTCGCACTCAGTAGTGAGATGTTGAAAGCATGTCCTCTAAGATCAGGAATATGAGGGCCCACTCTCACCACTCCTATTCAGAATAATACTGGAAGTCCTAGCTAGAGTAATTAGGCAAGAAAAGGTGGGGGGAGGCATCCAAATCAGAAAGGAAGAAGTAAAATTATTTCTATTTGCAGATGATATAATCTTATACATAGTTGATACTGAACATACCGCCAAAAATCTATCTGAACTATTAAATGAATTCAGTAAAGTTGCAGGATACAAAATCAAAATACAGAAATTGTTGTTGTACCAACAACAGTCTGAAAAAGAAACAATCCCATTTACAGTAGCACCAAAAACAATGAAACACTTAGGAATAAATTTAACCAGGAAAGTGAAAGATATGTACATTGAAAATAATAGGACATTGACGAAAAAAATTGAAGACGACACAAACAAATGAAAAGATATCCTGTGTTCATGAGTCAGAAAAATTAATATTATTAAAATGTCCATAACTAATCAGAGCCATCTATAGATCCAATGTAATTCCTATCAAAATTCTAATTGCACTTTTTGTAGAAATAGAAAAAAAAATCCTAAAATTCATGTAGAACCACAAAATAGCCTGAACAACAAAAATAATCCTGAGAAAGAACAGAGCTGGAGGCGATCACACGTTCTGATTTCAAACTTCATTATGAAGCTTACATTACAAAATGGTATGGAACTAGCATAAATATAGACATATAGACCAATGGAACAGAATTGAGAGCCAAGAAGTAAAGCCCTTGCATATATGGTCAACTAATATTTGACAAGGATGCCAGGAATGCTCACTGGGGGAAGGATAGTCTTTTCACCAAATAGTGTTGGGAAAAATGGATATCAACATGCAAAAGGGTGAAATTGAACTTCTTAATACCACTCCCCCCAAAATTAACTTGAAATAGGTTAAAGTCTTAAATATAAGACCCATAACTGTCAAATTCCTAGAAAAAAACAGGGGACAAGCCTCTTGACATTAGTGTTGGCAAGAATGTTCTGCATAGGGGCGCCTGGGTGGCTTAGTGGGTTAAAGCCTCTGCCTTTGGCTCAGGTCATGATCTCAGGGACCTGGGATCGAGCCCCACATCAGGCTCTCTGCTTAGAGGGGAGCCTGCTTCCTCCTCTCTCTCTGCCTGACTCTCTGCCTACTTGTGATCTCTCTCTCTCTCTCTCTCTGTGTCAAATAAATAAAATCTTAAAAAAAAAAAGAATGTTCTGCATATGATACCCAAAGCAGGTGCAACAAAAGCAAAAATAAACACATGGGACCGCATCAGACTATAAAGCTTCTGCATGACAAAGGAAATTATCCACAAATGTAAAAGCAATCTACAGAATGGGAGAAAATATTTGCGAACCATGTATCCTATAGGGGGTTAATATAGATCCAAAATATGTATAAGAAACTCATAAAACTCAATAGCAAAAAAATCAAACAAACAAAAAAAAACCTCCCAAAACAAACAAGCAAAAACACCAAAAACAAACATAGTCCAATGAAAAAATGAGCAGTGGACCTAGATAGACATTTTTCCAAAGAGGGCATAGAAATGACCAGCAGTTACATGAAAAGATTCTCAACATCACTCATCATCAGGGAAATACAAAGTAAACCGCAGTGAGATATCACCTCACACTTATTAGAATGGCTCTTATCTAAAAGATAAGAGGTAACGAGTGTTGGTGAGGATGTGAATAAGAGGAACCCTCGTTCCCTGTTGGTGGGAATATAAATAGGTACAGCTATTGTGGAAAACAGTATGAGAAAACAGTATGGCTTTTGAACACTTGAAATGCAGCCAGTGTGATTGAGGAACTGAATTTTCAATTTTAAATACTAATATACATTGAAATAGCCATCTGTGGCTAGTGGCCACCATATTGGACAGTGCTCCTCCAGAAGGAGAAATGTGAGTTGCTTACTGGAGTCATGGGAGGCAGCCTTACCTGGGCTGAGTCTAGCTCTTTGCAAATGCTGGAAGAAGGTTCTGCTTGTTTCGGGGACATTACCCTTCTCCATCCGCCCCTCTACTGATTCTCACTAAGTCGGCCAGCCAGTCCTGGTGAGGCAGTGAGCTTCTGGAAAAGTTCCACCTAATGGTCTGGTTCTGACCTTTGCGTCCTCAGGGTCTAGTGCAGTGCCCCGTACTGGAAGTTCATTAATTCAGCCCTAGTCTGGTTAACTCTTTTTCCATCTGTGGGTTTGTCGCATCCGTGCTGCGGTGAGGACTGATTACCTGCTCCAAATGGGGCACTAATGAAGATTTTAAAGACAGGTGTGACTATCTGATTGAAAAGACAGATACAGGCAAGGAATCACAACTCACATTAGTATTATCTTTGTAAGAAGCCAGGCTCTGGTCTCATTGTGGAAAGGAGGGTTTTGGGGGTTTTTTCCTTTTTTCCTTTTTTTTTTTTTTTAACTGAGAGTATTGTTTGCTGTGGGTTAAATTAAACCCATGTTCCAATATAAAATGCGACATAATTCAAGTCAATGTTAATAATGATGGGGAATCTTAAGAATTATCTTTCACAGTAAATTACCTCTGAGATTGCAGGTACTCCTTATCAAAAGTAAATTCAATATAGAGAACGCTAAACATGAAGAAGTGATAAATTATGGAGTGAATCCGCCTGCCATCATTTGGGTCCTCTTAGTTTTGAGTTTCCAGGAGCAACTGTGACTGTAGGGAAGTCATTTCCTATCTCTGGGCTGCAGGTCCCTCATCTGAAAAATGAGGGAGGTTGAACCAGATGCTCTCCAAGGAGCTTTCCAGCTCTGGAAATTTATCAGTCTCAGATTCCATGAAACAGATCCATTTGGCATTTCATTCTCCAGTGCTCTCGCTACAACAGAGACCCTGCTAATTTAATAAACTGAGCGGGCTCCTCGGAGGCAGCTGTCAGGAGAGGCTCCTCTCCCGCCCCTCCCCACGCAGGAAGCGTTTGTACTCAGCAACATGAATTTGCAGTTGCTGAGTCTGTTCCCAGGGCCAGGCCTGGGGAAGAAGCGTTGGGGCTGTTCTGTGTCGCTGCTTCCGCGATGTGATGCGGTCGTCTCCTGCCCTAGTTGCCCCAGGGGACAGATTGTGACAGAGAACTCCAGTGTTAGCTGATGGCTCAGAGGAAGGTTTTTCTCCTTCTGCCCTCCCTCTGTGGTCCCTCCACTCAGCCACCCCCATATTTAATGATCTCCAAATCTTCATCTGACATGCACTCAGAACCGCTGCTCAGGGAGGTTAATTGTACTTTAATTGCCTCTGTATCCAGGGGCACTTACATTATTGCTTGTGACTCAGAGGCTTGGGGACAGGCCACTAACTCCTCTGTCCCCTCGGTGCCTCTAGAGCTGCCTCACCCTCACCCTGCTCCCCACCTCCTTCTGCTCCCCCCTAACATCACAGTTCAACAGCTGTCTCCCCTCCTGGTCCACGGCTTCCTGATGCTCCTTGTCGTTCCTGTGCTTTTTGCCTTTGCCCCTGGACCAAACGGATCCAGGGCAGGTGGGTAGGGTTCGGAGGTAGGACAGATTTCATGGCTTCAGCAGAGGAAGTCATGGGCCTTTAGGATGCAAAGGGTCATGGATATATCTTTGTATATACCATTATATAGCTAATGTGTATACATCTAAACATTAGTATATAAATACATATTTAAACATGAAATTTACATTACATGAAAAGCATGCACATTAAAGTAAACTAATTACAGGTTTCACTGAAAATGCTACCTGCCGTATTCTAGATTAGCTCAGAAACAGGGTGAGGCCTGAGCCTACGGATGGTCAAAACGAAGAGGCTTAGAGGGAGCCTGGCCCCATACTTTACTTCTGACCAGAGTCTCTCCCTCCACATCCCATGAGGCTCCTACACTCAGCCTTCCAGATAGTATACCTGGGAACACTGAAGTTCCTTCCTCCTCCAGCCTTCCTCCTTCCAAACCTAAGCACCAGCCATATTCAGTATTTCTTGTTGCCTCAGTGAACTGAACTGTTGGGTGCTGCCTGACAGCTGCCAGGCCCGCTGGAGCCCCTGCATGGCAAATTCTTGTTCATACCGTAAGGACCTCCTCCTCCAAGAAGCCTTCCCTGACACTGCAAGACAGTCTGTCGAGCCTTCTCTTTCTGGGATCTCAAAGTATGATTTTACTTAAGGGCAGACCCTTGTCATAACCCTTGTCATGTTCCAGCCCATGGCATAGTTCCTGGTTTGTAGCAGGCGTGGAGACCATGTTCGCTGACTTAGTTAATGAACGAGTGAATGGTGAGAAATGTGGGGAAATGCATTTAAGGTCATGGGCTTTCAGCAGTGCCTGTTAATGCTCTCCCACATGGTGCAAAATAGCAGGTTCTCTGTCATTTTCTCCTGTTTCTACAAAATTAACATGATGAGCTTTCAACAGTGGGCAGCACCACAGACAGCTCCCTGATTCCAGCACAGAGAAAATGTATGCATTTTCCTTTGGTGTCTACATCAGTGCTTCTCAGATGTGAATGTGCCGTCAGATCACCTGAGGGTCTTGTTAAGATGCAGAATCTGATTCAGTAGGGCTGGGGCAGGGCCTGAGAGTCCATATGTCTAGCTGATGATGCCAAGACCAACCACTGTTTCAGGGATGACTCTTGAGTGGTAAGAGTTTGCTCTATTTCTTACAAAAGGAGGGATGCCTTCTAATTAGAAGCCTCAAAAAGCAGAAAGAACAGTGTGACTTAGGAGGAAGTGAGCTTTGGAGTTAGACTCAAGTCAAATCTGAGTCCTACTGTGTTATTATCCGGGCTATCTTAATGTTTCTTAACTTCTTTTTTTTTTAAATATTTTATTTATTTATTTGACAGAGAGAGAGAGAGAGATCACAAGTAGGCTGAGAGGCAGGCAGAGGGAGAGGGAGAAGTAGGCTCCCTCTGAGCATGGAGCCCAATGTGGGCCTCAATCCCAGGACTCTGAGATCATGACCTGAGCAGAAGGCAGAGGCGTTAACCCACTGAGCCACCCAGGCACCCAGTTTCTTAACTTCTTGAAGCCTTGGATTCGGTAGACATGAAACAGTGATTCGTACCTCCACCCCCAGATGTGTGCCTACTTCCTGTAGACCTTCCATAATGAGCTATCCATTTCCTTCTATGTGGAGCCAGTTTTCCTTCTAAAGGGGTCCACTGCTTGCTTTCTTGATACATCGGACTTCTCCTCCATGAGAGCCCCTCTCAGAATGACAGTTCCAGCTCTGTCCCTGACATCAGGACTGGCCATGTGTCCTGCCTTGTCCAGTGGGATGGGGATGCAATCATGTGTATCGCCTCTGAGCTGGGCTTGAAGGGCCAGGCTGTCTTCTCCCATCTTTCCTCTGTCCCTCTCCAGACAGTCAATGACAGAACCAGGGGCTGCTCCTTCAGCCAGGGTCCCCATCTAAAAGGGACATGCAGCTGAGCTCCAGTCAACTTCCAAGGAGAATATTAGATGAGGGAGAAACAAATCTCTGTTTCTGAAAGCCACTGAGATTGTTACTGCAACACAGGTAATTTGTCCTGGCTGATAAATCCTACTGTACATTTATTGCCTTCTGGTCTAGTCTATGCGAGGTACTGAGATGGTCCCTGAGATCACAACTTGTCATATTGTCCTATGACTATCAGATGATGCAGTTATGTTGTGGAAGCACTCAGAGTTTAGTGAAGGAGCCAGAAATGTACTTTCCCAAGAATAACACACAACGAAATTCAGTTCATCTGAGCAGATCCATACATGAGACTGCAGCAGAAAGATTAGAGAATCCTTCCCATGGAATTGAGGAAGATCTTGTGAGGGAAGGGGCATTTGAGCTAGGCCTTGAAAAATATATGACTTTTGGTCTGACATCAAAGTACAATGAACATAGCACATAAAACAGTGTATTTTGGAATCAGAAGTCCCATATTCCAGTCTTGACTCCAGCATTTTTTGCTGTGTGATCTTGAGCAAGACACCTAACCTCTCTGCGTGTCACTCTTCTGCAAAGCAAGGCTCATAAAACCTCTCATATTGGGGAGATCTGAATAAAATCGTCTACAGACAGGCACTTCTCTGAGCACATAGCTATTAGGACAGGCATAGTAGTATGTCATAGAATAATCCTGTCTTATGATAGGGCCGATTGAAACACCTGCTTACATTTCTGAGAGCTTAGTTTGTTCTTAGTACCGTGCTTCATACTTTATTTAATCCTCTCAAAACCCTGTGTGGTGGGAACTATTATTATCCCTATGTCGCAGGGAATAAAACAGACTTTTTAAAAAAATATTTTATTTATTTATTTGAGAGAGAGAGAGTGAAAGAGCAAGAGAGTGAGGGAGAAGCAGACTCTGCATTGAATGGGGAGCCTGACACAGGGCTTGATCCCATGACCCTGAGATCATGACCTGAGCTGGAATCAAGAGTCAGATGCTTAACTGACTGAGCCACCCAGGGGGCCCCGGAAAATAGACTTCGAATTGGACCTAGGCAGCTAGACTCCAGCCCGTGCTCCTAACCATTGCACAGTCCTGCCACCCGGACTGGAAGGAGAGAGACTCCAAACTCTGCTGTGCATGTTGTCAGCGGAGCTGAGTAGGAATCAAGGGCAAATAGAGAGGGCTAGGAAGAGCGTTTGAGGCTGCTCACCCGGGGATTGCAATGCTGGTGGAGATTACAGAATCTTTGAGGATGCTCTTGCCACAGCTCTGTTCTCCCATGCTGTACACCTTTCGGAACTTCACAAATAATACTTTCTTCACTCAGCACAACCTATACTGAATACAGGCAAGGCCCTTGGAGAAATACAAAAATGAATCAGACCTACTCTAGGTTTTGGAGTTTGATTTTATTCTTCAGGCTTTAGGGAGCCATTGAAGGGGTTTGAAGGGCAAGTAGAGGAGTGAATCTGAGCTTTGCGGGGCGGGCTCTTCCTGCTGTGGAAGATCCATTGGACATCTAAGAGCCTGTGTGTGGGGAAGCCAGGCAGGAAGCTAACGGATAGTGTAAGACAGAGCAGGGAGGTAGAGAAGAGCAAAACGCTACATCAAAAGGCTGGAAGAGGGGATGTGATGGGACGGAGAGGGCAGAGGGGACACTGAGGTTTGGAATCAGAATGGATGCCTGCAGGAAAGAGAGGGAAAGAAAGCCACATTTGACAGAGGTGTGAGCAGAGAGAAGGGAAACAGCAACTGTGGAGAAATATCAGGGACAAAGGACAGTGAAGAATTATTCCTGGCTCAGAACTATGGAAGAAAGTAAGGAAATGGTGTCACCAGACCCTTGGAGGAGTTGTCACCATAGAACTCAGCTCCTGCTAGTACGAGAGTGAGGTTGGGAGGGAACGAGTAGGGTGTGGGGGTAAATATCCCCATCATTTTCCCTCCCAACCTTCTGATCACCCATTGACCACACCCAACCTTCAGCCAGAAGGCAAGGGAACTCAGATGGCATGGTGCACAGAGGTCAGCCTCCTGAAGCCCAGAGAAGGGCAGAGGAAGGCAGAGAACTGACCCGTGTGGGGTTGCTCACAAAGAATGCCTAGGATAGTGCCTTACAGTTACACATCGGCCCTGGAGCCACATGGCCTGGATTTGAATCCCAACTCTTGCACTTGTGATGGGACAGAGGGCAAGTTACTTTACCTATCTGAGCTTCAGTTTTCCCATCTGTTAAAAAAAAATTAATTGTTGCAAGACAGTACATAGTGCCTGGAATACATGTGCTAGATCACCCGTGAACATGGGTTTGGTTTTTGTTCTTCGTTTTACAAAATAACGGTCTACTGATGAATATGGAGAATGTGTAAAGTGATGCTGGTTGGGGGCGGGGGCGGGAGGTGCTGTCTTAAGTGTTAAGTCTTGAGTCTTGTTCTTATGGGGTCTGTGGTACTGTGGGCTGTTCATGGGGAGATGGCTAGCAGACAAACTAACATGAGCACTAGGGCTGGTAAGAGGATTATAGGGCTAGAACAACTTTGGGGCTCAGCCTTGTGGGGATGATGGTTCTCAAGACAATGCAATAGATGCTACTGTCCTGCAAAAGTCTTTGGGAAGGGAAGGGTTTGGAATCTTTCTGTACTTGATGAGGCTACTGATCCATTTGCTCCAACTTAACCTCCCATGACAGTGAGGCAAGTAACTACATAACCCTCTGCCTGGTTCTTCCGGGTACAAAGTCATTCATGTGTGCTACATGGTTAGATGGAGCCAGAGACAGTCTAGTCTTTGTATGGAGCTAACCCTTTTGACCCACCAGGCTTTCATTCATTCATCAAAATTGGCTTTGGGATGCAGGTGTGGGATACTGTCTAAGAACATGTGGGAAAAAATTAAAATGATCAAGAAATGACCTTGGTCTCCTGAGCAGCTATTACCTATTTTTATATGTTGAGATAGGCTTTAGTGTTTGCTATGGTAATGTGCATATTCTTGGATCTTTGTGAGCTTAGAAATCATTTAGAGCTCTACTTCCTGGCTCAGAAAAGCAAAAGCAACACGAATTGATGTGAAACCCCAATCTCAAGCCCAACACTGGGGCTACTGGATAATAAGGACATTTCAAGGGAGGCTCCAGTTCTCTGCCAGGTGCACAGAGAATCAAGTGTGTTCAAGTCCATGAATGCCACAGAGCCTTTGGGTACCACCATTTACCTGTGGGGCCGGACTGGGTTTGCTCTACTCCTTGCCCATCTAAATGAGCATGAGAAGCAGACCTGGTTCAGATCCCAAGTTCAAAGACAGGTGGACTGTGTGCTCTGGCAGGGGACTGCCTGTTTCCCACATCTTTCCCTACAGCAGTCCCAGTGCCTAATCCGGCGATGGTCAGACAGTAGGTGCTCAACAAATGATTGCTGAGTGCATAAAGCTATAGGGAGTCCAAGACAGGACCTTTATGAGGTTTTTATTAGGCAAAGGGATGTACTGTGTGTTGAGCTGTGCAACCCTGGGAATCTTAACTTTTCTGTGATTCACTTTCCTCATCTATAAAATGGGGAGAGTAATCCCGCCCCCTCCAGGGAGTTGTTAAAAGGACTGAGTGCGCAATGCAGTACTGATCCCTGCTAAGTGGTTGGTAGAGAGGAAGCCCAGAACTATAAATTACTACAGTGTTAGTATTCTTATCGTTGTTTTGTTTGTTATTTTTAAAACATTTGCATAGTTGCGGATGTTATGGTTTGAAAGGTCGTCGAAATCTTGTTTCCTAACCATGTGGGAGATACGAGGTAGCCAGGTGTGTGCTAGGCGCCCACAGTGGCGATGTCCAGAGAGCCTTCCCAGGCAGGAGATTCCCTTGGGGGGGGGCGGGCGCTGAGACCCCCTTCCTTCCAGGAACAGAGGGAGCACATTTCCTGTCTCACTTCACTCTCTGAGGACCCCATGAGTTAGGGAAGGTCAGAATGTTAGTGCCATTTTACAGATGAGAACAGAGGTACCGAGCTGTAAAGATAACACAGTAAGTAAGTGGGACCTTGAACCAGAGTCATCTGAATCTTGGCCCCACATTTTTTGACCGACATGCCTCTACTGCTCATTTGGCCCATTATTAATTATTTCATTTTTATTTTAAATACGTCTGATGTCACATGCCTCCCTCATTTCTTAAGACACACACAATTGAGCGTTTTTTCCCCGATTTAAGCATTTTTCTCTTCTTGGGATAATCAGTAAGATTTCGCTGCTCTTTACTGGAATTAAGAGACCTCCGTTGAGTGGTGTTATAGAAGCTGGGATTAAACCACTCACTCTTGAGCCCTTTGCTCTTTCAAGGGGATTATTCTTAAAAAAAAAAAAAAAATCCACCCAGTTAATCATTTTGCTGTGGGCCAGATTACTATGGCTGGAGTGAATTCGGCAGCCGAGGGTTTAGGTTTGGCTCATTCACAAAGCATCTTCTCAGCACACGGCCGGGCAGGGAGGGCAGGGCCAGGGCCGGAAGAGGCTCTGGGGCAGAAGCCAGGAAGGGACTAACCCAGGACAGCTCCCTGCAGGCCTTGGGGAGGGAGAACCATCTAGGAGAACTCTGCCGGGGGGGCAGTAGCCTAAATCCTGCCCACCCTTTCTCTCCGTGTCCTTTTTTCACTCTTTTGGGACATCTTCCACTTTGAGGCTCTGTTGCCAAAGGAATTACATATTTTATATGTGCTTATGTACGTGGTTATAAAAAAAATGCTTGTGTGGAGAGGACCGTGGTATGGTGATCCAGGCGAAATTGGCCAACATATTCTGGAAACCTCTGCCCATCAATCAGGGAAATTTCTATTTTCAATAATAAAAATAATAACAAGTCCAACTACCTCAGAGCCTCAGTTCTCTGTTCTGTCTTCGTTTATTCTGCGTATACTCTCTAACAGGGGCTGTGTGGCTGGTGCTGTCAGCGGATGGAGAATATGGTCTGTTGGCTCAGATATACGATGCCTGTTCTCTCAGAGCTCAGATATGAGCTGTCATCAGAGCTTGGCGTAGGGCAGAGGGGAGGAGGGCAGTTAATTTTCACAGGACGGGAATACTGCTGGTTAGGAGGGGCAAGGCTTAGAAGTAGCTGATTGCCTGATGACAAGCCCCCCAGAGAGCGTGTGGTGACCAGCAGCAGGCCACACTGCATTCACAGTGGCTAGCCAGGAGACAGTAGGCGTGAGGGTTGTCTGCGGCCCGCAAAGGGGTGTGGGGAGACTCCAGGGCCACTGGGGTGGTAAGAGAAAGGCAGTGTACATATACACTGTATTTATTATATACACTGTAAACACTACATACACTATATACACTACATACACTATATATACTATATACACTATATACACTACACTATATGCACTATATATACTACATACACTATGTGTCAGAGTGCCTGGGTTACTGTGTGCTGACTCAGTCTCAGGGAATGGAGACACACCTGTCAGATCTGGGTGCAAGGCACAGTCCAGGGTGAGCCATTACCTGGGATCTGCCTCATAAATGAAAGGTTGCGGCTCCTGGGAAATCATCACGAGCTTTGCACAGCCCCGGAACCGAGGCTCAAGGTTGTGGGAAGAATGGTTGACTTGAGGCTAGGCTCACTAGGTTTGGCAAAGAAAAATGCAGAACACCTAGTTACATTCAAATTTTAGAGAGGCAACTTTTTTGGTATATTTTAGATACACTAAAAATTGATTTGTTGTCTATGTGAAATTCAAGTGTAACGGTGTCCTATATTTGATCTGGCAACTCTGCCCGAAGCAGGGACCTGTGGGCCTTCCATCCCTCCTGCCCATATGGTCAAATTTAGGGGTCCCTGTCAATCCAGTCCTGGGGGGAGGGGCTAAGTCAAGTACAGTGTGGTTGATATTAGAACCGAGGAGGGCCCAAACCCAAAGATGTGGGGCTAAAGGCCTGGTCTTCGGACCATTAGTTAGAAAGTCTTATGAGGCAAGAAAGAATGAAAAAGAGGTCAGCCTGGGAGAGGATGGGCAAGAACTGGTCAACTGGGGGACAGCCCAGCTGCCTAAGACATAGGTTCAAGCTCTTCTCTCCCGAGTGTCAGTGACCACAGGCCCACAGGAGGGAGACCGAGCCCCAGACTGTCCTCTTCCAAAAGGAAAGCTTCCAGGTATTTGCTTCCTAGTGCTCTCATGGACACCCAGGATTCTCATGTCCTTTGGAATTATGTGTCCTGGGGGCAGCGTGAACCATGAACAGGTTTATGTACATATACACTGTATTTATTATATACACTGTAAACACTACATGCACTATATACACTACATACACTATATATACTATATACACTATATACACTACACTATATACACTATATATACTACATACACTATATACACTACATACACTATATATACTACATACACTACATACACTATACACACTATATACTATATACATATATGCTATGTACTATACATCTATAGTATATATACATACACACATATACATATATACATATATTCTATTTACATATATGCATTATATATACTGTATACACTATATATACTATACACACTATATATACTTTAATGCATTGTCTCAGGTGCCTTTGCATAGAGTATTACAACCTTTAATCTTCACAGCAATCCTTTATAAGACTGAAACCAATATGTATACCTCGTTTTACAGGTAAGGATCCTGAGGCTCAGGGAGGTGAGGGAATGTGTCCAAGGTCACACAGTATTAAGTGAGGGCATGGGAAGGATGCCACATTCTTCTGCCTGCCAAGGGTGTCGTGAGATAACCCCACCCTACAAGTTAGAAGATTTTGGCCTTTGTTCTGGCCCCACCTCCAAGTAGCCATGTCATCATGGTCTAGCTGTCCTCATATGTCAGAGGCACAAGCTGACAGGCAAGGTCTTAAATATGCCCTCTGGGTCTCACAAGTGGAGACAAGTGATTAAGATCATGGGCTCTGGGTCAGAGATCAAGTTCTGCCTGGACTTCCAGGGTGGGCATATTCATTAACTCTGAATTTGGTTGAGCTCCTCTGCGAAGAGAAATGTTATAAATAATCAAAGGGACAATGTATGTGAATCTCCAGCATACAAAGAGTGCTTCATCAACGTTCCTTTTATTCTTTGTCCTTAAGTGTTTTGATGTTCTTATAACTTGGAGGCTAGTCTGCAGGCTCTGGATAAATACTACCATTCACTTCTTCCCGAATACTTCCTGAATACTTCCATTCGCTTTTGTTTATGAGATCTGCCCTCATAAACAAAAGGTCGCGGTCCATGGGAAATCATCAAGAGCTTTGCACAGCACTGGAAATCCAGCATCTGCACCTTGTCCTGCATGATCTGGCCGTTGGAGCTCTCCGCCTCACCTCCTCCCACCTTCTCCTCCCGCCTCACTCCAGCCCTACCAGCCTTTCTGCCATATGCTGAATGTGCAGAGCTCTTCCCAGCCCCAGACCCTTCAAGTGCACTCTCCTCCTGGTTCCCATGCTCAATAGCAGCTCCCATGTCTCCGGCCCCATGTGGTCTTCCCAAACCACTGTAGCTTAAGCAGCCCTTTCTCTAGTCAATCGTACCATTCCCACTCTGTTTTCACTAAGCATTTATTATCTAAAGTCCACTTGTGTGTTAATTGCTGACTTGCATTTTGTCTGTTTCCCCATCACACTATTTCACAAGAATAGGTATCATGACTGTCTTGCTGATTCCTGTATTCCTGGTATTGGGATGAGTCCCTGGTACATAGTAGTACTCAATAACCGTGTGCTGGTGAGTGAATGAATGAATTCATCAATCCATCCACCCATCCATTTACTCCTCCGTCCATCATTCCATCCATCCTCCCTTCCATCTATCCATCTGTCCATCCACCCATCCATCCACCCATCCATCCATCCATCCATCCATCCATCTATCTATCATCCATCCGTCCATCCGTCCACCTACCCACACATCCACCCATCTTGGTATCTCTGATTGCTGTCTTATCTCCATTAACACTTCTCTGCCCAGCCCATTTAGACCAACCCTTGCTGCAGGCTGTCTGTGGACTCTTGGCTTGCCTATGTTTTGGGTCTCTGTGGCTCTGTGCACTGTGGCCCATCAGTCAGCCTCTCTCCTGGCTTCAGGCCTAGCTTCACGATTCCCCGTGCTGGGCTTAGAGTTTGCCCACAAGGCAAGTTCAGACACACACAGGGGACAACAAAAGACAATTTATATCCCCTCCTTGTTGAGGGGAGTAACGTCTCAGTGTTATTCCAGCTGGTCTAGGTAAGTCACCTGGAGAGGGGCTGGGGAGGGGGTCTGAGCCTACAAGCCAAGGAGGGGAGGGTTCTCAAAATAGCAACAGTGTGGCTCGTCAGGAACTTGCACCCCCTCCCTGGTCCTTTTGGGGTCCATGCTCCTCTCTCTCCCTCCACAGAGTGTGACTCAGCCTGAAACCTCATTCCACCTAGAGGTGGGTACAGCTGACAGACTAATCACCCCCTTTGCTGTGACTCAGCGCCCAGCCTCCCCTTGCTGCTGTCTGCCAACAGCTCCTCGGAGCCATCCGGGGACTGTTTACCATCCCCTCCCACCATGCATAATTCATCAGCCTCCCTCTTTCCTGTGGCCATTTCTCCCCCTGCTCACATCATTCTGGCAGCCGAGTCTTCCTCCTCCGTGGGCTCTGAGAACCCAGAAGGCCCTTCCTTAGCGAGGAGGAGGCTGCTCTAAGAGAAGGATGGGGAGCGGAGGGGACGAGGGCCTTAGGCACAGGCGATCCATCCTGATCCCGAGCAAGGGAAGTCTGTGCTGGAGAAAAGCATCACACACATGCTTCTCCCTCCTTCCCAACCACTCCCTGCCCTTCGGGGTCATCTCTCACATTGTCCGCCCCGGAGACTGGGAAAGCCAGCAAGTCAGGCTAAGCAAGCAGGAAGGAGGCTGGGCTGACACTGGGGGCCCGGGGGTGGGGGGCGAGGGGGATGCCAGAGGGGGTGTGCCCAGCACCTTGCTGCCTTGTTGCAGCAATTAGCTTCCAACACTGTTATTTCTTCAAGTGCTGCCCCAAATTGTTCCCTTTTGTCGTGCACTTTTAATTATGCCAAAGCGGTGACCTGCTGCAGTCTGACCCTGCCTCCTTCCTGTCCTAGATGAGCTGACTGAGACACGGACCCTGAGCAGGTGTCCCAACCCCAACCAGACTCAGAGTCCCTCTCAGGGGATAAGAGCTAGAAGTGACCTTGGGCCACAGACCTGGTCTCTCTCTGCGAATGTTGGGTGTTCACGTGCCTTCAAGAAGGAAGGAAGAGAGGGAGGGGACTGTCACCCTACCCTTGACCATGGACCCTCACATCTCTTACATGAGGAAAACCAGCTCCCAGCCCCAGCAGGAGCCCTGACTTCTTCAAGGAGACACTACCTGCCAAGACAAGGCATCGTGCCTCCCACCTTTAGTGAGTGCCAGTCCCACATCCCAGAGCAGGGTGACAAACTAGTCTAGGGCAGCCACTGCTCTAAGAACTTTGCGTGTATTGACTCACTGAATGCCTGTGATGACTAGGTACAGTTCTGCTCACTTTGCAGGGGAGGAAACTGAGGCATGACTGTGGGCAGCGGGCCAGGACAGTTTGCACGGGGAGGGTCTTGCCTCTCTTTGCTCCTCTTTTCTGCCTGAGGCAGACTCTTTGCCATTCTGAGGCTATCGGGATATTTTGCTTAGCCCATATACTGAGCTTACATAGACTCAGTACTCTCCCAAGCACTTTACAAATGCTCACTCATAGTATCTCACAACAACCCAACGAGTTAAGTATGAGGATGGCAATCGTCAAGATGAGGAGTATCAGTTCTGAGAGTTGTCGACAGTTGGAACTTCCTAGCTAGAACTGATTAATGAGTACCTCCCTTTCCCTATTTCTAAGAGGTTTGGGCCTAGGCTTCTCCCCACACACCACCCACTTCAATAATCTGTTCAGAAAACTGCACTCCATCAGCTACTGAAGCCAGGAAACTGGAGAAGCAGCTTGATTACTCCCTCCCCCGGGCCCTCCAAGTCCAAGCAGCATCACGACCTCTTGTCCTACCATCTAGCTATCTCTCATTCCAGTCACCTTCCTGCTGCTCTGTTTCCACGTTTGCCCTCTCTCCACTCATTCTTCAAGCAGCAGCCAGGGAGAGCGTGTGATACAACACTTAGGGGAAAAAACCAAACCAGCCGGAATTCCTCGTCATGGTCGCCAGGCTCTCCTTGACCCTGTTCCTCCTCTTTCTTGCATTGTTTCCTTGAAAGCACCTGTTACAATTGCTTTGTGTTTTTTTTTTTTTAGGTTTATTTATTTATTTATTTGGGAGGGGAGGGGCTGAGGGAGAGGGAGGGAGAATCTCAAGCAGACTCCCTGCGGAGCGCAGAGATAAAGCAGGGCTTGATCTCGCGACCCTGAGATCATGACCTGAGCTGAAATCAATAGTCAGATGCTTACCCGACTGAGCCACCCAGCATCCCCACCTGTTACAGTTTCTAGTTGTGTACTGATTAGAAATGACTCCGTGTTCCACTCTGGTCTCTATCACTAGACTGTGTTGTGCTCTATCAGAGCAGAGGTGTGTGTCCTTTTCCCTTCTCTATTCCCCCATCTGGCGCTCTCCCTGGCATCCTATAAATTAGGGGTTGGAAAACTACAGCCCTCAGACCAAAGACTGTCTGCCATCTGATTTTTTAGTTGTTTGTAATATAACAGCTTTATTGAGATCTAATTCACATTGCTTATGATTCACTGATTTAAACTGTATGGTTAGGTGGTTTTCAGTATAACCACAGGGTTGTGGAATTATTGCCCTAATCAGCTCAGAGTTTTTTCATCATCCCAAGAAAAACCCTCTTAGCAGTCACCCCCTACTTTCCTCTGACTCCTCATCCCCATTCCTAAGCAACCACTAATCTGAATTCTGTCTCTGTAGATTTGCCTAATCCTGGTGTTTCATATAAACAGAATCATACTGGGGGCTTTTACTTAGCATAGTAATTTCAGGCTACACCAACGTTATAATATTGTACTTTGTTCCTTTTTATGGCTGAATAGTATTCCATTATATAGATATACCACATTTTCATTTTTTTAAAAAGGTTTTTATTTATTTATTTGAGAGAGGAAGCACAGAGGGAGAGGGGGAGGGAGAAGCAGACTCCCCACTGAGCAGAGAGCCTGATATGGGGCTCGATCCCAGGACCCTGAGATCATGGTCTGAGCTGAAGGCAGATGTTTAACCTACTGAGCCACCCAGGTGCCCCAATATACCACATTTTCTTTATCCATCCATCACCTGATGAGCATTTGGGGTGTCGTGGATAATGTTACTATGAACAGTCATGCATTAGTGTTGCGTATACCTGTGTGTTTATTTCTTGGGGATAGGGGTCATGATAACTCTATGTTTTTGAGGAACTCCAATTTTTTGAGGAACTGTTAGACTAGTTTCCAAAACAACAGTGCCATTTTACATTCTTAGGAGCAGTGTCTGATGGTTTTGATTTCTCTACATCCCTCCCCCCCAACACTTGCCATTCTTGGTCTTTTTTATTATAGCCAAGGTAGTGGATCTTGCTGTGCTTTTCCCTGATGGCCAGTGCTATTGAGGATCTTTTCATGGGCTTATTGACCATTTACATATCTTCTTTGGAGGAATGTCTCTTCAGATCCTGTATTCATTTTTTAACTGGATTACTTGTCTTATTTTTGAATTGTAGGTTTCTTTATATGTTTTGGATACAAGTCCCTTATGAGATATTTGGTTTGCAATTTTTTCCCCCATTTTGTGCATTCTTCTCACTTTCTTAATGGTATCCTTTGTGGTACAAAATTTTTTATTTTGGTGAAGTCCAATCTATCTACTTTTTTCTTTTGTTACTTTTGCTTTTGATGTCCTACCTAAAAATCCATTGCCTAATTTAAGGTCATAAATGTCTACTTTATGTCTATTTTTTCTAGAATTTTATAGTTTCAGCCCTTATATTTAAGTCTTTAATCTGTTTTTAAAGTAGTTGTATTTGGTTTGGGGTAAGGGTTCAACTTCATATTTTTGCATATGACTATTGTATGTCTCATGCTATTTGTTTTTGTAAATAAAGTTTTCTTGAACACAGACACATTCATTCATTTTAATCTTATCTTAGGTTGCTTTCATGGTGCAATGGTAGAATTGAATAGTTGCTACAGAAACCATTTGGCTAACAAGCCTGAAATATTTACTGTCTCTTCATTCTCATACACACAAACACATGCACATACACAGACATGCAATAAATTAATAAAAAATAAATTGCTGACCCCTCCTATAAATAGTTATCAAACAAATAACTGAAATTTAATTGGTATATAAATATATGGCTATCCATACTACTTCAATAGCTTGGAGAAAAAGTGTCCCTGGCTCTTGCTAAAAGCGAACAGTTTCAGTGACCTTCTTGCATGAAAATCACGAGCCAGGAGGTGTGAGTTCAAGTCTCAGCTTTGCTACTTATGTAAGTTGCCTTGGGAAGAAGCCAGTAGTGTAACTTTTTTTTTTAAGATTTTGTTTACTTATTTGAAACAGAGAGAGATCACAAGTAGGCAGAGAGGAAGGCAGAGAGAGAGAAGGAAGCAGGCTCCCCACTGAGCAGGGAGCCCGACGTGGGGCTCGATCCCAGGACCCTGAGATCATGACCTGAGCTGAAGGCAGAGGCTTAACCCACTGAGCCACCCAGGTGCCCCTAGTGTAACTTTCTTTACACTCCATGTCCCTGCCCTGCTTTCAGAAGGTTCCAGGTCTCTGGTACAACAGCATTCACATCCTTCTCCATACTTTCTTATCTGCCTCGTCGAGGTGTTCCTCATGGAATTCCCTGCGTGTGAGGAGGCAGTGGTGAGCAGAGGGAGGGAAGCCCCATGGCTTTGACCTGTGGCGGAAGAGCCTTGCTTTGTTTTGCTTTGGGTTAAAATGTCTTGTAAATGATGAGAAGAGTCTAGTTCTTGAGCTTGGTTGGAAATGGTTTCGGGTCTTCCTTGCCCTCGCTGCACAATCTTGGCAAGTTAGTTGGATTCTCTTTGAGTCTTCAGTTTGTCACCTGAGTAAAGGGGGAAAACAATAACTACATTAGGTTATTGTAAAAACCCAAGTAGCACCTCCCTCTACAGGTTCTGGTGCATTGGAAGAGGTCAGGAAAGAGAAGTTATTGACAGTACCTATCCCATTTCAAGCTGAGTCATCCCCATCCAGCCTGGCCCAGATGTAGCAGCAGATATATGAATTCTCCATGAAGCCTTTTCCGTTGCTACTGGAAGCATTTGTTCCCTCCTCTGGGCTCATAGAATATGTGATTTCTCCAATACAGAATTTTTTCTCTAAGTTTCTGTCTCCCAGATGTCAACGGTCTCTGGATAACCAATGTCTAGAATAGTAGTTGGCCATATGGCTCTCAATATATGCCTGAATGTCAGCACTCACATGATCTATTCTTTTCTTCCCACGTGACTGATATGTCCAAAAGACCACACATCCAGAAATCACTGGGATCGAAATGAATCATGTTCTTTGGCAACAAGGTGGTGTGCTCTAATTCAAGAAGCACGTTTCAGAGACCGGCTCCTTCTGAGGCTTGGGAAAGAAGAATTTCGTGAACTGTGATCCCTATCCATGGCAACTCTCGACCCCACTTCTTCACCCCATCTATTCGGGTCTGCCCCAGGAGATCAAAGATCAGTTCTAGGGGGCGCACACTTTATGAGACAGTTGACAACAGAATGTGTTCAAGGAAGCAAACAGAAAGACCAACTTCAGGAACACTGGAGGAGATCATGAAGTTGTAGGAAATTAACTTTAGGAAACCTGGAAATAAACTCAGGAATCCTGGAAATACACAAATTCAAAATACATATGCTCTTTGATCCCCCAAATATCACTCCCAGGAGTTCATCCTAAGGAATAATTCCATAAGTGCTCAAAGATAAATGTAGAAGATATTCATGGAAGCATTTTTTAATGAAAAATGTGCGTAGAACTAGAAACAACCCAAAATTCCATCAATAGAAACCCACAAATATATCCATACGGTGAAAACATGATGCAGACATTAAAAGAGGATGAATTTAGGAACCTCCACAAACCGATGTTGGGAGTATAAATTGGCATAGATGTTACAGAGAAACGACAATTTCACTCATGGATATATGCCCAAGAGAAGGGTCCCTACAAGTGTACCGAAAGGAATGCAGAATGCATCTCTATTTGTAATGGTCCCAAATTGGAGACAACCTAAAATTTCATCAACACTGGAATGGATCCACTGATTATTATATAACCACACATTGGAGTACTATAAAATAAAAATGAACTACAGCTATACAGAACTACATGAATGATTCCTACAAAATGTTGAGCAAATAAGCCAGACACAAAGGAATAGTGTTTGATTCCTTCTATATGAGGCTCAAAATCAGGCAAACCTAATATATATTTGAAGTCAGGAGATTAATTTTTTCTTGGAGAGAAGGAAGGGCTTAGTGATTAGGAAGAGGAGGGGGCATAAGGGAATTGTGGGGTAGGCAAGTACCAGGGAAAGGGAAGGCTGGTAATTGTCTAAGTATTGTCCTCGGTGGTGGTTTTATTGTTTGTGGATTTCCCTCTATGTTTGTTATATTTCAGTTGAAAAAAAAAAAAGAAAGGACATCTACCATGTATTGGGGGAGGGGGTAGAAGGCAGTCTACAGAATAATATGTAGTAATGTCTCATTTAGGTCAGAGAGAGATTAGCTATGAACATAAAATTCTGGAAATATATGTACCAAGCTGTTAATAGTTATGGTTTCACTTGGCAGGAGAGTTTTAATATCTGTTACTTTATACAAAAATAAAAAAGATGCTTTGATTGTGAAAAATGAGATAGCAGGGTCCTAATTCTGCCAGGTTGCTGGGTCCGTCAGCCCAAGGGAAACAGAGCAGAATGAGGCTCACCATTTACGTAACAGAAATTGCCTCCTGTGGTGCCTGACCACAGCCTGATGTCAACGTGTGTCCTCTGACCTGGGGCGTCAACATCTTTAACACATCACCCCAGGCCCCCCCAACTCCATGCCTGTTCATCTCCTCAGTTGCTAGGCAATATGTAATTAAATTTTGGAAAGCGTCCTCCACCCTGGATATATTATCCTGGAAATTGGACTTTGCATCTGGCAGTCTTAGAAAGCAAAATTCCCCTCCCCTCAGCCCCCCACCCTCTGGCTTGCAATTGACTCACAATTTAATTAAAAAGATTCCAGGGACATCTGGTCTCCTTTTCTAGGAGTGCACTTGCAGTTGGTTTTTCTGGCTTGTTTTTGTTTGCAAGCCATGTATTTATTTACAGAGGCAGAGAGACTCATTTTCCTCTCTTAGGTGGATCTTTGTGGTCTTTATTAATGCTGTTTTCTAAGCTATGATGGTTCTTCTGTATTGGAAGCTCCTAATGGTCTGCTTCTTCCTGAGCTCTGTTCAGTCAATGAATAACCAATGATGCCATGGAGATGCCTGCTGCACTGCTGACCTCATATGGAACATGAGGTGCCTATTCAGCAGTGGGGAATCCAGAACATAGCCCCTCGTCACTCCCCAATCCCCGTGCTCATGCCCCTGCCCATCCACAGAACGCTCTGTTGCCATTTCTTTAACAGTCACAAAATAAATGTAGAAAGAACTCTTGGAGATACACATGGCAGAGAACAGTGGGGAAAACTGAGCAAGGAGCCGGGTGGGCAGTCTCTGGCAAGCTACTTGCCCTTTCTGGGCTTCCGTTCCACCTGCAAAATAGGTGGTTGGACTTAGCCAGCATTTCCCAAACGTTGAGTTATTTCCATATTTGCATGATTTGTTCTGTAACTACATGCCTCCTAAGCTATTATTCATACAATCTTTTTCTTCAGATTGACTCTCTCTTTTTTCCCCCAGAAATGTGTATATTTATAATGGGAACTTTAAATCACTACACAAATGGTAAAATATTATCGTTCACCATAAATAGAAGGTAACTGTAAAAATGCATATAATGAAAACAAACCAGTGTTGCTAACTTGTAACTAGACGTTGTTTTCTGCCAAGGCTCTGTGCCCAATACTTGCTCTCTCTTTGTTAAAAAAAAATTAGCAAATGTTTAGAGACTTGTAAGAGGCATATTAATACCACTTTGGGACTCTCTCCTTGACTCAAAGACACCTGACAAGGAAATAAGCTTCTGATTATAGGATAATTTAAAAGGAACAGCAGTCTAGGTCATCTTGAAAGTCCTTTCTGGTTCTAGCAGTTATGGGGGAATAGACCATGGCAGAGGGGACTTGCAGACTCCAGGAGCTGATGCTGAGTCCTTTCCCCAGAGTCTGCCCACAGTTGTCAGGTTGCCTGAGCTACCGGATCCCCAGACTTCGTTTTCCTGTGCAGTGTTCCCCAGTGTCCCAGTCGGGGCTCCTCTCTCAGGCACAAAGGACCAACAAGTACCTAGTGAAGTACCTTCAAGTAAAATATTCTGGGGCTGAAAGCATCCTGTGGAATTCAGGGGCAGGAGCCCTAGCGGGGGCGCCCGTGCAGACCAGAGCTGCTCACCTCCCAGCTGTCCCTCTCCGTCTGCTGTAGGACATCTGCCACCTGTGCCATGAACCAGAACCTGGAAGGGCCACTTCGGGATTCTTCGCTGAGTTATGGCAACCTCTGTCCTCAGAAAGTGGGTGCACAGGAAAGGGTTGCTGCTAAGGAGTATCTTTGATCAACGGTTAATTCTCTCACTCATTCTGCTGTGGAAGCCGGCTTGGGTATTCCGGAAGAGCTGGAATCACAGAGGTGGATGTGAGTTTGGATAGGGGCATGCCGTGTACCACTATTTCACTAGCTGCAAACTTGTTTGCACCTGTTCCTCAGCTATAGGCTTGGGATTGAAAAGATGGCAATTTTAGATTGCTTTGGTGAAGCTGAGGTGGAACTGTGGCTTCTCTGTTCCTGAACGTTCACAGTCTCATGGAACAGACTGAAATATACAACCAAAATGGCAAACGGTGTGCAGCAAATATTAAGAGAGGATGTTATCCAGGGTTTGCAAAACAGATGATGGGGGAGCTGACTCTCCCACCAGCGAGGCTTGCTTTCGCTGACCTCAAAGGGAAGGGCCTCTTTCAAGGCAGAGAAGAGAGGAGCAAGGTGGAGCAGTGGTGAAGAGGGGGGATGTGGGAGGTAGGTCTCCCCGCCCCCTCAGCCCCACGGCAGAGCTGAAGAGCTGATGCAGAGCCCAGACAGGTGGGAGGGGCTGCTGGAGCAAAGTTAAATCCCACTGTCTCCCACCTGCCCCAGATGGCTTTGTCATTGCTTGGCCATCAGTGAATGAAGGTCCCCGCATCTGAGGGATATCTCCTGTGCTGTAGCAAGAAACCATCTCCGGCCACAGCAGTGCCGGAGTGGAAGCGCTGAGAACTCGGCTACAGAGATCAGCAGTCATGGAAATGGCACCAAGACATTTGTGAGAAATCATGCCTTGAATTCAGCCAATGGGAGGCCCGTCCCTTTCCTCTCAGCAGGCAGAGAGGATGGGAAGGGAAGGGGCAGGCTGCTTCCAAGTTCTCAAGAGCTGGCGTCAAGCATGAAGAAAAGTCAATGCGTTTCAAAGCTTTGGAAACAATTCTCCCATACTCTCCACACTTCTAATGCAAGTGAAATTGGTGGTTATTAGATGCATAAACCTCTGCGAACCTGACTCCTCATGTTCAGGATGGGAATAATAATGCCTGGCCTGATTCTATTAAAGGGATGCCATGAATTTCAGAATTAAGTAATGCACGGGAAACTACTTCAGATGCTGAAAAGTACCATACGAATGCGAAAAAAAGTCTTCTGTGGCTGCGATATTATTGCATAAACAACTTTGGATCCTGAATTTTTCATTGAACATTGTCCCCCAGACATTTTCCACATCACTGGAAACTCTTCATTCTGGCTTTTTAATAACTCCCTCCTAGCCCAAAAAGTTCGTGTACCCTAAATTACTTAAACACTCCCTGATTATTGGACATGAAGATTGTTTCCAATTTTCTGCTCTTAAGATTGATAGAAAAATGTCCACCTTCATACGTATAGGGGTTTTCCCCCTTTTTCTTCTATTAAGATTTTATTTATTTATCTGAGAGAGAGAGGGAGAGCACAGAGAGAGAAGCAGAGAGCCCGATGCAGGGCTCCATCCCAGGACCCTGAGATCATGACCTGAGCCCAAGGCAGAGGCTTTACCCACTGAGCCATCCAGGCGCCCCTCCCCTTCTTTTTAATACCTTAGGTGATTTTCTTGGCACAGAAGAGTTACTGTAGCGAACAGCAGTGAATGGTAAATAGAGACTCTGGATACGTATCGGCAGATTGCTCTCCAAAAGGATCCTGCTAGTTCATACTCCCACTGGAAGTGCTCGGATGTGGACACTAGGTCCTTTGACCGAGGCTGTGAACCCCAGGGGATAGGGTTCATGCCTTAACTACTCACCTGTGTATCTCCAGGGTCCATCGCCATATGGGAATATGTTGTAGGTATGCAGTCATGTCTGTGGACAGGATGATCAGCCGGTGTCCATCTCATCAGGCATACATCTGCATACACAACTCATAGGCTACTTAACTTTGAACTTCAGAATGGCAGCAGAAAGTCTACCCATGCAAGAACAAACTCATGCCATGGTAAAAAACTAAGTAAAACCCTCAGCATAGCAAGGCAGCCCAGAAGGCTCTGCGTCTGTGTGACATGGTTCTGGAATTAGCCACCAATCTCTGCTGTTGGAGAATTACCAGAATTACTCAACTTGTGGTCTGACTTCTAAGACAGGAGCAGGCATCATCCATGGTGTGTAGCATGGAAGAGTTTGCCACTGGAAAGAATCAGACAAATAATTGCCCAGCTCAGGCTTTTTAGTAATTCCAGTATTTTATTATAGTCCATTTCTGGGTAGACTGTATGCCCCCAGGGTGGAAGGGCCCTAGGCTCCTCCAAACTGACTGCGCAGGTGGTCACTGACTCTGTCCCTAGAGAGGGGCTCAGCCCGCAAAAGGACGGCAGTGCTTATCCTGCATGACTTTGTACCTCCGCTCAAGGACTCTGAGCAGCCCACCCTTCTCTTCCCCATCCTCACTTCCTGTACAAAGGAAGGAGAAAGAGCTCATGTTTACTGAGCAGGAATTATGTCTGGCACCATGCTTATTTCATCCTTAGAAAAATCTAGAAAGTAGACATCATAACAACTACGTTAAAAATTAGAAAACCAGGGCTCAGCCTTCTTCATAGCCACTTGGCAGATAAGTACGGCAGAACCAGGATTCCGATGCAATTACCCCAAGCTCCTGTCCCCTGGTCTCTCTCATGCTAAGTTAGGAACTTATATATGAAAGAGCATCCCCTGTCCACCCCCAGGTCACATTGCCTCTGTCACTGCCAACTCCAGCCCTTTTTTTTTTTTTTTTTTACTGAATTCCAATCATTAAAATCATTCACTTCTTACTCACTGCGCCTTCGTGAGGCTTTTCCTGGGAGCCCCGGTGGACGGGGACCCCGCGCCACACTTACGATCTATCAGTTGCCCCCAGTGCGATACTGGGCGAGCCATTTAACCTCCTGACTGAACTTCAGTTTCTTATCGTAACAGGACAGACTGATAACGCCTACCCGTCTCTCCTGAGCTATCTTCCTTCCTCCCTCCCCTTTTTTTCTCCTTTACTCGGCTCTCCCCCTCCTTCTTGCACCAACCCATTGCCGAATGCCTGCCGTGCACCCGGTGTTGGGCTAGGTTTTCCTGTACGACAGACGGACCTAGGATTCGAAGTCACACCTTCTGGACCTGGAGAAACCATCTCGTACCTTTTGATCTTGGGCCGGTTATTCACCGTGATTCCTTCCTGGACTGAAGTGAACTGCATACAGCACAGCACTATTATTTGGACACTTCCTGTGTTTCTTAGGTCATCTAGTTAAAGTTATTAGGGGTCTTTATGCACAGGGACATGGCTGTCCCTGCATGCCCACCACTTGGCACAACGGATGACACATAGCAAGGATGCAGTGACTACAAGTTACATGAATGAATATGTCTTATCCTCCCAATGACAGTTTCAGTTCCTGGACAGTCTGGGCTATGTCAGTATCAGAGCTGATAGGGACCTTGATGAACTAACTCCTCCTGAGTCCATGGCTCATGTGACTGAGCCGGGGCTCAGAAACCCCACGCACTGAGTTAGGGACTGTACGAGGTCTCCCTACAACCCTAGAAGGCATCCCGTCTTGTTGTCTGTTATGGTGTAGTGGTTGACTCTCCCTCCAACCACCCATCAGTGTTGGCCTGGAAGGTAGGACCTGGCTGAAGCCAACACAAGGACGTGTGTTGTCCTGATTCCCAGAGACAGCCCAAGCGTCTCCTGGGCAGAGTTCTCGCCCATGAGTCAGCCCCCTGTAAGAGGCACCTGAGGCCCTCGCTCTGGCTGTGGGCCTTAGGAAGCACCCGGGGTGTGAGAGAGAGCAGCAGAGGTGGCCCCGCTGAGCAGCTCTGCCCCTGATGCTCGGGGAGGGGGAGGGGGCCGGGGTGCTCAGGTTGTCTTTGATTCCCGAAGATAAATCAGCTGTGACGCTGCTCCCACTAACCCCAGCGTTAATAAGGTCTTTGAACTGAACAAATTTCATATCTGTAGTTGAGAGCACAGAGGGAATTGGTCCCAGGCTGACAGCGCAGAGCCCCTCATTAGCTATTTCTCTGTAAGCAGCAGCCTGGGCCCTG
The DNA here is from genome assembly GCA_002007465.1 of Ailurus styani. Classification (NCBI taxonomy): domain Eukaryota; kingdom Metazoa; phylum Chordata; class Mammalia; order Carnivora; family Ailuridae; genus Ailurus; species Ailurus styani. The sequence goes on from LNAC01000022.1 coordinate 3,438,779, forward strand.
CAGGGAAGCCACGCAGAGGGGTATGGAGCCAGGGCTGTGGTACTGCAGGGCTTGGCCTCCCAGGCATTATTCATTTCCCTGTGTCTGTGGAGCGAGGCTTGTTCTCTCTCTCTCCTTTCTAGGCTGTTGCACAAATTAGCATATGCAAACCATGTGGCCCAGGGTGTTCCTCTGAGCAGGTGGCCTAAGGATGAGGGAGAAACAGTGCTGAGGTGAGGGGTAGGGGCTGGCCCCCCTGAGTCTCCCCACCTGCCCGTAGGCTTTCTTCCAAGGATGAGAGCTCAAGGTCCTCCCAGGCCTTGGTACCCCCTGCAGGTGTTACCTGAGCTCTTCTTTTTATTCTCTTTCTGATTATATGAAAAATTTATTTATGTCATGCAAATTTAATTTCTGCTTAGTTCGGGCTGCTGTAACAAATTCCTGTAGACTGGCTAGTAGAAAAAGCAACACTTATCTCCCACAGTTTTGGAGACTGGGAAGTTCAAGGTGCTGGCAGGTCTGGTGTCGGCTGAGGGCCTGCTTCCTGATTTGCAGCTGACAGCAAATCCCTGGATGCTGGAGAGCAGGAAAGGAAGCAGGCTCTCTCCTGTCTCTCCTCCTAAGCGCACTAACCCTGAAAACAACATCTCTAAATCCCATCATATTGGGGGGGGTGGGGAAGGATGAGGATACTGAGGCCGAGAGAGAGGACCTGACTTGCCTAGTGGCACAGAGTTTACCCCAAATCTCATCCAGGGTCTTTCCCATCAGGAGAGAGGGAAGACCTCTCCCCCCTCCATAGGCAATGGACATTAGAATGTCATTTTCGGAGAAAGCTGCTATTTTAAGGTAAAGCGACTGCTCTGGACAGAATGTGTCCCCCCCCCCCCAACCTGAGCTCAGCTTGACACTCACTAGACCCCAGGCTGTAAGTCTGGAGAGAGGGGCAGCAGTTTGCTGTTGAGGATGCTAACACTGAATAAGCATTTCCTAGGTACAGGGCTTGGTTCCAGGTAATTCCATGTGCTTTAGTGGAACTTGAGTTGGAAATCCCAGATCTTTCTAGCTCTGCCCCCAATTTACTGTAGGATATTGGAATGGTCACTTTTCCTACTTGAAGGGCAGTTCCTGATTGTGCAGTGGTGGCTCGAAGGAGCTCAATTGTCACAAAGGACAGGCTGTCGTCAGTTTGAATCCCAGCTCCTCTGTTAGCATCTGACCTCAGGCGAGTCTCTGACCTTCTGTCTGCCCACCTCCAAAGTGAACGTTCTGTGTCTTGGACAGTTCCCGGCCCTCTGAGCTCCCGTGTTTGCCTCTGTAAGATAAGGCGTTGGACTGAATGACAGGTGAGGTCCACGTGAGACTTACCCATGGCTCCGGTGGCCTCCGAGTTCATTTCTCGCTTGTTTGCTTTTCCTTCTTCCCTCCCTCCCAGTGAGAGGTGTCAGGGGGCCAGGCTGATTGGCCGAACCAGGACGGGACATGTGAAAAGGGACGGCACTGGGACAGCATGCTCGCCTCTCTGTGCCCGGACCTCCACTGGCTCTCATCTCTCCGCCTACCTGGTCTTCTCCTTCTCCAGTTCCCCAGCCCTGCCCCAGCACATCCTGGTCTCTCACGCCTCTGGGCCTTTGCTAGTGCCGGGAGCTCTGCTCAGGCTGCCACCACCCCTGTGTCCAGCTCACCCACGGCTCCTCCCTGGTCTCATGCGCAAGCCAGCGAACTCCCCCTGCCTGTGTGGCTTGTCCTGTGCCTTCACGGAGAAGCTATCTCCACCTGCTCCCACGACTCCCGCCAGCAGCACTGCTCCCATTACTACTATAACAACTAACGTAACAGCAAGTACTCTCTGTGCGTTCTTCTAAATGCCTGGTCCATTATTGTATTAAATTCTTGCAATGACCTGATGAAGCCGGTACTGACACTTGTCCTCATTGTACAGATGACAAAAGGAGAGAAAGAGGTGGGTTTACTGGCTCCAAGCTAACTGGCCAGTCTGAAGCCAGAGCCCCTATTCCTGGCCACTGTGTGTGCTGTGTCTCGTGTACATACTTTCATTGCAGTGTCCTTATGTAACATGTATAACTGGTTGTTTACTTCTTTCCTTCCCCTCCCCTTCCCCTCGATCATTCTCTCCCTGCCTCTCCGTTTCTCCTTTCCTTCCTCCGTATACCATGAGCTTCTCAGGGACAGGGACCTTAGAATGCTTTAGTCTCCGACGGTCCAGGGCCCCGCACAATGCTGGTGTGTAGCCAGCATCAATGACCATTGAACTGGGTTGTGCCAGATGACTTGACTATAATCTGAGCCATGCCTGGGCTCTGCCTGTCTCATGAGGAGGTGGTAGAGTTGGCCATTCTGGGGCCACGTCTAAGAGATGTGGGGACTCAGGCTTCATCCCGATCTTCAGCCCCTTCCATTGGTGAGAGTACAGGAGAGGAGGCGCCTTCTGAGAGTGTGTCAGGAAACACAGAGCACTGCCCTTCCCCCACCACTTATCATCCTCATCCCCGGCGTCTCCCAGGCCAGGAAGCCAAGAGTGGATACACATGGAATTTCACTCCAGGCATCCATGGTTTACAACAGACTAAAGCATCTAGAAACTTCTCCATCACAGAACCATCATCAGACTGTATAAAGTTTCATCCACTTTGCAGAATCCCTTCATTGAATCGTCAAAACATCCATCTGGGGCTCATAATATTAATCCCGAACTTCCATAGTTCAGGTTGGCAGAGTCACTCGTCTGGGATCACACAGCTGTTCCATGGCGGAGGCAAGAATCCCAGCTGACCCTGTTGCACCCACAGTCCCTGATGGATTCCCCACCACGATGCAGGCCCAAACAGGCTCTTGTGCCTTCTCGTGCATGTGGTATTTACCTCAGAGGAACTTTAAAGCCCAGAGATGGCAAGGAACCGATCCCAGGTCACACGGCCAGTTGGGAGCAGACCAGGATTCACAGTCTGCGGCTGACTAGCTCCTGATTCTTTCCTTGCTGCAGCAAGGACCCAACGATGCTCACTTACGTGGGGGGAATCTCACAGCGCCCCATCCCTCCCTCCTCATGCCATTCCATCTGCCTTCCCCAACAACCCCGCTCTCCCTTTTGGTAACCTACGTGAGTGTGTCCTGTGGCCAAACTGCTGCCCGCCTCTCCACCCCCCTGCCCCCCACCCTCCTCCATCTCAGAGGGAAAACACTGGTTCCCTAGCTGCTTACCTAACCCAGCTGTCCTCCCAGCAGGAGCCTGGGTCAGAGGCTCCTCGTGCTTCCATTCAATCGCAGCAACCAGAGGGAAGTGGAGAGGCCGCAGCCCACTCAGCCCCAGAGAGAGCACAGGGCTTTCTGAACGTTAATAGCCGCAAACCAGCACATACCACGCATAGGGAAAGACGACCCCCATCAGGAAAACTCCTCCCAGGCAGATGACAAATGGGAACTGGCCATTTGTGTGACAGAGGTCCCACATCTCAGCCCCAGCTGACTCAGCTGTGCACACACATCATTAGGACATCCCACGGGGGATGCCTCCCCGAGTGTCTGCGAGTTGGCACATCTGGACAGCCCGTGCAACCACTCTGCTCTGTCTGCAGCTTCTGCTCCTGTAGATAAACCACTTCCCTCCTCCCGAAATCCCACGCACTGATGGAACCCTGGGGCATGATTCTCAGACCCCTGGACCCCTGTTCTGGCGTGCTTGCCACAAGGGAGGCATGCAAATAGGCAAGTGCCCCAGGAATGCACAGTAAAAACATACTTGCACGTGTACCAAGCGTATATATGCTCACCCCAGAAGCCCACTGCTATATAGTGTTCTCTTGTGCATGCACACAAACACTCTGTCTGCACAACACGTGTTCGTAAGCAGTACTCCACCCTCTAAACAGATCTGCAGGCATGTCTTCAGGGCAGAAGCACACAGAATCACTCCTTTGCTTCCAGACTCAGCTGGAGTCGGTGCTGAGCCATTAAGCAGTGAAGAAACAGGCCTCCTCCTCCCCCATCCGCACTCACTAAGCGATAGACATGTACTGGGATGGACGACCCACAGACTAGGAGATGGATTATACCAGAGGTCAGCTGACCTCTGTTGAGTTCATTCCCTCCTGGTCAGAATGGCTGTCAAATCAGGGATCTTAGACTTTTAACATTGGTGAGCAAATAACTCAGCTTTTTTAGAGGTCAATTCATGGAATCGAACTGAAAGATTTACAAAGGTGATCCAAAGGTGAGGAAACTGAGGTCTACGGACCTTAGGAGATTAAGGTGAAGCTCCTCGTTGGTGGGAAAGCCAGGATCAGAATTCTGGTCTCTTGGCTCCCAATCTGCTTATCTTCACATGGGTCCACTGGCTTATCCTCTGGACACGACTCAGGGCTGGGCTCTCCAGATACAAATGTGGTTGAGATCTTGTCTTGGAGAGCTTGGACAGAATTTCTTCTTCTCTTCTCTTGTTGATCCTTCCTGCTGCTATTAAATCCATTTAGACCTTCACAGAAGAAACTCAGAGGACCTGTCTGGCCTGGACCCTCTCCCACAAGGACTCTCCACACAGAGGTTCTCCACTGCATCCATCCTCATTCTGCGTGTCCTTGGGAAGTTTCCTCCTTGCAAGTTGTCACAAAAAAAGTCCCAGCCCTGTTCTAGGTTCTAATCAAATCTTTCCTCCATTGTTATCTGGTCATAGAGGTCAACTGCCTTTGTGTGTGGCAGAAATGTTTTACGCCTAGGGTCGCAGAACCTCCCTAAAATTACATCCAACTCATTTCTTTGGGTAAGAATGTATACTTCTGAAAGTCTCATAGCTTTTATTAAATTACAAAGCCATCTATGAGGGTGGAAAAAAGCTTAGGCTTTAATCCGTCTATCGAGGCTAGCAGTAGGATGGGGGGCTGTCTGGCACTGTTGGTGTTCGTACCATATTCTGGAAGAAAAGGGGTCCCATGGAATGGCATTACTCATTGGACCGTCTTGCTCCTGGACCCTCCCCAAGTTCTCAGAACCTCACGTCAGCCAATGGTAAAGAACCTGGCTTTGTAGCATGAGCCCCTCGGAGACCCAGTGAAGAGCTAGGTGAATTTGGGGAACTCTTTTCCTCTCCTTTGGAGAAACAATGCTCTATCAGAATGCAGCAAGGTATAGGGGGAGGAACGTGTCTTTGCCATCAGAAAGCCTTGAGTTCAAAAGCTGACTCCCCACTCATCCTGGGCAAGTCACTTAACCTTTCTATATTTCAGTTCCCTGGCTGTAAAATCAAAATTTTTAAGCATCAGATTTCTATGTAGATTAAGATAACACATGTAAAAGCCAGCACATTGCTTAACATAATTGGGGCTCAGACACCTGCTACCTCCTGCCATCTCCCCATTCCCCACCCTCACCCCCCCACACACACATCAAGAGAGGACCTGTATTCAGTCAATAGGTCCTGATCCCCAACAGCAAGGAGGCATAGATTATCCCAAGGCCAGTGGAGAAGGTGAAGCTAATTGCATGCTTATCCATAGATATCCTCCTTCCCCACCCCACTCCAACCTACAAATGCCCACAATCCACAGGGATCAATCATGGTAACACAAGGGAAGCTTCCTGTGCCCCGGATTTCTGTGGCTTCATTGTATGTAGAAGATTCTAGAAGGAGTGAACTGCTTTGGCAAAGGGCCTCATTGCTGTCTTGGAAGGAAGATGAGCTTTCTCTGTTTTCCTTATTAAAGAGGAGCCTCACGTGATGACGGGGAAAGAAGCTGGGCTCCCCTCTCTGTTCCCACAGCCTGCTGGCTGTTGAGAATTCTTCCTCTGTCTGACACTCAGAGAAGCTGGGAGGGTTTGGTCCCAGTGACGCAGAGCAAGCCTGAGTCACCAAGTGCAGGCTGGGGGCACAGGGAACGACACATCTGTCACAGGCTTGGCGTGCGTCCCAGGCCCCGGGCCACTGTTTGCTGGGATGGTCTCTCTCCTCTACTCCCTGGAGGTGGATGCTGCAGCTCTGGTCATGGAAGCAGCGGCACGACTCTCTCCCTTAGGTAGTTGTCTCTGATTTCCCATGATTGCTGCATGAACTGGGCTGATCAGGGATTACCTCATTCGGGAGAGAGGTAAGCTGAGGTTTCTAAAAGACCATCCAGTTAGACCAGTGGTTCCCAACCGCAGGTGATTTTCCCTCCCCCACCCCCGCCCCAGGGGACATATGGCCATGTCTGTCCATATTTTTGGAGGGCACAACCGGGGCTACTGCTGGCATCTAGAGGGTAGAGGCCAGGGACAAGGCCAAGCACCCTACAAGGCCTAGGGCAGCCCCCACATAAAGGAAGCATCCGGTCCAAAATGTCCATAGTGCTGAGGTTGAAAACCCTGAATTAGATCTTTAAACACATCCTCAGCTTGCATCTTCTAGAATAAGCAGGAACAAAGAATAGTAAGAAAGACCTCTCTTCTTTTGTTGCTGTTTTTGTTCTTGAAAACTGGGCAATGAATTTGGCAAGAGAACTTCCTCCCCCTCCCCCTGGATGTCCCCTGCCCGCCCCATCTCTGCTAGTCGGTAAAGCTGACTGCCCCCCGCTTCTCCTTCCAGCGTCGCCCCAGCATCCTCGTCTCTGACGCATCAGCCTGCCCTTGTGTGTGGTGACAGGAGAGTGCAGGAGGGGGCTCTCAGCCTCCCTCAAGGGTCCTCCCCTTCGGGATGCTGCTTCCAGGAGAGCTCTCTCCAGGAGGGCCGGGGAGTACGGCGACTGCCCTTCCCTCCCCACTGGAGACGGCTCCTCTCAACACCCCCAAGTCCTCCCACTGAAAGCGAGCCTCCAAATCATTTTGTTCCCTGCACCTCTTTTGGAGATCTCTACTTTCAGACATGGGGAAACCGAGGCCCAAGGTCACTTGGGAGCAACAGAACTAGAGCTACATCTTTTTTTTTTTTTAAAGATTTTATTTATTTATTTGACAGAGACAGTGAGAGAGAGGGAATACAAGCAGGGGGAGTGGGAGGGGAGAAGCAAGCTTCCCGCTGAGCAGGGAGCCCGATGTGGGGCTCGATCCCAGGACCAGAGATCATGAGCTGAGCTGAAGGCAGGATGCTTAATGACTGAGCCACCAGGTGCCCCATAGAGCTACTTCTCTTAAGTTTCCCTCCAGCAATGTCTGCACAGCATCCTCTGTCTGCAGGTCTCCAGACCACTGGTACCCATGGCGCTGGGCGTGGTTTCCCCAACCTTGTCCAGAGGTTAATGGGCTGGAACGGCCAGGTCCAAGTCATTTAGCTGAGATTGGATTTCTGGGCTCAGGTAATGGCCCCAAGATGCTGCATGCCCCGAGTGCCAGGAAATAATGTGGTCAAATGACCCAAACAGGAATGTCAGACCAGCCTCGCGAAGGCAGCACTGGATGCCTGGGGCTTGAGGCAGAACGCCTGCAAAGTTTGATAACTTCCATCCTGCCAAGAGAACTAGTGACAATTTTACCTACAGAAAATACGACTCTATTTTATGTGCGTTCTCCAATCACAACCCTAAGGAAACATGTCCACAAAGCCCCTCCCCCAAGACACAAGCCAACAACAGGGCTGTCAAAGTAAGTACATCCGCTGACCTCCAGTTCTTCCTTGAATATCTGTTTGCTATTGTTCACTCCCTTTGTCACCGGCTGGTACTTGCTAGTAGACAAGTGGTAATTGCTGCCGGAGGCTTAAGGAAATTTATGCAAGAAGAGCTAAACATGGGGAGAAATGGTATCTGAGAGCAGTCTCTCTGCATGCTGGGGACATGAGCCCATACGCAGGACAGGGTGGAAAGGTGCATCGGTCCAGGTCTTAGCACCGCAGGGTTTATTTCACTTTATTTTATTTTGGACTGATGCACAAAAATGCTCAGGAACAGACTGTTGAATGAGATGAGATGGCTTATCATGCAGGCACATTTGCCTTCACACCTTGCTTCTGCGCTCCCAGCCACCAAACCCCATGCTTATTTGGAGCCGCTGGAGGGAACAGCGAGGCAGGGATAATAGGCACGATTAGACTAGAAGCCACAAGAAGTGAAGGACCGTGTTTTGGGGGATGCGTTTCTTACAAAAAACAACATGACTTCTGACAGATCTGAATTCAAAAACTACGGTGTGTCCCTACTGCCTCTGCCTTTGGCTCGCTCAGCACCGTGGTGGCCCCCACTGATTTCTCTGCCTCCAGTCTTGTCCTCGCCTGACCCATGCCACAGCCAAAGTGACCCTCCTCAAGTGCAAATCATATCAGCTCCTCCTTTGAATAAACTCTTTCTTGGCTCCCTATTGCCTTTGAGGTAGAATACAGACTCTTTTTTAAAATTTATTTATTTAACAGAATGAGAGAGAGCACAGGCAGGGGGAGGGGTAGAGAGAGAGAGAGAGAAGCAGACTCCCCGCTGAGCAGGGAGCCCAGTGTGGGAATCGATCCCAGGACTCTGGGATCATGACCTGAGCTGAAGGCAGATGCTTAACCAGCTGAGCCACCCAGGCGCCCAAAATTTTTTTTTAAAGGATTTTATTTATTTATTTGACAGAGGGAGAGCACAAGTAGGCAGAGTGGCAGGCAGAGGGAGAAGGAGAAGCAGGTTCTCCACTGAGCAGGGAACCTGATGTGGGGCTCGATCTCAGGATCCTGGGATCCTAACCTGAGCTGAAGGCAGTCGCTTAACCAACTGAGCCACCCAGGAGTTCTAGAATCCAAGCGCTTTTGCAGGGCGTGAAAAGATTTGCCGTGCCTGAGTCCTGCTTACTCCTGACTCAGAGACGGCTAGTCCCTGTTCCCAGTCTGATACAGTCTCGTAGGATATCTGTGTGACATTCCCATTCTTTTCTTGGTTGACTCCAGTCAACCTTCCAGACTCTGCTGAGATCGCCTTCCCGAGAAAGCCTGTCAGAACTCCCATCCGTCCTTAGTCTGAGCAGCAAACAGCATGGTTTTTAAGACAACAGACTTTGGTGTCAGACAGGCCTGGGCTTAGATGCTGGCTTAATTCCTTATTGACCATGTGACCTTCAGCAAGTTACATGACATCTCCGAATTCTCGGCTGCCCCAACTACGAAGTGGGAATGAGAGTGACCTGTTTCTCCGATGGCCCGTGGAAGGGTTGGTTGAGCCTGCATAGTAGGTCCCCAGCCCCCAGGCCGTGTCCCCTTGGGTGGGCAGCAGCAGGTCATCCCAGCAGCTCTCCCCCTGCTTTCTGATCCCGGTTCCCACCACGGAGCTCTCGGAGGGCGATGTTTAAGCACAGGATCTGGCCTGGAGTCGGCCCTGGCTGCGGGTCTGTGAATGAGTCCCCTGAAGAATGAGCACATTGATTCACTAGTGTAGAAGGGTGAGGGTCCGGGTTCTACTCCTGACTTTAACATAAGTGATTTGTGAACATCAGGCCAATTTTCAGAAACACAAAGGTGGAAATAGACCAGGAATCAGCTGGTGGGCAGAATCTGAGCTGTTACTTCAACAAATGAGTTAGCAGCTCCCAAGCCTCTGCTTCCTTAGCTGCAGAATCCAAACACTGCTTACCTGTCACAAGATGAGCAGATCATACGCACATCACGCGCTTAGCAAATATGACCCCCCCACCCTTCCTGTGCTTGCCTATTTTGCTTGGCTGAGCCCCCAAGTAGGATGGGGTGCCCGGTACCACCATGGGCCGGGGACCCTGGACTAGAGCCTGTCCCCCTCCCAGGAGCCTCTCGCTCCCTCCCCTGCACACCCAATGGCTTCCTGGAATGCCTCCGGGAGCAGGGAATTAGGAACTTCTGTGTACCTGAACCGCTGACGTTGTTATTTCTATTCTTTTATAAAAGCGGAAGGTGGTCTGCTCTGCAGAATGTTGTATAAATATCCAGATAAAAAGATTAGCGAGAGATCCCTGAGAGCATTGGAGCTTCTAAAGCAGGCCGGCTTTGAGGCAGGGAAGGGGACATGAGCTCAGCCCCGGCCCCCCTTGCTGTCTGGTTACGACAGCCCTCGCTGACATGGGCACAAAGGGGGACGTTCTTCCGTCCCCCAGGCAGCAGCTTGCTCAGAGGATGCAGAGGAACAAGAGGCACGTTCCATAAGGGGCTGATAGTGTCAGAAGAAAAATGGGGGAGACCCTCACCCCACCAGGTCACCAAGGGTGTTTGCGCCTTAGTTGGGCTTTTATCGCCGCCCGGGGTAGAATGTAGGCCCCACTGTTTCTGGGGGCTTCTTGACTTCTAGCCGTAACCCATTCTTGTCCTCTTTGGAGAGGGCTCGTCCACCCAGTTAGCTCATCTGATCCCCAGTCTAATGGATTTTTGGCAAAGGCAGTGGTGACTCCATTTTGTTGGAGCACCTGCACCTCTGGCCGTGTTGCCAACCCTTTTCTTGGAAAGGCAGAGTGGGTAGTAGAGGGAGCTCAGGCTCCCAGGCCACTGGCCAGCAGGCGCCGGGCAAGCATCTTCACCTCCCAGAGCTCAGTCCACTCGTCTGTCAAGCGTGGACAGTGTGCATTGCTCATAAACCACCCCCCCCCCGCCAAGTGTCCCCATATCCGTTCTTCTGCATCTCTGTCTGCCTGGAATGCTTCCTGCACTTTCCGCTTCTCCATTCCCCTTTGCCCAGTGAATGCTTACCCCTTCCTTCCTTCTTGAAGCTTTCCCAGACTGCCCTGTACCGGACTCCCATCCCTATGCCTCCCTCTAGACTAACACACACCAGAAGGCCTTGTCCTGGTCCATTTGCTCCTCTGCCTCAACCTCCAGGCCATCCTCAAGAGCAGGGACGATGCCATTCTCTCTGTGGCCAGCACAGAAAGACTCTTAAGGAAAGCGGGTTGGTGAATTTACGGCGAGAACAGGATGTGTCTCGTTTACCATTGCTAAGCTGAGGGCACGGAAGTCCCCTGGGAGAAAAAGGGTGAGTGTTCCCGGGGATCGAGATCAGTCTCATTCCTGAGGTTTATGGGTGCCCACCCATGGGCGGGAAGGGGCCGGAGACCAGGAGCTGAGGATTGCAGGAAGAGGTCAAGGATGGAGTGTCAGGCTAGATGCTGAGGAAGTGTTGGTGATGTGGGCTGGCACAAGACCCATTGACCTGGGACTTCCTCTTACTGGTCGAGAACCTCATAGCAGACAGCCGGCTGCAGAACTGGCCAGACAGGTAAGACCGAGCCACACTCGCCGCCTGATAGATGAGAAAACGGAGACTCGGGGTGCAGGTGGGTCATTCCCAGAACCTATGAGTGATGGAGACTGAAGCTAATAAAACCTCACTGCACTGAGGCTCATCTTTCTTCCCCACCAGGGGCCTTTCTGAGATTTCTCCTCTGGGGGAGGAGTTGAAGAAGTCCTGGGAGCTGGTTCCAAATCCTCTAGATGCCTGGGTTTAGATGTGCCTGGCTGGAGTTGGGGGGGACGCTTCCGCACAGCACTTGGGAAGGCTTGGGGGAAAACCAGAACTCTCTGAGTGCCTGGGGGGGCAGGACCCAATGGCCGGGGGTGGGAGAAGATGACATGGGTAGGCATGAGAAGCTGTGCTTCCTGGTCATCGGGGCTCTGCCTTGGAGGGTCAGGTCCCAGGAGAGAAACTGAGGCTCCTGTAAGCGCTCACCAGGCATCCCAGCTGCTCACAGGTGTCGGCTGTAAGAGAAAGAGACAGTGTTGTTGTGGGTGGGTGGGCGCGCATGTGTGTTTAACAGCAAACATCCCACTTTGAAAGGAGTCAGGTTGGAATTGTCAGTTAAGCGGACTGAAAATTTCTCATTATGGAGAGGTGGCATCACACCACCCATGTACCTGCTGAATACAGAACTAACTCCCCCATTGTCACCAGCCCCACTCTCTGCACGGGAGAGCTGACCGAGCAAGGTGATGGCCAAGGGCTTGGCCGTCAGAGCCATCTATTTGTGAGGCCACTGCAACAGGGGACCCACCCCCAGGTAGGGGAAGAGCTCATCCAATCAGACAGGGGAAGGGCCCAAAGCCAGACTGGTCTGAAAACCTTGTGCCCACTGGGCCCATTTGGAGGATGGGGGGCAGCATTCCACTCAGGTCATTCTGCTTATGCCCATTGTCCCCTGGTCGTCACCTATGACTTTTGAAAATTCAGACATTTTGTCGGTCACTTGGGGAACAACAGGGAGGTCTTTGCATGAATTCTCCAGAGTCCCCTCAATTCCAAAGACATGAAAGAAGACAAAGTCCATTTTAGCAGAATAGTTAGATATTGATAGGAGTTTTGGCAAGCCGGGACTCTGCAATCACAGGGTCTCCACCTCACAACCTTTTCTTCAGCTACGTGGAACACTTCATTAGCACTTATAAGATACTTTTATTTTATATACTGGATAAACGAGGTCATTTTAATCATACACGTAAATCATGAGAATACTAAGGGTGGGGAGGAAGAATTCAAATATGTAAAGGGCCCCTGTGTGGGAGACTTTTTTTAATTACATATAATGTATTATATGTATTTGCCCCAGGGATACAGGTCTGTGAATCATCAGGTGTATAGCAGACATTTAAAATGTGATCATTCCAGAGCACCTGGGTGGCTCAGTAGGTTAAAGCCTCTGCCTTCAGCTCAGGTCATGATTTCAGGATCCTGGGATCGAGGCTCACATTAGGCTCCCTGCTCAGCAGGGAGCCTGCTTCCTCCTCTCTTTCTGCCTGCCTCTCTCCCTACTTGTGATCTCTCTCTGTGTGTCAAATAAATAAATCTTAAAAAAAAAAATGTGATCATTCCATTATCCCAGAGGGCCTATGGGCTACATTACTCCCATTTCTCAGCTCAGAAAACTGAGATTTAGAGAGGTGAAGGGCACCATCCAAGGTCATATTACTCTTCAGCAGCAGAGCCTCTGTCTGTCTCATAAATTATGTCCTTTCCACCACACCGTATGAGCTCATTCATTTGGGGCCCCTCTTTTTCCCACCCACTGTATATCTCAGAGTTCACTGCTCCATCTATGTGTGCATCCTTCACTCAATAATATAAAAGCATCCTGGTGATGTTGATCGTATGCCAAGATGATGGAGAGTGAATCTGTTTCCCTTTGGCATGCACAATAAATTTGGAGACGTGTTTCCATGAAAGAGAAAAGGTCTCAGCACCAACTGAGATGAAACCTGACTATCAATTAATATAACTGGGTATCAATCAACTAAAAGAAGTAAGTATCAATAGGATGGCATTTACTTGGCTTTTCTAGAACTTCACCAAATTTTGTAATTCTGGATTTTTTTTTCCTAAAACCTCAGGTATCCTAAGACTTAATCACTTTATCTCCCGAACGTGGCTTTCCCCGTGGTCTATTCATATATTTTAAGTGGCTAAAGGTTTGGACTTTGGAGCCAAGTTATAAGGATATAAATCATGGCTTTCCTGCATGCTAGTTGCATGACTTTCACCAGGTGGACATTCCTCAGTGTTCCCCCCTGTAAAATGGGGATACAAAAATGAGAGAGAATTCTGGGATTGCTAGAAAAAATAACTTGTATAATTCAATTATGAAAATATCTAGCACATAGTAAGTACTTAATAAATGGTGGGAGCTGTTATAATCTAATATTTAATGATCACAAATAGAGTTTGACAATAGGATCACACTTTATATTTGGCAACTGGATAGTCCCTTAAATTTGGTGAGGGAATTGGTTTCTTCCTTTGCCGTCAAGTGGCATGAGGGTCATTGCCATCTCTGTGATTCTCCATCCCCAAGTGGCCACCATCTCTCTAAGTGCCCATCTGTCCTCTCCATTACAGTGCAAGTACCTTTGCTGCGTGAGCTGTATTGGGACAGGGAATCGGAGAGTCATCATTCTTGCTTACTTGGATGCCTGTAATGGCAAATCTCGTGGTAAAGCCCATGATTGGGCTCCTCTCCGTCTGCCCTCCTTGCTGCAGTCTATGTGGTCCTCATGCGTCCGAAGGGTTAGGTCTCCATCCCAGGCAGTCTGGGATGATCTCAGATGCATAAGGAACCCTAGATTTGACTTTGGTAATATTTAAGCCTGAAGGCTACAGGAATCCTGCAAGGTATTTTAATTCAAACTTAATTTATATTACATACACACACACACACACACACACACACACACACATATGTAATTATTAAAGTTATTTCGGACAACAGCGCACAACCTGAAATGCCGCATGTCAAGTTGCAACCACAAATACATTAATTTGTACTTACCAGATCACGTGCGTGCGGTTCTGGGAACCCTGATCATCCCAGGAGGGTTATTGTACACCTATATCAGAACTTATGGAAAATGAGTCATTGGTTATGAAAGTTGCATCTTTGCACTGATTTTGTCAAAAGATAGCTTCATACCTGGGCTTCCGCCTCTGCGGGAATTCCAGTTTCACGGCACAGAAACACAGTCTTGTGTTCAGGCAGGAGTTCAGCAGAGAGAAGGGGCTTGCCTCCCAGCATGGCCCAGCGGTTGACTGTGTAATTATAACCACATGTATAACTCATCAGAGTCATGATAATGTCACACATCAAAGTCGAATCGGCGCTTATTGTCTGCTTTGCCTCTTTTCGTGTGACTTCTGAATGTATGGTAAGAGGCACAACCCACTGTTACAAGCCGTAAGAGATGCAACTTTCAAGCTCAATGTTACAGCTACTTCCTTTTCAAGTTCCTGCGTTGGTTTAATTAAAGAATTATCCCGAGATTGCCAGATGAGCTATTGGAGGCTGGTATCGTTTGCAACTACTTCTCTGCATGAATCAGGGTTTTTTTCTCAGTGCTCTGCAAGCCAAAGAAAGGAGAGGAATAAATTATATTTTTGGTCCTCTGGTAGCCTCGGTTTCAAAGGTTTTATTATGTTTATCCAAACAATCTCGAGGCTCTCAGTGAATCTTTTCATCGTAAGTTTAAAAAAAAATGAATGTTTTATATTGGGTCTTAGGATATAAATATATATTATCAAGATGCCACATTAATTTGTTTTATGTATTGGGGTCCCACATGTATTCCTTGCCTCACACTGCCGTGTCTCCCTGAAATTCCTCATCTTCCTCTGGTTCTCCCCGCTGGCCTCTCTGAGTGGGTCTGACTTATCCTTCACCAGACAGCCGTTAGATGTCAGTGCAAAGGGCTGGTGCCCTCCTGGGCCTTCTGGCTCCCATTCTGCAAGCTCCCGGAGCACCCCCTGTCTCACTTTCCAGTCCCTCCCTAGCCGGCCAGGGCTGAGGTTCCTTGGAATCCTTCCCAAAGTGCAATGTCCATGCCTGAAGTCACTCTACAAATGATCAGGGCAGAGCAAGACAATTTCATTCTTAATCTCCTCTTTTCCTCTTCCCCAAGTGTGCACTCACTTTTCCTCCCTGCCTTCCTAATGCCGTGGCCTCCTCTCTGGCTTCTAGTCCACTGTGTGGCCCCCAGAATTGCCTCATGTGTGGGTAGCTGACTCATCCCTCCAGCTCCTGGACATTTGCGGTTTTGTGTTTAAACCTTAGAGCAGGGCATTGCAGGAGGGTCTCAGTTATGCCTTGGATGAGGACCAAAGCACCAGGAATGGCCACTCAGAAAGAGGGATGACCCCTTCTCTTTGGGGCTTCTGCCAGGAAAGGTGACCCTTGGAGCCTGTCCATGTTCCTTGCACTGGGGACCCTCCCTGGGGGACAGCGTGTTCCCGGTGGCTGCCTTTCCCCCTGTGAAATGACATTATCTCTGATTGGTTCCAAAATGGGCCCTTTGAGCATCAAACAGGGCCCAGTGGGTCAGAGATCCTGGACCTGGGACACGTACTAACTCTAATTCCGCAGCCGTGGCCCACCTGTGCCTAACTGCCTTTCCTCGGGTGGCTAACGGCCTCCAGCACTTTAGGCTTCCAGGCTGGATTTCAGACTTTAATTGGAAAAAATATTAAAAGGTACATGTAAGTGGTCCCAGTCTCCCACTAGCCTTTTCACTCCCTGCCAGCATTTCCCAAACTAACCGGAAATGCTGCTGGTGAGGACCTGTGGCCCCGTGTCCACACCTTCCCACATCCTCCACCCCCGCTCGCTGGAGAATTTTCCTTCTGTCACATTTGCCCTTGTATTTCTAGTTGCTGTCTACCCCTTGCCCGGGAGAAGGACTGTGTCACACCCGTTAACTCTTTCTTTTGGGGCATCTTCTTGTCCCAGTGGTTTTGGGTCCCTAAAAATTAAGGGACGGTTTGCCTGCTGTAATGCTTAGCACATGCTCTTTGGAACCTTCACGATTGTGTAGCTGTCCATCAGAATGGCCACCCCCTCTTTGTGACATTAGGATGCTCCCCTCAGAAGAAACCATTCTGTTTTTTCAGCCAAATAATCTTGACACTGTGCCTCTATAAATATTTCTGTGCCTAGGTACCTGAAGCAATGACCTGCCTAGATTCCAATTCATATTCTGCGTCTTGATTTAACACATCCACCTGTTTCTGACAACGTAGGACCATGGATTTCTGGCCTGTAGAATTGAGCAAAACCTCACTTAAAAGCCAACTTTCCTTCTCAGTTTCCCACGTGACCACCCCCGGAGCCACCTGTACCCTTGATAATATGGCCCTGGCATGGCCCCTTTAAAACTCTTTTATTAATGACTGAAAGGTTACGGGATCAACTCCAAAAACCCTAACTTGGCACCAAAGGTCTGCTGTGACTGTTTTTGTCCCCCAAACACATATGGTCCAGTTTTATGCCCCAGTGCAATAGTATTAGGAGCGGAGACTTTTGGGAGGTAATTGGGTTTAGCGCCCTTGTAAGAAAAAGGAAGACACACCAGCATTTCCTCTCCCTGCCGTGGGAGGCAAGAAGGCAGCCATCTCCTTTCACCAGGCATCAATTCAGCTGACTTCTGAGCCTCCAGAACTGTGATCTGAGCCCCCAGTCTGGGGTATTTGTTGTAGCAGCCTAAGCAAACAGACAAGGGGACTGAACTGTCTATAGACTGCCTTCTACTCTTCTATCCACAGTCCTTATTCTGACCATGCACAGTTATTCCTAGAGCATTCTGTGTGGTTACTCTTCTGTATGCCTTGGTCTAGGGTATACCCTCTCCCTGAGAGGCCATTGCCCTTTCCTTCATTTTGTTAAAGCCCCAGTTGAAATCCATTTCAAATAACACCTCCTCCAGAAAGCTTTCCACGAATGCTTATTTTGGGAACCCCCTGCCCTGGCTTCCCCTAACACCTTGTGTGTGGTTGGCTCATCATCAGAGTCTCGAAGTTCAGGGGAGGAGCTTATGGGGCGGGGGCTCGAACCCCTGAGGTGGGCCACTGCCCAACTCCTGTGACATCTGAGTGGAGCACTGAGCCGACTCTGAGTGCCAAGAGGGGCAGGTAGCCAGAACCAACTGCTGCTGCTGGGTGGCACCTACCACCAGCTGGGGTGGCCGCACAGCAAGTGAAACAGGAAGAAGATAGCCCCTTGGTACATAAACGATGAATCTTGGATCATTGAAAAAAATAAAAGAAGACAGCCCCTTCTCCCTCCTTCCTAATCTCCCCCCTAGTGACACCTATTTGCAGAATCTCCAGGCAAGCCAGCGAGAATAAGTAAGGGGTTTCCTGGGATGTGGGCCTTTCAGTGCTAAAATGGGGACAGTTGTGGGCAGTCTGGGACAGTTGGTCCCCTTAGAGCCAGCAAGCAAAGGAGAAAAGTGGTTTGAGGAGTCTGGGGCCCAGAAGTACATGGCAGAGCATAGAAGGGTGAATCTGGGGCTGGGAGACAATAAACAAGCAAGCCCTACCACAATGGGTGATCAGTTAGTGTTGTCTGAATTAATTTGTGCATTGCAAGGACAATTTGGAGAATGCTTGGACCGTGGGACTTTAGGTACTGGGGATGCAATGGTCAGTGGACAGTTTAAAGCCTTAAGCTAGCATTCATCCAATGTTTCTGAGTACCCGGCTATTTACGACAGTCTCTTAAGCATCTGTCTCTGTTGGTGGCTCTCTTTAGGCCCATCCTGATCGTCTTGATTGCCTTCTGGAGCATTTTTCTAAGTTCTTCTGAAGTCAGACAGTCTTTGTTTCTCCCCAGAGTCTGAAGAGTGTCTAGCACCTAAATTTCAGAGGCACCAATTAGGGTCAATAATGCATCTTGTTGTTATATATGGCTCCTTCCAAGAAGAGCCCTTCAAGGAATTTATACAGAATAAAGTGGGTCTTGCTCTTTATAAGGATTGTCCATGGACTAACACCACTGGCATCACTTGGGAGCTTGTTAGAAATGCAGACTGTTGGGGTGCCTGGGTGGCTCATTTGGTTAAGCAGTCTGCCTTCCGCTCAGGTCATGAGCCCAGGGTCCTGGGATCAAGTCCCACATTGGACTCCCTGCTCAGCGGGGAGCCTTCTTCTCCCTCTCCCCTGCCTGCTACTCTGCCTGCTTGTGCTCTCTCTGTCAAATAAATAAATAAATAAATAGAGAGAGAGAGAGAGAGAGAGAGAGAGAGAGAGAGAGAGGCAGACTCTTGGGTCCCTCCTCAGACCAAAGGATCAGACTCTGCAGAGATGCCTAGGTGGTCTGTATGCAGATTACAATCTGAGAAGCGTGCATCTAGAGTAGAGGCTTTCTACTTTGGCTGCTCCTTGGCATGACTTGGGGAGCTTAAAGTTCTTCCGATGCTTGGGTAACAACCTCGGAGAGTGTCAGTGGCTTGGGGTGGGGCAGAAAGTGGTATTGTAAAGCTCCAGCTGGTTTTAATGGGCAGCCAGGATGGCAGACCTGATCCCCCGCCCGAATGCGATCATAAGGAACCATACTGTTCGCCGTCCAATTATCTCACTTTTGCTGTGTACAGAGGCACAAAAATGAAATAATGGAGCTCCAATTATCCTAGTTCTGCAACAATTTAATGATATTTCTGAAGCTACAACTGAGATCTCCCGACTCCTGATTCAAGTCCTATCATATGACTACCCCTGAATTTTTATTGACATTTGTAGTTACTTGTATATGAGAAGATACTTTAAGGATGTGTCAGCAGTTATTTGATCAAGTCTTAAGGGTTTTACTGAATAACTACAAGCTGTATTTAGGGGTGAAGAACAAGATCTGGATGAATCATGAATGCAGAAGCTCAGCTGGGCATTCACCTAAGCAGGACCAATACTCACACACTAGAGGAGCCTTAGTGACTGCCCCAATCTTTTTGTCTCGTAAAGAGCCCAGCAGTTGGGTGTTTCCTCTTCTATTTCCTGTCTCTTCAGTGTGACTCTGTTTAACTCAGTAATCGTTTATCCAGCATCTATATGCAAATCCCTGTGAAGGTACGGAGAGAAAAACAAAGGACTGCTGTTTCCAGCCTTTGTTGGAGAAGTAAAAGACCTACCCATATCCCAAATTCCACTAGAGAAGGATAAATCAGTATGGAGCTTAAAGGGAAATAGAGCCACATCCAAGTTCAAGCAGACTATTACCAGATGTTTTTGGTGGATGCTTGAGGATGGTCTTGAAGGAGAGGTGGGGTTTTCATGCAAATAGATGGTGGGAAGGGCGGTTCCAAAAGAGGGAACTGGGGAAGCGCTCAGGTGAGGAGATACTGGTGAAGAGTGTAAGATGAGACCAGATGGGTAGATTGGAGGCCATGTTGTGCAGGAGGGTGCATGCAGGGCCAGGCATTAGAGTGGAGTTAAACAGGGGACTCATCATGGAGGGTGAATTAAGGCACATAGGCAAGAATGGAGGCGGGCAATAGACCACTATTCAACAATCCAGATAAGAGTGAGGTGATCTTGAAGCAGAGTGGTATTTTGGGGAAAGGAAGGAGGGTGTAACATGAAACTCATTGGATGTAGGCCTTAATTAGCACATTTAGGAGAACATTTATGGGGTAAGTAGATGTTGTGTTTATACTGGTTAATTGAAAGTACATTTCCCTGGAGCTGAGTTACAGTAAACACTATTAAATCACAATTGAGGTCTATGTGGATATCTATGCCATTATGGATTTAGTGTGTTGGGACTGGCTTAATTTATTGCTGTTTATAGCACTATTTTTTCAAATTCCCCAATATTTTTTAAAACCAACTGTAAAAAGAAG
This sequence comes from Ailurus styani, assembly GCA_002007465.1. Lineage (NCBI taxonomy): Eukaryota > Metazoa > Chordata > Mammalia > Carnivora > Ailuridae > Ailurus > Ailurus styani. The sequence continues at coordinate 3,458,748 of LNAC01000022.1, forward strand.
CTCAGGGCCAACCTGGGACCTCTGACTGAGGAAGACCCCAAATCCTTGGCCCTTCAGGACTGCCCCAGTGAGCCATGAAGACCACCGAGGGTTTAAAGCAGCAACTTCTGCCACCACTTGGGGATTTGACAGATCCAAAGAGAGAGGGGAACCTTATTATCCACGTGAAGCCTTACATCATATACCATCTCACCAATCACACACCGGAGGACCCGAAAATCCACATCAAGCAAAAGTGCATTGAACTTTCAGCTCAGCGATTTGGTGTAGAGGATGAACAAGAACTGTAGGAACTCACATATAATTTATTGATCCCTTCAGTTAGCATTTAGCTTGCCTTAACCATTAAGCCACCAGTGAATTAAGGTTCGTGAAGTACAAACAATGGGAAAAGATACAAGTTGACAGATCCAGATTCAAATCCCATCTTTTTTCACTATGTGACCTTGGGAAACATGCTTAACTTCCCCAATGGTTAGTTTTCTCATCTGTAAAATGGGCATAATAATAGTACTTGCCTCTCAAAGCAAGGGTTAAATGGGTACTTACATAAACATCGATATACATACATATTTATATTACATAGGTATATATATATATATATAGGCATATGCATTACATATGTGTAAGTATATAAGTATACATAATAGCATAGATATATAATTTATACGATTAATATTATGTGTTATATATATACTAATTACATAATATATGAAAATTTATGTCTGCAAGCTGCTGTAAAGCTCAAATCTTGCCAATTCTAAGACTTTCCTCATCAACCCCAAATTTATATATACATGTTACATTACAGGTATATGTTACTGTATAATACATATTATTATAGATATATATTACATATATGTTACATAATAAATATATGTAATTACATATATGCTATATATAATATATATACTAAATATATTATACACACACACACACACACATTACCCCCATACAGGGAACATAGTGAGAACTCAATAAAATAGCAGTAATTGAAGTAGCATTTTTGTATTAGAGTGTTCTAGGACATGATGAAAGTCAGAATCACATAGTAAAAAGTCATAGAATTTTTTTTAATTTTATTTTTACTCTTTGCCCAAGGGATACAGGTCTGTGAATCATCAGGCTTATATCTTTCACAGCCTTCACCAAAGCACAAACCCTCCCCAATGTCCATAACCCATCCACCCTATCCCTACCCTCCCACCTCCCAGTAACCCTGTTTGTTTTGTGAGATTAGGAGTCTCTTATGGTTTGTCTCCTTCCCCATCCCATCTTGTTTCATTATTTTTCCCTCCTTACCCCCCACGACCCCCCACCCTGCCCCTCAAGTTCCTCATATCAGAGAGATCATATGATAATTGTCTTTCTCTGATTGAAAAAGTCATAGAATTTTAAACCAGGCTGACCAGATTTTGAGCCTTAGCATCTAGCATTAGGTGTGACCTTTTGCTAGTCACTTGCCTTTTCTGAACCCAGAGGGGAAGACATTGTATCAACCTAAGTGTGATGGAGCAGGTCTGCAGGGATAAGGGGGAGGGGTAAAGACCTGGGATTTATCAGAAAAGACTTATTAGAATTGATGAGATTAGAGCTCAGAGCCACTTATAGACATAAGTTAACGGAAAAGAAATAAAAATTTGTAGAAAGGACTGATGGCTGGAATTAGCAGCTCAGCTGCAAGAGATATCAAATGCATTGTTGGCCTAGAAGTGGCCGAGTCTTGCTGGAATACAGTTAGGGGAAAAAGAATTACTGAGTGCTCACCGTGTGCCACCGTGGTTCTAAGGGATTTGTGTGTATTTCAGTATATCTTGTCTCCCACGCAAGGCTATAGGATGGGTACTGCAGTGAACTCCCTTTAACCTGTGAAGTCACTTGTCCAGGATCACACAGCCAGTCGCTGGTTTAGCCAGGACTGGAACCCAGGCCTTATGGGCCCAGAGCCCACCCCATTAACCATGATGCTACAGCGATTCTAAGAATCGCTGCGATGAGAAAGAAAGGGATCTCTAGAATGACAGCCTCACAGGGTAGAAGTCCCATGACAACAGAGATCACACCTTAATCATTAATATCCCTGCAGCATCTGGCACAGATTTGTGGAGAATGTGAATGGAAGCATCGAGCAGAGGTATCTCTTGCGTATTTGGAAGACTGTCCCGGGCGGGGTCTTCCAGAGTTCTACCTTGGGGCCAGAGGGATGGACCAAACAATGCCTGGGCCCGGCAGGGCTCTCAGCAGCTTCTTAAATCCCTGGGGAAGACGATAGTCTAGTTCACTCAAGGGACAGTGACAGCATGCTCTTGGGGCAAAGATGAATTTGTTGCAATGAGAAAAGGTAGAAATGGTGTTATTTTATGTCTTTTTAAAACAGCATTAAAAAAACCCACAAAGGTGTAAGCCTGATGATTCACAGACCTGTACCCCTGGGGCAGAAAACAAACAAACCAACCAACCACTTTGTTGGTTCCCTGATGCCTGGGAACAGCAGTAGGTTGAGGGCTGTGGAGGCTCACTCTCCTTTTCCCTTCTCCCATGTTAAATCTGGCCACATTTGCGGAGTCACCCCTGTGGAGAGAGACTTCCCTCTCCTCACCGGATGGCCCTCACAGCCTTGCCAGTGATGAGAAGGCCGTGGTCCGACTGGCATCTGTCTTGCTTCACATTAGAGAAGAACCATCTATAACAGAAGCCATCAATAACCAGTAACTAGGCCTGGGCCTTATTCACTGGGCTCCTAGAGATCTCCAATAGAAGGGGAGTCATCTAGAAAGGAAACTTGCCTAGAAGGTACTCAGAGTAGGAACTTCAGGGCTCTCCTAGGTATGATATGGTTTTATCTGAGAGCAGCTGAGACCCTATACCCGGGCTCTGCTATGATGTCCCCTCTGCCTAGAGGGGTCTGTGAAAGAAAAGGTAGTGACTGGGATCTGAAGAGTGTAGGGACTGATGCTGGCAGCAGACTGTACTACTTTAGTAAGAACGAGAATGGCTCATATATAGGGTGGGAAACCTGTGAATTTCCTAATCAGGCCTCTATGCGGTGGTTTATTTTGACCCACCAATAAGCCTGGGAAACAGTATTTTCATGTTGTAGACAAAGAAACCAAATCTCAGAGAGAAAAAACCAGAAGTAACTCCAGGTCTGGTTGTCTTCCACTTTTCATCATGCTGTTTGTACCTAAAATCATTATCATGCTGTTTGATGGAAGAAGGTATAGTTTTGCTGCTCCAATAGTTGCGCCTTGTACACACACACAAACACACACACACGAAGGTGTATGTTATATGTATGCTAGCTTCTTTCCAACTACAACATGATATTCCTTAATATCTATTTACTTTATTTTACTTGACCATATGCTAACAATCGATACCTGTGTTGACTCTAACTCCCCACTCTAACAATCAACACTCCAAAGAAAGTTTTGGGCATGCCTTCCAAAGAACCTACACAGGAATTTCTCTGGTATGTATTTCAAAATCTACTCTCTAGAATAGATTTCTACATATTGAACTGGAGTGACTATATTCCAGAAATGGGGCTACTGGATAATGTGGCCAAACATACTAAATTTCATCTTTAGGTATCTTTTTTTTTAAAGATTTTATTTATTTAGTTTGACAGAGAGAGCGAGATTATAAGTAGGCAGAGAGGCAGGCAGAGAGAGAGGAGGAAGCAGGCTCCCCGCTGAGCAGGGAGCCCAATGCAGGGCTCGATCCCAGGACCCTGAGATCATGACCTGAGCCGAAGGCAGAGGCTTTAACCCACTGAGCCACCCAGGTGCCCCTAGGTATCTTTTTTTTTTTAATGAATAGATATCAACACAGTACTTTTTAAAGATAGCACGGGTACCAGTGGTAATGTCTGATGGATGCTAAAGGTTTGGGGCTTTGTAGCATCTTACTGGTTGGCTGCAGATTCTTTTTTTTTTTTTTAACATCATTTATTTATTTATTTGAGAGAGAGAGAGAGAGAGAGAGAGAGAGAGAGAGAGAGAGGGAGAGAAGCAGACTCCCCACGGAGCTGGGAGCCCAATGTGGGACCTGATCCAGGGATTCCGGGATCATGACCTGAGCCAAAGGCAGTCACTTAACCAACTGAGCCACCCAGGCATCCTGGCTGCAGATTCTTTAGCTGGGTGTCAAGGAAGGGTGATTTTGATAGCGTTCGACCCCTGAGATGCAGTCTTCATCTTGCTGCTAGTGGAGCACTCCAGTGTTTGGAATTGCTGTGTCTAGAAGGCTGTGTCTCATTGGGCTTTCTGGTCGACCACGGGCTTGCTGTTGGATTCAGTGTTATTAATTAGCACACCAAGATCCCCTGCCTGCTGTGACTGATTTAGGACCTGCTTCTGTGTATGTCTATGTCTAGATTTTCATGGGTGATGTGAGATGATGGGAATTGTGGAAGATCCGTCTCTCCTGCCACTCACAAAACCAGCTATACTTTGATACCACTTATCTAGTGTATCTAGGTCAAAACTTGATTTCGTTATTTCTACATCTAGGGAAAGTAAAAGAACAAAATGCTTCACCAACCACATAGATCTTCCTTCATCTTTTAAGGCTGGAAACAGGTATCTGGAGAGGAGTTGAAATGATGATAAGAAATAGCTCATTACCCCCTTTCTCTGTTGACTACGGTGGACTAGCATGCCTTTTATCCCCTCTTCCCCCTGCATCTTCCACAATGATGTTTTGGGAACAAGCAGAAAGAGAACATAATGGAAAAGGACAGAAAAAGGAGGCTGGGGAGGACTTTGTGGAGCCTTTTGCAGCTGTTCCGAAGGGGTGGGTTTCTAAGTCAGGAGTACAGGGAACCTTCTTCTTCCCTTTCCTCTCCTCTTCAGACCGGTTTCTGGGTCTTTTCTCTCTTCTAGAGCAAAATCCTGACAGTGTGCCATGTACTTGCGAAAGGATAATTACATCTGTACCCTCCAAGAGACAGGCCTGCTGTCAGCAGGGAGGAGTCGGATGGGGATGCAAATGTAGCTAAGTGCCCGCATATGCATAAACACTGACAGCTCCTGAATTAAATCAGAGACTAGAAATTTCTCTGACCAAAACTTTTCCTGGAGCTTTCTTAAACTTTGGGACAGAGAAAGATTCAAAAATTGACAACTTTACCAGTCTGCCCGGTTCTGTTCTTTTCCAAAGGAATAGAAATGACCAAGAGCCCCTCAGAGAAGGGAATGTGCCCTGGTCTTCAGGGTGGCCCAGAGCTTAACAGCAGGCTTGAACCAAAGCAGGGGCACAGTGGATATGGTGGAACTTCCCTACGGCTTGAGGAATCAATGAATCCACAAGAGAGCCAGGAGACATCTTCAGACAGTGAACTCAAAACCCATTTCCATCTCTGAAGTTCTCCATTATCAAGTGGGTAGTGAACAAGGCCCCAAACTCCCCTAGAGAGGACAGGGCACCATAGTTTATGCTCAAATGCAAATCCAGGATCATCAGTGTTTTCTCAAAAGGACAGCCAAAGGGTGCCTGGGTGGCTCAGTGGGTTAAATCCTCTGCTTTCTGCTCAGGTCATGGTCTCAGGGTCCTGGGATCGAGCCCCGCATCAGGCTCTCTGCTCAGCAGGGAGCCTGCTTCCTTCTCTCTCTGCCTGCCTCTCTGCCTACTTGTGATCTCTCTCTCTCTGTCATATAAATAAATAAAATCTTAAAAAAAAAAAAAAAGGACAGCCAAATTCCTAAGCACTTACTTTCGAAATGCAAATACATTATAAAACACCAGGAGGGAGATGCTATAAGAAAATATACTGCTAGATGCTTCTCTGGTAGAGAAGGGAGGGCCACGTGATCACTTTCAGGCCCAACTGGGACTCCTTTTCCCATCATATTCATGCCAAGAACAGGCGAAGTTCCTTGTTTTATTTGAACAAGGAAAAGGGTAAAAAGGAGGAGAAGAAGTTGATGACAGGGAGAGTCGCCCCACTTCCTACTGAAATAAGACTCAAGAGAAGCAAGTAGAAGTTACTAAAGAAATGACAGTGTGAAATATTTAGGTCTGGAGAAGCCATCGTGGTGGAGTAGGCCTCAGCTACCAGCCAAGATAAAATCTGCGGAGGTAAGACTTCAGCTTAGTATAAAGAAGAGCTTTTTAGCAAGTGGGATAGAGGTTTTTTATAAAAAAAAAAAATTAAGTTATGGGAAGAGCTGCCTATGAGTATACCGAAATCCCTTTTTTTGGATCTGTTTCAGCAGAATCTGCCTCCCTTTCAGTGATTCTAGAGCAAATATTTCTGTTTTGAGTGGAAAGTTAGATGCTATGTGATATTTTCTAATTCTAAAATGATTATGTTTCTATAGATAAAAAAAATTCAATAAACAGCTCTGAGGGAAAATGTTGAACATGACGCCCTGCCTTGAAGCAGTTCTCTAACATTCTGTTCCTAATCTTCCCCACAGCCTCAGGGGTCCCACCTGCTCTCTCTCTCTCTCTCTCTCTCCAGCATGGCTGTGGCTTCCTGCTCGGGAGGCTCTCTCCTCCAGATGATTGCGGGCGGTATGTGCTGTCTCCCCATCCAGACTGTCTCTGAGAACAAGCGAAGGGAATCCTGTTATTTGGGGATAGTTTCCTTATTGTCCACGGTGGGAACACAGACAGCAAGAACCTGAGACAACCAAGAAAGAAGAGAGTCAGTGTTTCCAGAACCCTATAATGGACTCGATTTCTATGGACTTGACCATTTCTTACTTGATTTACGGTAAACTCAGACCTTTCTGTCCTTTTTAGAATAACTGAGGATGAATCGAATTGACCTTCTCTTCACCCTCAAACCCAGTCCTTTTCTTGACCATGTGGGGTCTCCTCAGGGAAGGCCCTTCTCTTTAATGCATAGCCCTGAAGTCACGAACAGGGTCAAGCTATCAGTGGACAAGAGCGGTAGTCGTATTTCATCCTGGCTTAACTCAATCACATCCACTCCAGAAAACTCTAGCCTAAGGAAGAGGTTGACCATTTTGTTGTATCCCTGCTGTATTCCAGGCTCTGAGACAGACACTTTATATCCCTACTCATGTAGCCATCATGATGACTTTAAAAATAGGGTCTTCGTCCACTAGATTCCTTCTCCTTAATTTTGTTGTTTTTTTTTTTAAAGATTTTATTTATTTATTTCACAGAGGGAGAGAGATCACAAGGAGGCAGAGAGGCAGGCAGAGAGAGAGGTGGAAGCAGGCTCTCCACTGAGCAGGGAGCCCGATGCGGGCCTCAATCCCAGGACCCTGAGATCATGACCTGAGCCGAAAGCAGAGGCTTTAACCCACTGAGCCACCCAGGCGCCCGCTTCTCCTTAATTTTGAATAGCCAGTGCCCCTTGGGAACCCTGCACTGTGAGCAGATCCAGGGTGGTCTGACTGTTAGAATCTTCAGAATCTCTCTTGTCTTGTTGTCTGCCTTGTGTTCCCTCTCTTTGGGAGCAAGCAATGAACCATCACAAGGGGGAAGCAATGTCTTTCTTTAGTGTATATGTGAGTAGCACTGTAATACATCACCGTCTGTTTCTGGTCCATGCTTTCTCGTGCTGTTATTTTGTACTTCACACCAAGTTCATGTCTACATTCACATTCCATGCTAAGGAGAGAAGGACCTACCAAGGCTGCTAGGGAGCCTTCATCAGTCATTCGTGATGAATGGGCATCTCATGCGACAAGCTGACCTCTCCCTTTTGTAGAACACCTGCCCCTGAGCCCTAAAAGGTTTCCAGATGGATTTGAGCTCTTTTCATATCATGACACCAATGATGTGAAATCCCCCACCCTACCTCCTAAGGTGAGCATCAGTGGATCAAAGGCATACCCAAGTTGTATAACCTTCTCTGTAGACAAAGGGGGCACGTGAGGACTACATATCATCAGATAAAGAGAAGTTAGCAGCAGGTTGTCACTTGGTGGCCCTTGCTTAACAGGTAAAGGTGTTTGGGATGCAATGGGACCTATTCTGATGGCACTAAAGTAAAGTAAATACTAGCCAACAGGCAGTCATTGGCTCCCTATCCTATGTTTTCCACGCAAGGAGCTTGGTTTAGCTCCCCCAGTGGTGATTATTTCCTATTAGGCAAACCCACACCCCATAATGGCATCTTATTCCCATTTCATAGATAAGGAAACTGAGGCTTATAGTGTGTCAGTAAGTTTGTGAGAGCTGTGTGACTCCAGAGCCACATTAAATGTTCATATTATTTATGACACACAGAAAAGAAACCCATCCCTTCAATAATCCATATGGTTCAAAGCCACATCTGGGTCCAACTGCTCCACAAAGACTCTCAGGCTCCTGCAATACATAAAGCTTTCTCCATTTTCTGTGTCACATAATTTAGCACCTAATTATATATTGTCTTATAATTTTCTCCTAATTGCTTTAAGTGTGTTTGTTCTGCTTCTCCATTAAGTTTATCACAGAAATCCTTGAAGGTAGAATTTTCCCTTTTGTGATTTATCTCGTTTTGCACTCTATCCTTCTCCCATTCCACTGTTTGACATGAATGTCAAGTCATAAGGGCCGGGCCGGTCCACACTCTCCTCGGTGCTTAGGGACCTGGCTGGGGTAGGGAAGGGTTGTAGGAGCCCTTGAAGGGAAGTGGAGCGTCTGTGCTTCAGCCCTTCCTTTCCTCCTGGCAGTCTGCTCTCTCTGGGTCCGTTTCCACATCGATGAAGTAAGAGCATTGTGCTAGATGATCCCCATTGTCCCTCCAGCCTCATGAATCTATCTCTGTTCAAGGGCAAGGGGAGTCTTATGAAGACATTCAAGCCAAGATCTTGGAACCCTGCATATGGCTGGAGACAAATGCTACAGCCCCAGCTTAGGAAACAGATTAGCAGCAGCTCAAAATCACGCCCCACTCCCACGGATGTCTCCGTGCTCCCCATCACGTGCCACGAAGGCGGCAAATAAATGAACCCACAGGAAGGTTCAAAGAGTCACGCTTATGTAAGCTCTACAGGATCACTGAATTTCAAGGGAAGGCCAGAGGAAATTTTCTTCTGAGGAGGAGTGAACTATAAAAGGTAACCTTGAGGGCGCCTGGGTGGCTCAGTGGGTTAAAGCCTCTGCTTTCGGCTCAGGTCATGATCTCAGGGTCCTGGGATCAAGGCCCGCATCGGGCTCTCTGCTCAGCAGGGAGCCTGCTTCCTTCTCTCTCTCTGCCTGCCTCTCTGCCTACTTGTGATCTCTCTCTCTGTGTCAAATGAATAAATAAAATCTTTAAAAAAAAAAAGGTAACCTCGATCGCTGCACTGTGTCAATCTAATCAACTGAACTGATCATTAAAAAGCTAAAAGCTGGGCGCCTGGGTGGCTCAGTGGGTTAAAGCCTCTGCTTTCGGCCCAGGTCATGATCTCAGGGTCCTGGGATCGAGGCCCACATCGGGCTCTCTGCTCCGCAGGGAGCCTGCTTCCCCCTCTCTCTCTCTGCCTGCCTCTCTGCCTCCTTGTGATCTCTCTCCCGCTGTGAAATAAATAAATAAAATCTTTAAAAAAAAAATAAAAATAAAAAAAAAATAAAATAAAAAGCTAAAAGCTTGGATTCCCCAAAAGGGAATTGATGTACTGCTTAGGTGCCTCTATGGGGACCCATCATAATTCAACATTAGTTAAATGTACCATTAAAACATCCACGTAGTTAATGGAATTTTGTTGGGGTTTGAGGTTTTTCCTGAGTTGTTTAAATTGCCTCTATCGTGAATGACTTCCTGAATTAAAAATTAAATGGACTTTCAAGTATTTAATTAGATATATCTATTACTGAACTGGAGAAAACAACTGAAATTCACCTTAGAAATCTTTTAAAGGAATACAGTATGTCTTCAAGATTACATTTTGTTGATAAATTTAGATACTGCTGCTTTTAGGGATAAAACAAGAGCCGGGAATTTTCTTTTGTGGTTCTCTCATTCGTAGATTTTATAGTCTTAAAGGCAACTTAGCTTTTTATCCTTTCGAGGCCTTTAAACACTCACGAAGCTCAGAGAAGCCCGTAATGAGATTATGAAACGGATGTAGAGTGAGGGTACATGATGGTGAACCGCCAGGCCTAGCAAGGTGCGAATCTTCTGGGGCAGGGCAGAGCTTTCCCTCATCCTAATTAACCATGGGGCAGGCTGGAGATAACGTGGTGTGTGGGCATGAAGCTCTGTAGGAAACACAGGGAACATCTTGATCCAAGTGCGTAGCTGCCTCAGCCAAGGTCTGCTTTACGTAGGGAACCCTAATACTCATCTGGCTCAGAGGGGAGCCTAAGTTTCTTCTTTCTTCTGTCCAGCACACTCAGGGATCACTCCCTGTTCACCCTCCCCATAATCCATCCTACTGCTTTGGACTCCTTTTTACCCCAGCTTCTCTGCCCAATTGACTGAACCACCTTGCTGCTTCTAGAGACAAGATGAGGGCCCTTTTTACTGTATGCTTTTATGACCACACTTTGCAGGGAGGGGAATGACAATGAATAAGAACATGTGACAGATTATGTGATTCATTTCAGAACTTTGTAATGACAATAGCAAGTCTTTGTTGAGGACTGACTGTGTGCTGGGCCTTGTGTTCATCTTTCTCCATCTGTCGTCTTGTTCGATGCCCTCCACAGCCCCATGGGGAGCTATCATTGTCATCATCCAGTGGGGGAATGGAGGCTCAAGGAGGTGCTGTGATTTGTCCAAAGGAAAGTAGCAAACGAGTGACCGAATTGAGATTTGCATCTGATTAAATAGCCCATGCTCAAGATGACCTCTTTTCTAACAAACAAACAAAAATTATATAACTGCCGATATTTGTCTGAAATGGTCTTTGGAAGCCTTGCCTTCAATTTCTTTCTTCACTGTGTATCTTTCAGACATCCCTCTCTGTAACTCTTGGCCCCAAAATGGAAAGATGTGCTATCAACTGTCTCAACAAGTGCCCCCCACCCGAGTACACAGGCTCACCTGGGCATTCAGGGCCCAAAATATTACCTTTGTCTCAGCTAATCATTTTGCAGCCCTGAGACCTCTGGTTTGGGGAACCCTATCGTCCTGGCCCCTCTCTCATCCACAGAGATGATTTCCGTTGGCATTCCCTGATGATCTCTGGGTCTTCTCTGTTTTTGGTATCACTCTTCTGGGCCATATCCTCATTTCCGACTGAACTGCCTGGATTTGGAATACCTCACTCACCTGGGTTTCAGCCCCCTGAAGCTTTCAGGGGACAGGGAAGAAGGCAGAGCTGGAGAAGAATGGCATAGTCACAAGGTCTAAGTATTAGGGCAGCTGCAACAGATTGGAGGCCAAGTAAACCAACAGAGAGGACCTAGAGTACACCTGACGGCCTGGGGTGGGGTTCGAGGAGTGATGAAGTCCTTACCAGCCAATAGTGGGAAACCTTCAGGTGCTTGAGGCTGGAGAAGAAAGTAGATTGAGGATCTAGAGGCTTTGCTTCTACCCAACCCAGAAGAGGTCTGGGATTGTGGCTTGTTCACCTCTGTAGTCCCCCATCTGCAACATACAGATGAATAGTTCAGCGAATAAAGAAAGAGAAATCACATAAATGAACCAACAAAAGAAGTGTGGCCAGTGCCCATCAGGGAAGAGACACTGGCATCAGCACAAGGCAGTAAAGCAGCCTGTTTCCCCTGCTCATGGACATGGGGGCAGGCTGGGACCCATGGACAGTCTACAACAGCATGGACGTTGGAAGGTGGGCAGGCTCTTGGGAACAGGGGCTCTGAGGCGCTCACTGGAATCTGGACTCCAGATTCCATTTGCTTCTAAATGAAACGTTGACTCTATGTCTTTAAACCTGCCTCAGGTCCATGAATCCCCATGGTCATCTGTCTAGGTCCTTCTGGACTTTGCCTCCTGTGGCTGTAGCATGATGTAATAGGATGGGCATGGTCTTTCAGGGGCTGAGAGACTCAGGTGGAGTCCCCTCCTGCCTGGGTCACTATTAGCCTTTTGGGATTGGATAAGTTAATCCTACAGCCTTGATGAGAAGCAGGACTCCTGAATCCCCTGCTACTGGGCAGGGTGAGAAGTAAGGGATCTGTAACATTAGTTCCCTTCCCATGTCTCTAGGATACTCAGCCAACATTTTCCCAAGGTCACAGAGAAGCCACTGGTAGATCCTAGAACTGAACTTGGGTTTCCTGTCCACACACACAGACCTTCTCTCTTCATGAAGATGCTTTTCCATGGAGGTGAACATCAAAGATAAAAACAAGCTCAGACTTTCCAAGAGAGTGCTCGTCTGCTGATTTCATAGTTGAAAATCTAAACACAAATGTATGCATACAGTTCTCCACTTTCCATTGCTTGCAACTACGTGATCCCTGAAGTTTTAGGAGAACAGCATCTTTGCTGCCATGATCCAGGAGATGGGGTTTAAAACCTCCCCAGCTTTGGGTAAAACCTGTGAAGAGCTAATGCCCACTCACCCCCATTCCGCAGGCTGTTTGGTTGACGTAAGAGCCCCCCACATGAACATTCTGTTTGCCATGTCTGCTGCTTCCTGCCTGAAGGGAATGAGGACAAGAGTCAGAAAGAAGCAAGAGTGAACATATCTGTTGATGAATGCATGACTTAGGGTTCTCCCCCTCCGCTCCTCACCAATCCAAAGAATAACATTAAATCTGGGATTCAGTTGCCTTCACTGACTAAGGATGTCAGAAATAGACAAGGCTGAGAAGTCTGGAAGGACTTGCCGCAATGATATACTGAACTAAACAAAAGATGTTTGGGAGTTCCTAGGTTTTTAATTTTTCGGAAGCTCATAAGGCAATCACTAAGAGATATTCCAGGCCGTGTAATACGAGTTCTGAGGACCAGACTGCCGTTGACTGAGTATTTACTAGACATCAGGTTCTGTGTTCTTGCAAAGCAATCCAGGAAATAGGCATTATCCTTCCCATTTCCAGAGTACAAAACTGAAGCCTAGGAAAGAGACATCTTGGTCAGAAATGCACAGTCATTGGGCTCCTGGGTGGCTCAGTTGGTTAAGCAACTGCCTTCGGCTCAGGTCATGATCCTGGAGTCTCGGGAGCAAGTCCCACATTGGGCTCCCAGCTCCATGGGGAGTCTGCTTCTCCCTCTGACCTTCTCCCTTCTTGTGCTCTCTCTCTCTTTCTCAAATAAATAAACTCTTAAAAAAAAAAAAGAAATGCACGGTCATTAAGTAGGCAGGCCAGGGTCAAGCCCTATTTCTTTCTAAATCCTATGTGATGTCCTCGACATGTTACCACCTTCCTAGAGAAATTAGAAGGCTAGTACCACAATGTCCCAGTACCTCAAAGCTGAAAGGGGTCACTCTTTACCTTGCAGTTTCTAGGTCCCCCACTGAGAAGTGCCTTGGGTAGAGTAGTGACCTCCAAGGATTTTTCCCCCCTTTTTAAGAACATGCATGACTCAACCATGGTGTCCATTGCCCTTCAGTAAACAAGCAAAACAGTTGCCAATAATCCTGAGGAGGAAATGAGTTTGCTGATGGATATGTTTCAGACCTGACTTGGGGATAAGTGGGGGAAATATTAATCTCTTTCCACGATTGCTTAAATATCAGAAAGCCTTGTGCAAATTGCACTCGGGACCCAAGCTTGGCTGTTCTGCTCCTTGTTTGACTTGCAGCACCTGCTGCCTGCTGGTCCCGTGGCTGCCACAGGATTTGCTGGGAAATGGCCGTGGGCTCAGGCCCAAATGCAGTTTTGGGGCCCTATCAGGACACCTGGGCCCAGAAGGCCTGAGATAGAAATGGGCTGAGCCTTTGCAAAGATGGGCTCTCTAGATCTGGCAGGACTTGGGTGAGAAGGCCCCCTGTAGAAGGAGATACCTTCAGAACCAGTAGCATGAGGCACCCCCTTCATAAGCGACTCGTGCTAGTTAGCTGAGAGGTGTCAGAGATAGCCACGAGGTGGGACAGCGGGAGAATAGGACACATTCAGTAGACAGAAAGTGACGCGCATAAGAGGACAGTGAACTTTTTTTTTAAGATTCATTTATTTTGGGCGCCTGGGTGGCTCAGTGGGTTAAAGCCTCTGCCTTCGGCTCAGGTCATGATCCCAGGGTCCTGGTATCGAGGCCCGCATCGGGCTCCCTGCTCAGCAGGGAGCCTGATTCCTCCTCTCTCTGCCTGCCACTCTGCCTACTTGTGATCTCTCTCTCTGTCAAGTAAATAAATTAAAAAAAAGATTCATTTATTTGTTTAAGAGAGATAGTACGCGTGGGGGAGGGGCAAAGGGAGAAGAAGATAAGCAGACTCCCCACTGAGCAGGGAGCCCAATGTGGGGCTTGATTCCTGGACCCCAAGATCATGACCTGCGCTGAAATCAAGTGTCAGACCCAGGTGCCCAGAGGACAGTGAACTTTTAAAAAAGAGTTGATATTACAAAAAGACCCAGGACCCTCCAGATCACCCAGTCATGCCTTCCCACCAGATCCTCAAGGGAAGTGTGTCACAGAGGCAAGGGAACAGAGTCAGCTCAAGTACATGCTTCATTCCTCTGAAACTTTGGCTCTAACCTGCAACGTCTAACTCTGGGCAGAACTGTTGCACCCAGTATAGGAGCAGCCTCGGGTGGAGACTTAGAGCTGTCTGGGTGGCCCACATCAGCACTGGCCAGTAGAAACATAATGTAGCCACAAAAGTAATTCTGTTTTCTGATCGCCACATTGAAGTGACATAAAAAGAAAGAAGCAGAATTACTTTAGTAATATATTTTATTTCATATGAAATATCCAGAGGATTTCAACATGTATCGATTTCAACATGTAATCCACATGGAAATTATTGACTAGATAGTACTAAGGCTTCAAAATCTGCTGTCTGGTACATAGAGCTCATCTCAGTTATCAATGGAAATTCTTGCTCTGCATTTACATGTCATAAAAGTCACAGCTGAAAAATTAAGTTCACTAAAGACTTGTTCCAAACGTACCTAAGTCTTGCAATAAGTGAATTTGATATTGGTTTTAAATTTAAATGTAAATTATGTAAAATGAAACACAATTTAAAAATCAGATTCTCAATCTGATTGAGGTTGATTGACATCAACCACATTTCAGTTTCTCAATAGCCAGTAACTATAAGCATATTTCTGTTTCTTGGGGTGGCCAGCAGCTACTACATTGGGCAGCACCCATTGACAGCATTGCCTCATTATCTGACCGTAGGCTCCGGGGGAATCTCAGATTTGCAGTCCTTGGAGAGGAGCCAGCAAAGAACATTTGGCGAAAGGGGCCTGAGCCTCAGGCGATGTACAGATCCTAAGAATGCCAGTAGTCTTCCTTTCCAGAACAGATTTGCAACTTCTACAGAACTGGATTAATAATAGCAATGTCTGTACACTGAGCTTCTACTCTGTGTCATTGTATCTGATGCTTTTTCCTACTTCGAAAGGCCAAGTGATTTGCTCAGTGTCATTCAGCAGGGAAGGGTCAGGCCCAGGATTCAGAATCAAGTTTGCTGGACTCCATACTGATGCAACATTGCAACCTTCATGGCCAAGGCCATTGTCCTAGCATTAGAATTTCCCAACCACAGTGATGCCTGATCTTGTACTTAGTCCACCTGTCAGGACAGGGGCCCCATTAGAAGACATAATTCAGTGGGTGCCCTCGGCGCCCCAGACCTTGACCACATCCAGAATTACAGGAGTTCTCTGTCAAGAGCATGAGGACCGTTATTGTCTTGGAATGAACATATCACCTCTCCCGTTGTCAGTTTGCTAGCTCTTCCTAAAAGGCTTCAGAGAGCGACTTCATGCTGCACCCAGGATCTGCCCATCCTCCAGTGGTCTGAGCTGGGATCATTAGGCAGCTTGCCCACAAGCAGTCCAGAGAGGAGGAGAGGGCAGCAAAAGCATACCTTCAAGCTAAAGGTGAACTTGTAGTACTTTTAAAATACCTGACCACTGACTCCATTGCGGGAACAGAGTCGACGCAAATGTGAGAGAATGCGGGTTCCCTCCTGGAGCTGGAGGCCTGTGCCTCTCCCTCCAGGAAGAGCACCTGGGGAAGGGGCGGGAGCACTTGGGCCGCGCAGGCTTCAAACAGCATTCTCCCTGCCCTTGTCTCAGATCGCATCTGGCTCATGACCTCTCGGGCTCCCACCCGGCCAGCGCGACGCTGTGTCTCACAGCACAGCCGAGGCCGCCCCATAGAGCCCTCGGGATGAGGCGGCCCGACGGTGTCCACCACCTGGGCCGGCATACGACTCCCGCCAGGCCGGCACAGCACAGAGATGGTAGGGGCCATACGTGACCCCAACCCCGTGGAACAGACACAGCCAAGGGCTGGGCTAGGAAAGAAGCTGGAAGAATAGAGGATATTAGGGCTGGGGGCAGGGGGCAGAAACTAACACGAAGAAACGCCTAGAATAAGGTCGTGATTAGAATGTCGTCTCTAGAGCGCAGTTGCTCAGTCTCAGCGCTATTGACCTGTGGATGGGACGATTCCTTATTTGGGGCAGGCGTGCCTGTGGCTTGGAGGATGTTTAGCAACATCCCTGGCCTCTCTCCACTGGATGCCAGTGGTGGAGCTCCCCTCCCCCAAATTGTGACCACAAAACATGCTTCCAAAAATTGTCAGATGTCTCCCAGGGGCGGACAGAATCATCCCTGGTTGGGAACCGTTGTTCCAAAGCTGCACTGTCTTCAAATCCAGGCCTGTTGCTCACCGTGGGCACTGGGATGGCCCCTTCACTCCTCTGTCCCGCAGTTCTTCCTTCTGTAAAATGAGAGAAAACGTCCTTCGGGGGCCATGAGGTTTAAGGTACGCAGATGCAAAGGGCTTATTGCTGATAAATGCTGTTTGGTTTAGGTGAAGAGTTCAGGGTGTACTTTGTAATCACCAAACCATCTATTTTACAGTCGAGTAGTAGTATTCCCTGTGTGCAAGCTGTGTCTCCCCCCCGGCGGGTACTTCCCAGTCCCATGTGCTCCCTCCTGCACCTTGCTTCCCCACCCCTCGCCCCCATCAGGAGTAGGATTCTCCGTCTTCACCCCTTGAATCCAGCGGTACCCGTGTGACGGCTTTGAAGAGAATGACCTGCAAGGGGCCCTGTGTGATTTCTGAGGCTGGGTCATAAAAGATATGGCTTCACCTCACTGTCTTGTGGACACAAGCCGTGGGAGCTCCGAGCCCACGTGGAGAGCATCTGCTTCGCCGGAAGCCCCGTGCTGGGCAGACCACGTGGAGAGACAGCACAGAGACGGAGGTGCCTAAGGAGCTCTGGTGCCCTGGCTGTCTGTGTCTTCGCAGCCCAGGGGCCCCATGTGGGTACAAGAGGTTTCAGGTGACTTCAGTCCCAGCCTTGAAGCCACCCCCAGGTGTTGCTGAGGGAAAAAGAGACAAGCTCTCTTAGCTGAGCCCTGCCCACATTGTGGATTCTTCTTCTTCTCCTTCTCCTTCTCTTCCCTCCTCCTCCTCCTCCTCCTCCTCCTCCTCCTCCTCCTCTTCTTCTAAGATTTTATTTATTTGAGAGATAGAGTGAGTGAGAGAGAGAGCACACGAGCAGGGGCGGAGGGAGAGAAGCAGGCTCCCCACTGAGCAGGGAGCCCAAGGTGGGGCTCGATCCCAGGACCCTGAGATCATGACCTGAGCTGAAGGCAGATGCTTAACCGACTGAGCCACCCAGGCATCCCCCACACTGTGGATTCTTGAGCAAGATAAATGTTGTTGTTTTTGTGTGAAGTTTTGGGTTGGTTTTTATTGCAAAGAAATAAGTAACTGCACCAATCATCTGACAGGCAAGAAAACCAGCAATCACAGAGGTTCCACAGCTAGCGAGTATCCAGGCTAGAATTCGAACCAAGGCTTTCTTGCCTTCCAGATGGCACTGCATCCCTCTCATGATACTTGCTGCCAAGATGGCTGGGGGTGTCCCGACAGGTGGGGTTCGGGACTCAGCGGAGGACAGCACCTGTAAGGTCTGGGAGCACATTGGCTACCCAGGACTCAGCCCATCTGTATGCAGAGGATCTGAGCCTGACAGGGACTAGACAGACTTCAGCCCTAGAGAGTCTGGGGTGCTAGAGGGATCCCCAACAGAACAAAACAGAAGCACAGGTCAAGGTGAGCCAACATCAAAAGCTGGTTTCATTGCCTGCGGCTGTTGAAATCTCAGGTGTCTCAGATAAGTATGACCCTGAGCTAGTGGTCCTTACTCCTGACTGCTCACACCGCCCGGAGGACTCCTAAGCATCTCAGTGGACAACAGACCCTCCAGGGTGGAACCCGGGCATCAACGTTGTTGAGGGTCCCCCAGGTGATTCCAGGGTGCCCCGAGCCGTGAATAGCCATTTGGGGGTGGGGGCGGGGGGGCATGAGGCTGCAGGTCCCGGTCAGTTCAGTGAAGCCTGCCTTCGGGGCTGGCCAGTTATGAAGCCTGGACAGAGACAGGCTTTGAGCATTAGCTGAAGTCATTGGTTTGCTTTATGACTCTGTGAGGGGAATTAAAAATCAAACTTCATTTGGCTTCCAGTGAAGATGAAGATTCAGCAGATCGGGAACTGGTAAGGGCCCCATTAACATGCTTACGGGCAGAGACTCTGTCGGATTCTCGCACGTGAGTTCAGACAGAGGGGACAGTGCTGCCCCTGCTGTCGCCCCCTCCACCCGCTCCCTTACAATACTGGGAGGGCAGAGTCTTACCCTTTGGCCTCTCTCATCTGCTGTCTGACCGAGGCTGGCAGCAGTCGACAGCAGGACGGATTGGAAAAGGCAGTTGCGGAGGTGGGCAGATCTGGGTTCGAATTCCACTTTCCTCTATCCACGTGACATGAGACATTCCTCAGTCTCTCCACTTGCTTCCTCCATCAAATGAGAATAATGATGACGTGGTCAAGGATGGACTGCACAAACACACACCCTCGAGGGACGCTGGTTACGTGGCTTGCATTCACTCACTTATTCATGCATTCATTCATCCGTTCATACTTTTATGATTCATCTCCTTTTCCCCTCCACGCCCCTACACGTCTTCCTTTTCAGAATGTTAAGAATGAGAAGCAGGTGCCCTGGAAAGGAGCCCATTGTGGTGCATTAGATTAGAAGCTTCTCCATCTGCCCAAACTCCCTCACCCCCTTCACTTGGTGAGTTCTGATGCAGGAAAAACTCAGATGTCACCTGTTCTGGAAGCCCTCCTTCATCTCCTCCATCTGTGTCGGAGCCCCCCCTCTCTGTGCCCACACCCCTGTGGTTTCTTATGTACTAATATCCATCACGTTTGACTGTAGTGGCCCACCTCCATGTCTACTCTCCCCAGAGACTGGGGGCCTCCCCTGGATGTGTTGCATCCTACGCATTCATACAATGTCCGTGAACTAAGTCATTCAGTAGACCTGTGTTACTTCCCCTTTCTGGGCCTCCATTTCTGTGTTTGTAAATGAGGGTTGGAACAGCTCTAGGCCAAGAGCAAGTCCAGCTCGGTGGTCTCTCTCTCTGGGGAACTAGAGGGCAAGGACAGAAAAGAGAGAAAACCAAGCTGAATCAGTTAATTCAGGAAGCGGTAACGAGCTGGCAGCAAGTCATCACTAAGGGATGATAATTAACTTGACATCAGTGTCATCAGGTGAGCAAGGCAGTGCCATGGTGCCTGGGGATGGAAGCTTTCCAGGCAGGAGAGGTCAAGGTTGTCCAAGGGGTGATCGGTGGGCCAGAGGAATTCAGATTTTCCAGAGAAAGGTGGTGGAGTCAAGACCTTTTCAGGAACAGAATCAAAGAGGAGGAGGACATAGGGCTGGATGGGCCGGAACTGGTTTGGTTTGAAGAGTCACAATCCAGGACTTTCGAGAGCAATGCGGGTGTGCCAAAACTCAAGGAATGATCTGATGTCTGGGGGCAGCCTGCAGGGACTGTACCCCAGATTGGACCAGCCCAGGGTCTGAGGCTCCACAGGGTGCCTCCGCCTTGGTCAAGTTCCTGGGGAAGTTCAAGAGCTGGGTGGGGAGAAAGTCTGTGAGGGCTGGGGGGGGGACTCCTGTGGACCCCACTATGGGGAACTGGGGGGGTTAGGGGTCTGAGATGGCTCTGTCTTTGGAGACCATAGTCAACTCATAGCCCGGCAAAAACTTTCCGCAAGAGACACACTTGCCAACAGCACACCTGTGCGGTCACACCCCAGTGTCGGTCCATGCTCAGCCCTCAGTCCAGCTCTCCATCTGACGCCCCCACAAGGCTCACCACAGAGAAGCACAGACACACATGTGCTGCTTCTTCATTTTGGTTGACATTTATAAAGCACTTGTGTGGTAGTCATTGGGTCCATAGATGGAGAAACTACAGAATTTGCCCTGTAGGAGCCCAGGGTGAACATTTGCCTCATTGCACAAAATCACAGACCAGATTCATGTTGTATAATGCATGTTCCCATATACATGCATTCCCCCATGGATTCCCATACAAGCACACACAGAGACCATGAGGGATTATGCACACACACATACACACACACTGACACACAGGTGCCACCCACGGGGAGAATCCCAATGGACAAACAAATGGAGCCTGTGAGTTCCCATCCACCTTGGCTTAGTCAGCAGGTTGTAGAATTCGTTAACCCCCTTCTCATCTGTAGGCCCAGTGCAGAAACATTGCTCTGCCCTTATTCCCACAAGAGAACCCTTCCAGGTCTTTTATAGGGATCAACATTGTTAACTGACATTTATGAGGATTCAATCAATAAATTAGATGCTCCTTGTAATGATGCATGGCTGGCTCACATTTGCTTATGAGCCCTAAGAACTCAAACTCCAAATTGGATGTTTTAGACCTCTCTCTCTTTCTCCACTCCCCCCCACACACACACATACACACACAAAGAGTAGTACATAAAATGTCACTTCTGTCGTGCTGAGGAGTGGTCTACTGTTCAGCTTTTATTCCCCCTTTGTCTCCCACTGAGGAAGCTGAAATGGGGACGGGGTTGTAGGGGTCATTGTCTGAGGGCCTTCAAAGGTAACATCTCCTGGAGGAAAGAGTAGAGCAGTGACGAGTAAAACCCCATCCTTAGAGCTCCCACTCCTTGGTACAGGAAAGAAGAGTCTGGACTCCGAGCAGAAAACTTTAATTTCTCTGCACATGTCCCCACTCTTCACCCGCCCTTCCCCGTGGGTGTGCTCTGCGAAGTTACCCACGTTGTAGCTGGAGGAGAGGTTAGATTTAGGAGTGGTGAACAGGCCAAAAGAATGCCCGCACGGAGACCGCCCTCTTTCTCCTTCCACTGTGCTCTTCTGCCCTAGTCAACCTTGGGCAACTAGCAGGGTCACAGAAAATTGTGGTCATAGAAAAAGCAGCTGTTCCCAGGCAATGACGACTTTTGAAAACCCAAAATATGGGGTGTGCCAGTGTCAAGGATCAAGTCCTCTTCCACCCCCACCACCTTCTTACTAGCGAAGAGGACAATCCCTTTAAACAAGCAAACAAAAACCTGACCTTATTGTTGGCATTCCAGGGCTGTGCTTTGTTGGAGAGTGGGGTCGAGGACTGCTTTTGGGCAAAGGATGTCACCCCTTTGCTAAGATGGAGTTTGCAGCTCATAATTCCTTCCATCCCGGGAAATGTCACTAATATCCTTAGGAAGGGAATCTGTTCTGGGGCTGATGGGGGTAAATCCAGTTTGCCTAGACCATCCACATTATATTCTCTCCGTCTCACATTATATTTCTCAGTTGTTGTCCCTCCCCTCCTTGGGGCACACAAAATTCCTGACGCTCTCCTGAGCCCACCTAGAGCCTCAGGAGTCTGGGTGGGGCACACTCAGGTCCTCCCTGCCCATGATCCATCATTCCTCTTCTGCCGCCCAGCAGCAATGTGGAGGAAACCAAGCATCTCGCTCACTTTCCCAGACAACCTCCCGAACTCTGGAAGCAAACGTAGGTTCCCTCTGGCCTCCCCAGAAGGCTCACCAGCATCTTCTTCTCTTGTCTGGTGCTGAGTGTCTCCTCTTCCAGCTTGTGCACAGGCAGCGGGGAAAGAAGGGCCCAGGTAGAGCTTCCTTATCTGTGTAAGCCTAGATGTGACTTTTGACACACGCAGGGCCTTTTTCTTCAAAGTGTTGGTCTCATTGATTTCAAGAGTCTGTGGTGAAATTCACAAGTGACCATTGACTTAGTTGCATGGCTTTGCGGCTGCGGTAACCCTACCCGAAGGGCAGCTGGTAAGGGATGTGCTGGTCGAGCGGGAAGGCAGGAGTGATGCCAAACCCTCAGAGCAAAATTACATCTGTCAAGGTTTCACAGTATCCTGTCACATGGATAAGAAACAAAACCTTAGCAAAAAAGGGCTTTCTGTGGAGTTAACAGATGTGTGTCCAGGTTGGTAGGAGAAGAGAGCAAAAAGGACCCCTAACTCTCAGGGGTCAGAGGGGGGCAGTGATGGCAGCTTCACGCAGGGGGCATGTGACCCACAGCTGGGTCTTGCAGGACGAGCAGGGATTCGCCATCCTGGCAAAGGGGCAGGCTGTTCAGTGGCATGGAAGTGAGGAAAGTCATAACAGGGGGAACAGCAGGTCGGGGAGAAACTTGAAAGTTTGGAGTCTAGGTTGGAGTTCCAGCTGTCCTGCTTGCCTGCGAGACAACCTTAGGGGAGTGGCTTCTTCATAAGTAAAATGGGGATCCCCCTGGGGAGGGTGAGTTCAGCAGACCCAGCCTTGGGTTCTGAAGCAGAGGGAAGAGCAGGCCCGCTCCGCCCTGTGCAAATTCCAAGACCCAATTCCAGTTCAGCAGGAATGTGTGTTGTGATCTATTAAGGATGTGTGCATATGTGTGGGGGGCAGGCAACCATACACACACCACGTCTTTAGCATCTGTGGTCTAGTGATTAATAGGGACTCACTATTAGCTGGGAGACACTGCCTACAAAAACATTTTGTGCAGAGACACGATGAGCGTGAAGCCTCTCGTGTCTAGGGAGTTGTTTGCCCAGCTGATCTCTGAGCGAAAGGTGAGCTCCCATCCGACTCTCTTGGGAGCCCTTGCAATCTGCCTGCATCAAGACGCCCCAGTCTCCTCCCCGGCTCACACACAAACAGCAGAGGAGGGCCAGAGTGGTAGATACAGGAGAGGGGCGGAGGCAGGCGGGCAATGGGACTTTAATGGTTGGTAATTGCTTTTCCAATTGGCCTCCAGGTCGGAATAATCTCATTAGGTGAGCTACTGAAGCTTGTGACTCGGCGGAGAAAATGGTGTTCCGTGTATTTATTCCGTTTCATAAAGGCCGGTGCGATTTCCACACCTTCATCGATGCCTTCCTGCAAAGGGACTCCTGCTGCCTGGGCTGGTCCTCAGGCTGGGGCAGGATGGCCAATGGGACAGGATGAGTCATTGGCCTTTGAAAAATCAATCAAAAAGGGGAACTTTTGGGGGGACTCTTAGTTGTACTGGGGGAAGTGTGTGTAGGGGTGTATAGTTTGTTTTGGAAATTGTCCGTCCAAGATGGGACTGCTGTCTGGGGGGCCACACATTCATCCTCCAGTACATACCCTTCTATTATTTTTAACATGAAAACATCATCTTTCTCCTGTTCTATTCACTGGAACAGCATCTCCTGCCCTGAAAGAAAAGATCCCAAGCCTTGGCCACCAACAGACATCCTTTGAACTTAGATCGCTTTGCTTCTCTGTGGCTGAGGCCCCTGGTCTGTCCCATGGGGTGGTGGCACCTGAGCTGTTGTCAAAACCAGATGAGCTCTGATGCACCTTCAAAGAGAAGGGAGGCAGGCAGGCATGAAGCAGGGTTGTGCCCAGACCCGTGGCTCCCAGATTTGGCTGCATATTGGAATTAGCTGGGATCTTCAAAAATTCCTGGTTCCCAGTGTCCACCCGCAGACATTCTGACCTAATTGGTATGGTGTCCAACGGGGGCATTGGGGTTTTTATAGCTCCCCCAATGTCTGGGAACCACTGGGACAGAATAGGATTTCCTCCTGGCCTCCCCACAACAGTTTCTTCCAAATCCGCTGAGATGTCAGGAGAGATCCCCTTGCCAGAAGCATCTGGACTCTGTTTGGCCCACTGCCAAGAGCTTTCTCAAACTTTTGCCCCATAAACTGCCTCCTAATGAACTATGAATGAGCTTAAATAATGCCTCGGAACCCAGACTATCCAAGTGATCTTTTTCCCCAATTGCATAGCTTTTGTTCACCTGTGAGAATTATAGAGCAGAAGGTTAATATCTGTGCTCAAGAAAGATAAATCTGCAGTTCTTTCCTAGGTAGCCTCCTACTCCCCCAGAGTGTAGGATCAGCAGAAAGGGACTCAGCTCCTCAATGGATATGAAAGAGAAAGAATTGCTTGTTTTGTGGAGAAGAATTCCGAGACCCAGTTCAGGGACTGCAGCAACGTGTGCTGTGATCTGTTAGTGATGTCTGCATGCGTGCAGGAAGGGGAGGGACAAAACACCCGTCTCCTCTAGTATTTACACACTAAGGGAAGCCCAGGCCCAGCTTCCTGCTATGGCCTGCAGCTGCCGTTTCTTCCTCAAGGGAAACATGTGAAACTCAGACTTTGGGGCTGGGTCTCCTGCTGTGTTACATCAACTGCTGGGGTACATCAGTCTTCAGTATGGGGGTGTACCATAGGCACGTCAAGTCGTGAGATCTGTGTGCACAAGGGATCCATAAACTTATCACACACAAGGAGAGAGATCATGATGCTCCCCCCCTTTTTTTTTTATTTGAGAGAAACAGTGAGCGAGAGAGAGCACAAGCAGGGTAAAGGGCAGAGAGAGAAGCAGGCTCCCCACTGAGCAGGGAGCCCAGTGCAGGATTCGATCCGGGGACTCCGGGATCATGACCTGAGCTGAAGGCAGATGCTTAACCGATTGAGCCACCCAGGCACCCCGAGTTCCTACCTAAGCCCTCTTATCCCTTCCTCCCTTACTCAAAGGCTGCTCCTAACAAAGCCTCTGTCAGCATCCCCCCCCCCCCACCCAGGGCAAGAGCTAGGTCATGGCTCCCGGAGGTGTGTGCCTGAGACACCTGTGGAAGGGTGCTTCTCTTCCCCTGTGAAACCATGCCAATCCCGGCCCGTACCCCTGCAGCAGCCACCACCTCCTGGGTGCCCTTTGCCTGCTAGTTCATTCAGCTGGAAACTTGCACACTCCCCAGGAGACCAGGCATAGAGGAGGGCAGGAACTCCAGTTTGGAGATCGAGGACCCCAGTGGCCTGCAGAGATTGGACTGAGAGGTGGCTCAGGCTGTCAGGCTTTGCACTGACAGGGAAGGGAAGGGTGAGGGAGGCAGCGGCTTGGACCCCGAGGTCATCAGAGAGGATCTCGCCCCTAGGTCTAGAAGGCAAGAAACTCAAAACCTTGGCTGCTGTGAGCGTCACTGGATCCTGGAGTGTGTGTGTGGGGGGGGCACTTAGCTCTTCACCCCACTGACAGGGTAGTGGAGATAGCTGAGGGGTCAGGTGAGGCTGGCATTGGAAAAAATGAATGAATAAATGAATATATTTAAAAATTAAAATAAAAGACTGATTCAGAATCTGAGAAGTCTTAGATCTCCAGCTGGGGACATCTGAGAGTCAGGATGGCAGGCAGAGAGGGAATGGGGTGAGGGGAGGGGCCCTAATGCTGCCCGAGCACCTGTCATGCACCAACAAGCCCTGTGCAAGAGTCCCTGGACACATCTCTCAGTGCCCCCTGCTGTGAGGGAGACACCACCCACAGTGGGGGTTAGGGTCAAGTATTATCTTCCACATTTTATGTACGAGGACACAGAGACGCGGAGAGGTTAATAGCTGACGAAGAGACAGACATCCTGCTCATCTGGGCTCTCAGCCCTACTGCCCACTGCCCACCTGAGGAGCGCTGCGCAACTCACTTCCCTGGGTCCTCTCTGCGAGTCTATACCCCAGCTGCCCTCTCCCCCTGGGATCTCCTCCCCCCTGTGCCTCTGTCTCGCCACCCAACTGGAAACTCATGTTCATGTTTTCAAAAGCCAGCTCAGGGCCACTCCCTCTAGAAAGAATTTCCTTGGGCTCCCCTTTTCATTCATTCATTCATTTCTCCGTTCATTTATTCCACCATTCTTTCATTCATTCAGCATCCTTTTCATTAATGCCTGTCATGTAGCAGGCATGTCACTAGACACAGAGACACACCAGGGAGCAGAGTAGACATGGACCTAGCCCTCATGGAACCTAGAGCGTAGTGAGAGGACAGATGTTTTAAACCAAGAGCCAGGCACATAACCATACAGAGACAACCTGTAGTGATGGATTTAAAGAGAAAATGCAAGGTACCCAGAAACTGTATAAAGAGAGTACTTAATTGGACTGTATCAAGGAAGGCTTCTTTTGTTTTTTTTAAGATTTTTTATTTATTTATTTGACACAGAGAGAGAGATCACAAGTAGACAGAGAGGAAGGCAGAGAGAGAGGAGGAAGCAGGCTCCCTGCTAAGCAGAAAGCCCGATGCGGGGCTCCATCCCAGGACCCTGAGATCATGACCTGAGCTGAAGGCAGAGGCTTTAACCCACTGAGCTACCCAGGCGCCCTCAAGGAAGGCTTCTGTGAGGAAGTAGCATTCAGGTTTGGAGCTGAAGGATGAGCAGCGCCGATGACATGGCAGTGACTGACATCACTGTTTCCTCTGTGCCAAGCACCTGTGTGTATTAGCTCATTTAAGCTTCACAACAGCCCTTTGGGGGGGGCACTGTTATCATGCCCATTTGACAGAGTAGGAAACTGAGGCAGTGGTGGGTGAACGAACATGTTCCAAATCATTCGGCTAATGAGTAAGGGAGTCAGCATCTGGAGACAGCCATCTGATTCCAGACCTCTTGCCCTTACAGGGAGAAGAAGAAAGGGCATGTGTGGGGAGCTGGAAACATCATAATAAATAAAGTGGAGAGGATATAGATCAGGGGTCTGGAGGCCTGCTGTGCCTATGGGCCCTGGAAGGATTTTAGTTCTAAGTGTCATAGCCCTCCATCCATTGAAGGTGCATGAGAGGGAGGGAGGGACATGGTTAGATTAGCAGGTTAGGGGGCACCTGGGTGGCACAGTGGGTTAAGCCTCTGCCTTCAGCTCATGTCATGATCTCAGGGTCCTGGGATCGAGCCCCGCCTCAGGCTCTCTGTTTGGCAGGGAGCCTGCTTCCCCTCCCTCTCTCTGCCTGCTTCTCTGCCTACTTGTGATCTCTCTCTCTCTCTCTCTCTGTCAAATAAATAAATAAAAATCTTAAAAGAAAAGATTAGCAGGTTAACAAGTATATGGCTGCTTCAGTGAGTGGATGTGTGAGGAGTGCAGGTCGAGGACAACATCAGAACGGGGACCCTGGTTAGAAGTCCCTGTAGCCATTTAAGGAAAAAGGAGAGACAATGAGGGAGGGAGGGGAGGGGAGCCTGGATCGCTCCCTCTGGCTGGCTGTGTGCCTTTTCCCGGAGTCTCGTGTTGTGACTGATTGATGAGGTCCGTGTCCATCCTGCTGGGCAGGGAGCCCCAGGAAAGAGGCAGTTTTGTGCTGCTTGCCTACCTCTCTGTCAGCTGCACCTAGCGTGAGGCCTGACCCCAAACAGGTACCCAGCCACTATTTGTCAAATGACTGAGTGAGTCATGAATGGAAGACTTGATGAGGTCAGCTACTCCCTATAGCCATACAGAAGCCACCTAAATCCTACCACCTGCTCAGCACCCAGAGCCTTCCTCCAAACACCCCAACCAGCGTCTGCTCCCCACCCGAGCTGCCACTGATTCAGCCACAGCAGTGAAAAGCACCCGTCAAGCTGGGCGCCTGGCTTCCCGTAGGGGAACTGATTGGCTGATTGAACACTTCCACGTCTACCCCCCTTCCCCCCCCCACCAAGTGTAGGGGGAGATGCTATCTGTGACTGTCTCGCCTGGCAGAGGTTCCCTCCTGCCTCAGAGCTAATGGCAAAGCAGATGTGTGGGCAAGACAGCCAGCTTTGTCGTTCAGGTGGAGAGGCGGCCTCGTCAGGAAATCAGATCAGTTCTCTCAGTCTGGGGATGCAGTGTTTACCATGGCGGTGACAGCATGCAAACATGAGCCCGGCATCTCGGTGGTTCCGCAGCTGCTCTCGCTGTGGTTAAAACACACAAGTTCTTGAGTGGAACTGTGGGCAGAAAGCTTCCAACTGGAACCGGCTCAGATGCCAAATCTCCAGCAGCCAGAGAGCCAGTGGGGCTAATGTTGGCAAAAGAGAGGCTCCTTTGGCATGAGATTCCTTCTGGGAGATAGGGAAACCAGAAAGCTAGGCTTCAATGTGAAGGTCCCTTGAAGAGGGCCAGGAAGAGCAGTAATTGTTCAGAAGACCCATGCTTGACACCAGCTTTAGGAATTGAGGAATTTGCATTGCTAAAGAACTCATCACAATCTTCTTTAAGGAGCAGGTTCCTGGACATGTTACAGTAGGATTCTATGGGCAAAAATTCATGAAATTTTTAGAAACCTACTTAATGGTATAAAGCAGGATTTGGCCAGCCATGGAACCATGGGCTAAACCAGCCCGCCGCCTGTTTTTGGGTGGCCCATGAGCTAAGAATTCTTCTACATATTTAGATAGCAGAAGATGAATCAAAACAAGGACAACATTTTGTGGCATGTGAAAATTATACCAAATTCAAGTTTTAGTATCCATAAATGAAGTTTTGCTGGAACACAGCCACGCTCGTTTATTTAGATATTGTCTGTGACTATGTTCAAGCTACATTAGCAAAGTTGAGCCAAGCAGAATCTAAAATCTTTACTATCTGACCCTTTACAGAAGAAGCTTGCAAGCCTGTGATTTTTTTAAAGATTTTATTTATTTATTTATTTGAGAGAGAGAGAGAGAGAGAGAGAGAGAGAGAGAGAGATCACAAGTAGGCTGAGAGGCAGACAGAGAGAGAGGAGGAAGCAGGCTCCCTGCCAAGCAGGGAGCCCGATGCGGGCCTCGATCCCAGGACCCTGAGATCACCACCTGATCCAAAGGCAGAGGCTTTAACCCACTGAGCCACCCAGGCGCCTGCAAGGCTGTGATTGGCATGATAAATTCTTGGGTCTATGTATGAGTGCTTCCCTGTGTGTCAGTGGGGGCCTAGGTGCTCCTGCGGGGGGTCTCTGTGAAGACAAAAATGGGGGCGTGGAATGTGTTCCTGCAGCAGGATTGCGGCTCTGTGAGGGGCATTGTTGAGATGGAGAATGATGTCCGTACAGCAGTTCTGTTGACTTAGTGTGTGCAAGAGTGTGTGTGCGTATGCATGTGTGCATGTATGGATGTGTAATATGGAGCAGGGAATTTGGGCAAGGTCAATATTTTTGCAGAGTGTGTTGTGTTCTGGGTGCTACTAGCTCCAAGGGACGTTATAGGTGTGACATTATAAAAGTGAATTTGAATTTGGTCGTCCCACAAGCCTGAGAAGCAGTGAGCGGGCAAATTAAGGCAGTTTCTTCCCCCACAGACATAAGAGGACTTTTCTGTACTCTTGTCCGTGATGACTTTCCAAAGGGGAAGGTCAAAAACAGCCTTCTCTAACTATTTGATTGTAGAGTCCATGATCCAGTAGAAGTAAGAGGCACTTGTGTGCGGTGTTTATTGCAGGTCCTCTGCTGGTGAGTCCTTTCCTAACCGTAGAAAAGCTAGAAAACCATTGTAGCATGGGTCCATGAAAGAGCACGGCAGAACTGTCCCACCACCCACAGAGGTGTCCTAGAGCAAAGTCAGTATCACAGACCAGAATCACAGACCCCCTAGAATATCAATCTGAAGGACTTAGACAAAGGGGAAGAATTGAAAAGCTAAGATGGCCCTTGAGAAAGTTCACAAGCATCAGACCAGAGCAAG
Source organism: Ailurus styani (assembly GCA_002007465.1). NCBI lineage: Eukaryota > Metazoa > Chordata > Mammalia > Carnivora > Ailuridae > Ailurus > Ailurus styani. The sequence continues at coordinate 3,488,510 of LNAC01000022.1, forward strand.
AGGGATCAGAAAAACGTGTTGAGGGGGGCAGCTTCTAGAAGGTTCCTGAGCTTCTGGATGATAGCCGCAAATGCTTTTTATGGAGTGTCTGGAACTGTAACTAGAGGTGGGGAAGGAGTTTTAAGGGCACCAGGGTGGCTTGTACCAAGCGGATTAACTCAGGGTTGGATCCCGGGATCCAGAGCTTAATCAGATGAATTAATGACCTGAGGAGGGTAAAAAGAGAAGGTCAAAGGGAGATGCAAAACTGTATGTCCGAAGTAGCCTGGAGAGCCACAGTGAATATTGCCGGGTCTGAGGGAGTACTATCGAGCCGACAAACAATCCAGGAGACTGATTGAGGAGGCATTGGTCAAAGGATACAGAGCGAAGCTGGATTCTAATAATGCTGCCTTGTTGCTCAGAGCACTCCTCTGGGTGCATGGTGCCATGATGGCCTGATCTCAAGGCGCCCAGCTCTTGGGGCCTTATACTGATGAGCAGCCTGTGAAAGCTTAGTTTCCACCTGTCTTCTGGCACCCGCACAACCCTGGTCATAGGCGAAGGCTTTTGCTGGTGGAGACTCGGCCTCGCTCTCCGGGTATCCTAAACAGAGCGCTTCTCCCTTCCCTGGTCCCCATTTCCTGTGCTCTTCACTCATTCCTTTTTTGATACGTTGTGTACTTCCTCTGTGCAAAGCAGTATGCCGAGTGGATAGAGGCCTCTTGGTGGGTCCCTACCACATACAAAACCCTCCTTCCAATCCCAGACCCCGAGACTTGCTCTGTGAGGGGGCCGGGCTGCAGGCACAGACTTTTAATATCTGTCTCGTCTCAGCAACTGAGCTACCCTCCCCCAAGGGCTTCCCTGTGTGTTTACAATGGTGCAATTAAATGTCTGGATAAATAACAGTTATTAAATGGGTAAATATATTCCTAATGCTAAGCAGAGCCAGAGTCTCCTGACACTTTTGCTGGACTCGTTTGTTTACGTAGATCTGAGGGGAAACTGGGACGTGAGGGTAGTAAGAGGCGACTTCTGACACCTCTTTTCTGGGTGTTTAAATAAGGAAAGGTCTTGGGTTGACTTCGAGGGGCGCGGACGAGGGAGGCTGCTCTGAGTATTTTTAGATCTTTCCTAACAAAAATCACTTGCACACAAATACTGGGATCTCTTTCAAGGCTTCTCTTTGGGCTATTAAAGCTGTGGAAATCACACAATTGAGCTACCTTTCCACCACACACTGGCAATCTTCAAATAAAAGACTCCTGGGCTGTAGTGTAATCTGAATAGACGGTTTGCCAAATAAAAAAAAATGCCAGTTACGATAATTAGGAGAATGTACTTGTGGAAATTCCAGGCCTTTATCTTTCTTCCTGGTGGTGAATTGGAGATCACATTTATCTTGCTTGTCTGAATGGAAAGCAGGTGAAGGAAATATGGGTTTTGTGGGTGAAATGAATTTTCTGTCCATGAAAACAAATTCCTGTTCTTGTGATAAATAGGAAGCCAAAGCTTTAAAAAAAAAAAAAAGTATTCAGCCTTGGCCAGAGCTTTCATTTCCTTATTTTAATTATTTCATCTTCCAGGAGTAAACATTAGGTATCCACCCCATCAATGTTAGTGAACCACCATGCTCTGGGGTGCACACTTCTAGTTCTTGACTTTCATTATACGGCTAGTGCATCCTACTTAGGAAAATCCAAGATGTGGAAATCCGCATTTATGCAAGCCTCCCTCCCTCCCCTCCCCACACTCAGGCATACACAGGGGGAAGGTACCTGGCTTTCCCTTTGTGTGTCAAGTTGGACCTGTCTAATTTTCATTCATGCAGATTTCCTCTCTTTACCGCCAACGTTTTTATTTAAAAACAACTGTCAGAGATGAAGCGTGCTTAGAAATTCCTACACGCAATTACCAACATATCCTCCAGCATTGCATAGTTAGCCAACTGGAAGGGCTCTAGACCTTCAGCAGACTTCCTTTTCTTCAGCATTTGCTCATCACTGAGAACAGAGGACTGACTTTGGTGGATAAGCAAAAGAGAGAGAGGTTTACCAGTTATCCAAAGACAGAGACTACATTCAAGATTTCTTTAATTCTTGTCTTGCAACGAAGGACAAGGGCGAGGAGGAAGAGTGAGGATATTAATATGGCCCTAATACATTCCTGGAGTTCCTTCGAGGGGCTGGAGATGGATTATAGACTTGCTCCCCCCTCCCTCACCGGGCTGACAGACAAGCACAGCACAAGAAGGGAGCTCGCCAGGACCAAATGAGCAGGGACGCAGAAATGTTCATAACTGCATGTCCCTAGCCTCTAGGCCAATGGCCGACAACAGCTAGGTTTTCCATGTAATTGTTCTCTTTGTTCCTCCTTCTGTTTCTGGAGGATTCTCCTGACTGTAGCAGTTACTATTTCAAATCAGGAAAAGTACAGAAATTTGGAAACAATTCAAGGAAAACTGGGGAGCTGATACTTGACCTATTCCTGTTATTGGAGCAGGCTCAGGACTATTTCCAAAGTACTTTTCTCACCCTGCCTAGAGATACATTCTTGGTCCACCTTCCATGTGACCAGGGGGTGGCAGGCAACTTAGAAGGTCAGCCTCTCCAGTGTTCTCAAATTTCATGAGCTATTTCCTTTTATCCCCTGAAGGATATAGATCTAATTTGCTTCAAAAATCAAAATACCTTCCCACCAGGTTTTTTCAAAGAACTATCAGTTGCCTGAATTTTACCAAACCTAGCTTGAGAGAAATAATATTTTGAAGAATAGTTTGAAGAATCTATTCTTCATATATCCCTGTAGATCGGTTTTATCCAATACAACCTTGTGTAATGATGAAAGGTCTCAGTATCCGTGCTGGCCAATACAGGAGGCTCCAGTCACGTGAGCCTATGGAGCATCTGTGAATGAGAAACTGAAGTTTAGATTTTATTGACTTTTAGTTAACTTTAAGTAGCCATATGTGGATAGAAGCTATCATACTGAGCAATGCAGTGTTGGATAATAACAATGGAAGAGCTTCTTTCTGTTCATTGGGTGTTTAGTACGTCTAGATGCTATGCTAACATCTCCAATGCATCATCTTCAATTTTATACCAACATTTTGATCTATATATATTTTTTAATATTTATTTATTTATTTGAGGGGGGAGTGGCAGAGAGAGAGCCTTAAGCAGATCTGCACTGAGTGTGGAGCCTGATGAGGGGCTCAATCCCACCACCCTGAGATCGTGGCCTGAGCCAAAAGCAAGAATCAGACACTTAACTGCCTGCATCACCCAGGCGCCTCTGTATATATATGTTTATGTATTTGTTTTTTAAGATTTTATTTATTTATTTGAAAGAGAGAGAGAGAGAGAACACAAGCAGGGGGAGCTTCAGAGGCGGAAGAAAAAGCTGACTCCCCGCTGAGCAGGGAGCCGGAAGTGGGACTCGAGCCCAGGACCTCAGGATCATGACCTGAGCAGAAGTGAGATGCTCAACTGACTGAGCCACCCAGGCTCCCCTGTGTATCTCCATTTTACTGGAGAAGATTAAAGCTCAAAGATGGTAAGGGACTTGTCCAGGGTCTGTCATGTAACACTTGGTAAACCTGTGGCCTGAACCCATGTCTACCTGACTCCAAACAAGACCCACACTTTACTTTCCCTCCACATTGTAGTTGAACTTTGTGCAAAATCAAAGGAACTGCATGAAAGCTCTTTGACCACACTTCACTACCTACAGTGTTTCACTGGGTTTCGCTTTATGTAATTTGTATTATGAAGAGGATAGGCTCTCTTGATTTAACAAATATAAAATTATATTGGTGTATTTAATATTTTGCAGAGATGTACATGACATCTTAGAAAGTTAAATATACCCTCCTCTTCTTCCCAGTCCAAGTTAAGAACTTGCTTTAGCTGAGTTGCCATTGAACATTTTGCTCTGACTTGCACTGAAGAAAGTGTCCTATGGAGTGATATTACATGCCTTGAGGAGCTATTGGAAAGGATGTTGTTTATTATACTGTACCACATCCGTGTTATAAATGCTGGAGAGACAAATTGCTCCCAGACCTAATCACCAAGAAAGAAGGAGATGCACATATTTTCCAATGTGACCACGTACCTGATTCTATCGCCCTTTACGCTTTGACTACAAGGAACCTCAGAGCTGGATTTTTTATTTTCCTCTAATGGCTGTGATTTGTAGGCCAGTTTTAACTTTCTGCTTTGACCACATCTTCGACCAAGCCTGAATCTTGATTATCTTAATCTTCATATAATCAGATCTTTTCATTACGTCTGTATATTTGCACCATCAGTTTCAAATCCATTGCACAGTATACAGGCTAGAATATTCAGAATTGCTAGCCCATGCTGGGCAGAAAAGCTCAGTCTCAACTTTGGTGAGAATGGGATCACCCCCAAACCCCCCAAAGCCAAGATATTTTACTCATATAGTGGTCCAGCATGTCTCCTCCACAGAGAAGGTTTAGGAAGAGGGAATAAAGGGGAAGAGTTTCATAGTAACCATTGGGGGCCAGAACAGATGCCCTACAGACCCCATCTTTGGCTCGAAAGAGGGGAAAGCGGGGTGAAGCAGGAGGAGAGTGTAAATGGTGGTGCAGAACCTGGCTCTCGAAATTCGAGACCATGACTAGCAGACACAGGTACCATCCTGTGGCTGGCCGTCGTCACCAGGCTCTGCAATGCTTGGATGGACTCCAGCACTTGATTAATTCAGCTAGAAGTTTCCTGATTCATCATCTGCACACAGTGGTAACATCAGCACTGGGGACCCTTAAAGGAGTAACAGAAACAGAACAAGTCCAGGATCCCCCAAATCTGTCAAGGAAGGCAGAAAGCCAGCCACTCATCTTAAGGAGCCGGGCACTGCTTTCAGCCAAAAGGAGCAGAGTAAATGTTTAAAAAAAAAAAATACAGTGGAAGCACTCTTCTTTAATTATCTTACACAGTAGGCATGTCCGTGGGGAAATGAGTGTTTGAAGGGCAGAAATGTATGTAGGGTACAGCAAGAGATGTTGTCATAAATGGGTAAATCTTTGATGCAAAATGGGACTTCAGCATGTTGCAGTGAATTGAATTAAATTACACTGAATTGAATTGAACTGAACCATATTTAGTGATTTTTCAGTCGGTCCATATAAGAACGTTGACTTAGGTAGCCTGGTTCAGTTCAAACATAGAAGACGGCATCTTCAGAGAAATAGACCCAGCTCCTAGCTCTTTGCTTCTGAAATACCAAATCAGTAAGAGGCAGCACATGGAATAAGAGGGAAGTGATAATCTAGAGCCATGCTACTCAAAGTGGGGTTCCGGGGCCGCAGCTTTGGCATCACCTGCGGGCTTGTTGCGAATGCAGCCTCTCTGGGCCCATCCCAGACCTTCTGAACCAAGATCTGTATTTATGTTACATTTTGAGAAGTACTGTTCTTCAGCAGCCTATTCAAGGCCGTGAAGTCTGTGACGTTCTCTTAGGGTGTCCCAGCTGCCCATTGGTCCATGTATTTATGAGATGTTCGTCAAGCACCTTCAGGGAGCAGGAATGCTCCAAGCACTATGGGGATGCAAAGATAGGTATGACTTCGTCTCCATCTTGAAGGAGTTCAAAGTCTGTTGAGTGAGGAGGAGGAGGAGCAAAACATACATGTATATGGAAACTGAATGTCCTGGAAGATGACAGAACAGGGTTGGGAGGACAGATGGGCCCCATTTGATCAAGCTGGGTATTTAGGAGCTAGAGCTCCAGAGAGCGGAGCCATGCAGGTAGAGATGGGGGGGGGCAGAGAAGAGCCAGGTGGTCCCATCTGTTCCCACCTGATGGTTAGCTTTCCCTCCTACCACCAGGCAATGGACCCTCATTCTTGTCCTTCCTTTCTCCTGGACAAATCTGTCACCCCTTCCTTCACCGGAGCTGGAGTGAGTGATACCAGCTTCAAGTGTAGTCCTTTGGGCAGATTTTGATGGACATCGAAGCTTTGATGGCATGGACTTCTAAGCACTGATAGCATATTGCAAATTTCCTTTTCCTGGAGGGTTTTTCATCTCACTGCTTAGGTGATGGCTCATTCTCCCAATGCAGCAAATTGACAAGAGAGCTCCTTTCTTTGCAAGGCAGCCCAGCGTGGTAGTCAAGGGGCAGGCTCTGTAGTCAGAAGAAGTTAGCTGAATGACCTTGAAAAAGTTACTTAACCTCCCTGTGCTTCCCTTCCTTCATCTGTACAGCGGGACTAATAGTAGTACCTGCCTCAGGAAGGTGTTAGCAGGATAAAAGAAGTTACTATATGTTCTTGGCATGAGGCTGATGTTCAATCACATCCCCTATTGTTATTATGCCCTCCCCAAATTTCCTAAAATTTCATGATCACTGGAATCCTCTGATGTCTTTTTAAGTACAGCATTTCCCAGGACTGTTTCCCCTGAGAGCCTGACACTGTGGATGTGAGTGGTCTTTGGAATTGACAAGTTCAGCAAATACCCCTTGATGATTCTCATTGTCAGAGAAATTAGAGGAATAATAGCTAATGTGCCTGGCTCTCTGGAAGTGGACAACACAGTTGGAAGGAGTTTCCCATCTTTTCTGTGGAGATCCGGGGTCTGTTTCTTGAGCATGCTGTGCTAGGAGTCCACACACACCGAAGTCAGCAGTGATGGCAGCTGAAAAGCACAAAGCTCGGGAGTCAGACAGGTCTCAGTCCCCAACCTGACCCTGCTGCTTTCCAAGGTGTGATAGGTGCTATATGGACAAGATCCTCTACCCCGAGATTTGAGATGTACAGAGGGGAGAGATGCTCTCTGAACTGAGTCTGTCCAGGGCATGGGCAGCAGCAAGACAAAGTGGACAGAACGCCCTGCTCTAGGGGCTTCCAAGCGTCTGTCCAGGGTGGAAGCATAACCAGGGAGACGGGGGGCCTGGGTATGCATGTGCAGTGATGAGGTTATGGGGTCTGCCTGGGTCAACCAGGTAACAGAGCATGGAGGAGCTAAGGTCAGTCTCCAAGGTCTCCATGGGTGTGGGTCACGGTCCAAGCTAGGGGGATGGAAAGAACTAGCACTGGTGGAAGCCAGTTCTTGGGTAGAAGCTTTTGGCTTGATGCTCTCTTTCATGCCAAGTCCACCCCCAGTATGGCCCTGCAGGACTTGGGCAGACCCAGTTAGGCCGCCCTGGTCGGCTGTGCAGGTTGTATACTGCCCAAGCCCAGGGAGCACCACTGGCATTGCAGTCTCTTTAAAGCACACCCTTTGGGTCATCCACTGTGCATCCTACACTACAATCCTATATGGCAGCCATGGTCACCCTGAGACTATCAGATGCGGCTTGTCTTTTTTTTTTTTTAATTAAAAATTTTTTTTAAGTTTTTATTTTAATAGATGTGGCTTATTTTTGATTCGTACCAGAGTAGAGGTGCCAGGCCACCTCACCCAGGGGTACCCTGAGAGCCCTGCGGGCAGCTGGCAGTCTGGAGAGGGGTAAAGGTCATGTCATAGCCTCCACACACAGAGCACTTGTCCCTACACTCACATGGAACCTTCTGGTCCTCTTCCCTTTATTTGCCTCCTCGACTTTTATCACCACACATCCTAATCATATATTTTCTAAAGCGATTTCCCCCAACTACAGTCAAAGCTCAACCTGTACCCAGCACACGGGTGACGTTCGATAACTAACTGGGGCCTGTGGAAGAGAGGGAAGAAGAGGAGGAGAGAAGGAGCGAGGGGAGGATAAGCCAATCTGGCTCCAAGCTAAACAAGAGCTCTAACCTAGGCTTGGGGGAACAGGGAACAGATCCCCCGACAAGGGAGAAAGAGCAGGAAGAACTAAATGGGAGGTCAAGGTGTTTGTGGGTTGTGTTGAGGTTCAGGGCAGAAATCCTGCCCCGCTGGAACCTCTAGGTAGAGATCCGGGCATGAAGTTTGTAGATAGAGGTAGCTCCGGGGCCACAGAGTTTTCTGGGCCCCACGGAGATGCCGCCCCCAAACCCCGGCACCCCCAGCTCCCACCCTCTGAGACCAGTGTGCCCAGGAACCAGCCTGGTGACATCTCCAGGGCTCACAGCCTCTCAGTGCAGGCCTGGCTCCCCCCCACCCCCACGCCCAGCCCTTGCAAACAGCAGAGAGACCGCTGGCCGGCCCGCCTGACCCGCTCTGTATAAAGCCATCCTGGGTTTGCATCTGATGGTGGAAATGCTACCGAAATTGAACCCCAGGATGAGCTCTTTTATGATCGCTGACAACCCAGGGATGCGAGGACCTTTCAGCAGAGCCCACAGCACATTCCCGAGGGTGATCCCCTCCATGGTCACGGAAGGCAGACGGGGGAATGAGCCTCCCGCTCCGTCGGGACGCCAGCCGCGGCCCCACTCCCATGCTCCGCAGAGCCAGGTGCTGGGTGTGTGCTCAGTGAACAGTCTGATTCACCTGATGGCTTGGATCTGTGCTTGGGGGGTGCTCAACATCTAGATTTCTTAAACAAATTGATCTCTTTTAATTCCTGAGTCACCACTGAATAGTTTGGCTGGTGACAGCCCCTCACTTCGGGGGATGTGCACACTGGCAGCCGGCAGGGCCAGCCAGATGTTCTGGGCCCTTCCCTTCTGCAGAGCTCCCAGGGAGACCCTTCCTGCAGAGGGAGGCTGAGGACCCAAGGATCTTCGAGCACTTTCTCCCCTCCCTCTCCCCCACCCCCACCTCCCGCTCACCCACCATGTCGTTGTCTATGTAAGAGCTCGTGTGCTTAAAGCATCTGTGTGTCCTCCATGTCCGTAGAATGAATGAAATTGAGGCTTGGAGATTGAATGGTTTGCCCAAGATCACAAACCTGGAGCTCGGGGTTCCCAACTTAACTGCTCTCCTTAATTTTTGTCCCCACACCTTCTTCATTCTCAGAATCTCCTCATTTCTAAGGCTTGGTGTCTCTCATCATTTTTCCACTTCGTTTTCTTCTTCCCTGCTTCTTCTCTTCCCACCCTGCCACCGTCTGCTCCTCGCAGTCCTGCCTCCCCCTCCTCAGCTGTCACCTTCTGCCACCACCCCTCTGTGTGTGCAGGCTGTGATCATCCCTTCCCCCAAGCTCCCGGTCTCTCCCTGGCCTCGGTGCCCCTGCATGGCCAGTCTCTGGGTGAGAGAGGCTCCCCGCGGGAGCTCAGGCAGAGGGGACTGGACCAAAGTGCTACCGAGAAGCCCAACCTCCTTCCCCATTAGGCGCACTGAGCAGTGTCCCCGGGGGGCCAAATGCACAAACTTAGAACAGAAAAACCACACTCCAAACCTCAGTTCTCCCAAGCAGCCTTCTGTCCGCAGACAGGCAGAACCAGGGAAGCTCAAACGCTCGCCTCAGCAAGTTGCCTTGGTCAGGCACTCTGAGCAGCAATTAGCATTTATCAGAATAAAATATCTGCTGGACGAATGAATGAATCCATCAATAACACCTTACACAGAGCCGAGCTCCACATCAACGTGCATATTCATTTACTAATGATCAATCATGGGCCAACAAAATTAGATATAAATCTGATGTCAGGGCAACAACAATTATAAGACGAATCTATAACATGCATACATCAAGGTAGCAAGAGGCGAATCTACTGCCTAGCCTATTCCCAGGGCACTTGTGCATTGCTATCTGATTTCATTCCTAGTGAATGAATAAGGAAGCAGGACCTCCGAGGGATCTCAGCCTGCCCCCTGCACACTTGGTACGCATCGTGCCAGACATGACCCCAACACCCCAGAGGTTTTCTCAGATTCACGCCTGCATGCTTGCTCCCAGCTCTGCCTGGAGGGTCTGTTCCTGTCCTGTCTTCCTACCTTCATCTTGTTCATCATTGAAGACCCCACACAAGTGTTTCCTCCACTCTAGAACTTTCCCTGTTCTATGCAGCAGAATGTCTCATCCATTTCTTTGTTGAGTATTTTGATGTGATAGGCGCTGTGCCAGGTCCTGGGGCCACAGCCCAGAACCGAGAGCAATGATCTGACTCTCACGGTGCCCACTTGGTTCTATGTGCCCCATAGCGTGCCCCCAACACTGCAACATTTCTCTTTGCTTGCCTCTGGCTCACCCACCACATCGTTGTCTATGCAAGAGGTCATGTGCTTAAAGCGTCTGTGTGTCCTCGATGTCAGTAGAGTGAATGAATTTGAGGCTTGGAGATTGAATGGTTTGCCCAAGATCACAAAGCTGAAACTCGGGATTCCCACTCTGTCACCCCCTGCCCGCCCAGCATTTCCCTGAATGCCAGAGGCACCATTTTCCCTCACGCCATACTTGTGGCTCAAGCCAAGCCTCAGCCAATCTATGGGTTTAAAGCCCAATAACTGAAGGAAAAAGGCACTGATGATACCGGTACCATTGTGGGCCAACATCAGATGGATATTGGGAGTGCATGTTTTTATGTACTATTCACAATCAACAATCAAGAAGATTGACTCAGTGTTTACTTTGGTTTTAGCCTCTGTACTATACCGGTTAGCTAAGGTTCATTTCTTGGTAATATCAGTATTATCTAGATACTATTACCGGTAATAGTAACTGACTTCAAGGGCTGCACTGATGTTCAGCATGCCCTATTGTTTCTCCTTCTAACACAACTCCTGCAAGTTAAGCCTTATTTTATCGGCACAAAAACAAGAATTCAGAGAAGTGAGCTCACTCATCCAAGGACACACTCTAGCAAGCACCAGATTTGGGATGTGTGTGCTTCCCACCCTACAGAGATCTGGTGTGTATACAGTGTTTCCTGGGAAGCATATGGCCTTAAACACAAGCCTGATTGCCCCAAAGCATGAGCTAAACATGTTGGTGGTCCAGAAGGAAGGCTGGAGTCTGTCCTCTGGTGCAACCATGCTTTGAATCCACTGAGATGGTAGCATTCTGCCTTTTGAATAATGGAAAATACCCAAGGGGTCCTGGAGACTTTTGCTGCAAATCCATGCCTGGCCAACATCACAGAACCTCCTCTTAATAGCTCTGATATTCTATTAGCATTCTCCCAGATTCAGTGAGTGCCCATGAGTTTCTACCATGTGCTTAATTCAGAGTTGCATTTTTTTTTTTAACTTCAAGGGGAAGATTTGGGCTTCTGGGTGCCAGGATAAATCAGGCTAAAGGAGTTTGATTTCATGCAGAAGTGCTACTCTTTGATACTAAGGGTACAAGAACTTGGGCTTTCTGTGGTTCCCTTTCAAAGTTAAGCATTCACCAGACCCGCTGGGCCATATTCATGAGAGCTATCTCAATGCATGGAGCACCCAGTCCACTCCCTTGAAACCACACAAGGGACATCTGTGCCTGCATCCCAGGAAATGGCATGGGAAACATCCATTCTGAGTGCCCCCCCCTGGTTTTCAGATTCCTTGGGGGTTCCATGGGCATGTTTGAGTTCCCCCAAGAAGCTTATTCTTAGAGAGTTACAAATAGGATGTTTTGGGGGTTGCTCTTGGGAACAAGACCCATGAAGGAGCAAGGGAAGCTGGATGGGACACAGAGAGAAGCCTAGGGTCCGTGTTCCCATGAGGAGCCTGCAAGGATGTCCCTCATGCAAGGGAAGGGCTGGGTCTTTGCGCCCCAGCGTCAATCACTCACTGGGCAAGGGGAATAACATTGGGTGAAGCAGCTTTGTTAACTGGAGAAACGAGTGCATCAGACCTAATGAAATGTGGGAGGCACATAGGACATTCACTACAGAGGGTCCCCATGCTTTACCCATCGTGGAGAGAAGTGTTTCGTGGTAGCCAAATCAAGCCCTTACCATCTCCAGCTGCTTCCTGATGCCCTCGGTGGAGTAGTGGATGGACTTGGTGCCCAATAAATGTTTGTAGACTTGAACTGCATCTGGGGTCCTCATGGGTCTTTCTGATGATCTAGTTCATTTCCTTTTTTTTTTTTATAAAGATGTTATGTGTTTACTTGACACAAAGAGAGGGAGAGAGAGAGCACATGGGAACACAAGCAGGGGGAGTTGCAGAGGGAGAGAGAAACAGCCTTCCCACGGAGCAGGGATTCCCGACGTAGGGCTGGATCCCAGGACGCTGGGATCATGACCTGAGCCAAAGGCAGGTGCTTAACTGAGCCACCCGGGTGCCCAGTTCCTTTCCTTATCTTACGGAGGGGTCAAGTGTCTTATTCAGAGATACAGAGCTTGTCAGAGCCAAGGGTTAGAGGCACGCCCTGCTAGCTGCTCATGGTCTTTTTGGTCCATATGATGAAGGGCTTTAGGTCACAAGGAGATTTCATGTTTTCATGAATATGCCCCCCAAGTGGGTCTGACTGTTACTATCACGGAGAGCCTGCTTGCCACTGTGAACAACACTGGAATTTAATGGTCTCCGAAGGGCTTACCCAGGATTGTCTGGCAAATGGCATTTTTCAACATGAGCTTTCAACCAAGTCATGGAAATTGGTATTTCCCCAACTGTTATATTTAGGACAGAGCATCAGATTTCTAAATCTAAAGGACAGCTGGCCTACAGTGGTTGAACAGGTGTACGCACCCCCAACACACACATTCCTACATACAGCGTGCTCCCCCACTCGTCTACAGCTGCCAGCCCCACTGAGTGTCATCACACTCCCAGGCAATCACTGGTGATGCGTGTGAGGTCACCTGGGGCCCTTTGCCCCCTGAAGAGCCATCACGACACACAATACACCTGAACTGGGGGGCTAGACCCAGGTGCTCTGTTGCACTTGGCCTTGTAGGAATGCCTGGGCCTCGCTGCTGTGTGACTCCAGGCACTGACTGAGGGGAGAAGAAACCATACCCTTGTCATCAGAGACCCAGGACATCCCTCTCCTCTCATGGGCAAATTGGGGCTCCTGGGAGGTAGCTTGGTGGCCTGGCTGAGCTGGAGCTCTGGAAGCTAACTTTGAACAGACCGTTTGCTCTCCCTCTCCATTCCCGCACCTGGAAAGCAGGGATAAATTACACCTCCAACACAGGGTAGCTGTGAACCGAACCACGCCTTCAAGTTTTTTTGTCTTTCTTTGCTTACAAGAATCAAACCGTATATAAAGTTCTGAGGAAGAAAAGAATAATGACCTGAAATCCTCCCCCCTTGAGACATCTGCCATTAAGGTTTTAGAAGCTGAACCCTCCCGCCCCTTTTTCTGAGCACAGGTATCACTGTGCTTGGGGCAGATTGAATGATCAAAGTTTATTAGATGCTTAGCACATGTTTGTAGATCGAAGCATTCAGTACAGGCAGGCTGACGACCTTCTCCTTTTAACTATCACTGGAGCCGGAGATGGTTCTCTGGTCCAATCAGCTTCGAATCTGCAGGAGGAGCCCACAGATCGGGGTCCAGAATCTACCCCCGGCAAGATGGATCACGGGGCGCGGGTCCCACAGCTTCTCTTTGCGTGGTTCTTCATATGTGTGATGAGATGATGGCACTCACTCTGTGATTGTAACGGCAGCTTTGCCATCAGGATCAGCCCAGATTTTAACCTTAACTCTGCCACTGCTATGTGACTTTTTTATTTTATTATTTATTTTAATATTATTTTTTAATGCATTAGCCTTGGTTTTCTCTTGCATAAAATGCTAATAGCCTACATTCCGGGGATCCCCAGGATGGGGTACATACGGCGCTTAGCACGGAGGTCAACTCACAGCACATAACCCATAGGGCAAGCGGGCAGACGCCGCAAAGCAGCCCACCGCATTATTAGGAGAATACCGTGAAACTGCCTGCAAAAAGTTCTGAAAAGTGCTTTGCAAATATTTGTCACCATTCTCCCTATCAGCTAATGGCATGTGTGCACGGCTGTTTTATTACAAAACCTGGGAGCCGTGGTGGATATCTCTTTCTCAGCCAAATGTGTAAAACAGGCTGGAGAAATTGTAGGGTCACTGCCAGGGTAACAGTGCTAACATTTCCGCATGAGGCTCGCCTCCCTTTCCATTCATTCCTTCCGCACGTACCCATCCAACATCCACTGTTGGAAAAGCATTTCGCTAGTTACTTCAAAGGCTGTGGGTGAGACTGAAACCTCACCTCTGGTCCAAGCCCTGCTCTGGGCAGTTAATGAACTTACGTGATCTCTTTCCATTGCTACAGCAGCGATGAGAGGTTGTTGATCCAGATCTCAGTTTACGGATGAAGAAAACAGGTGCATGGAGCTGAATTGCCCTAAGTCACATACCTGGGTGGGATCCCATCTTTGAGCCCACGGTCCTTGTACCCCATGGCACAAAACTCCTACTGGCACGTCTTTGCCTGTGTGTGTGTCACACGCCGGCAGCCTGACCCATGGCTCCTACAGAGCCCAAAACTGGACCACAGCATGAGCCTTTCCTAAGCCGCTATGATTTTTAAAGACAGGTACTTCTTCTAAATAAAAAGTAGGAGGTATTGCAAGGTACCTGAGATATCTATGAATTCAAAACAGCAGTTGTGACATTTTTCAAATTTTGACTTCAAAATATTTTCTTCTGACTGACAGCCCATAAAAGCCCATTTCCTGGGTTGAGTGTAATTAATCTCTGTATTTTGACTGCCACCAGTGCAAACTCATCCTCCTCCCAGGCTAGAAGTTAGCTGGTTCTCCACCTGCTCCCCACCTCTGTATTTTGGGGCTCTCAAGGTGAAATGGAAGCGGGAAGTGAGGGCACGGGGAGTCTCATCCTTGTCCAGACCCGTGCGCGTGGAGCCCCTGGGAGAAGCGGGCAGCCCGGAGCAGCCGTGGTTGGGCTGGAGTGCAGTCTCAGTGCTGGGACCGGCTCCACCGCTGCTGAATGTGCGGCCTGGAACCCAGCCCTGAACCAGCCCCTTAACGACCCTCCGTCTGTGCCTTTGTGAAGTGCGGATAAGAGAACGGACAAAAGATGTCTCAATATGCAAGAGCCATTTGTAAACAAAAGCTCTTTAAAGATACAGCGGATGATTATTGCTATTATTATACCAGTACTGATATTAGCATTATCGGCACAGACGAGGATGCTCCCTCCCTGTCTCTCTGCCTTTAGCAAAACAGGCCCACATCTGGAGCCAAAGCGCAGAGCCACGTCGTCAACCTTGTGGCAACTGTGTCGTTACATGTGAGGTCTAGAGACTCCTTCCTTCCTGCCTGGGCAATGCCGAAGGTTAAAGGCTCCAGTCTATCTCTTCCCCAAACCTCATAGGAACCCTGGCTACAGGGCTGGATTTTTTCCATGGGTGGGGCCGTGTGGGAACCAGCCTAAGGTTGTCTGGTGGCTGACATGGAGGGGCTCCGTCAGTGAGTCTCTCTGCTCCATGGAGCTCAGGGCCCTGCTCAGGCTTGTGCATCAGGAGGGAGCTGCTCCAGAGGACACTGGAAGCCTCGAGCCTGTTTATACCCTGCTGCCTCTCCGTGCCTTTGCACGGCCTCAGTTTGCTCCTGTGTCCCGTGACTGCTAGGTCAGCAGGGCCTTCCTCCTGATACCCTGTGTTCTCTGTTCCGTTCACCTTCTCCATAGGTAGATAGACTGATTGGTTGATTTATTATAATAAATCAGCTTATGCAACTGGGGGCTAGCAAAGCCAGTAAAGTCTATAGGGAAAGCAAGCAAAGATCATGAGCATTCTGGAATCCCGCAGCATGAGCCAAAGCTTGTGGCCCACAGGTGCAGTCAGGAAGGAAGCTGGGGAGTGGGGACTTGGAGGGGTGTGGGGAGAAGAATGACAGACCCCGTTGCTGTTTGGAGTCTCAGAGCTCAGGGACAGTCTAACCTTTCTGAAAGCACTCACCTGATTAGGTCAGGCCCACCCAGCACTGTCTCCCTGCTGTGTAATTTAAGGTCAGCTGGTTAGGGACTCATCACACATGCACAGTGCCCCCGCAGCAGCCCCTAGACTAGAGCTGAACAGAATGACCGGCAGACAATGTCGAGGGTTGGGTGCTACACAGCGGCCACCTTTCCTCACCTGGACAGTGCCATCTTGGCCTTTAAGCTCCAGCTCAGGGGTGAGTTCTCCCAGGAGGACCTTCTTGACCTTTCAGGTTGTGTTCTGGGTCCTTCTGTAAATGGTATGAGGACATGGACTTCTCCCCGTCAGAGGTACAGCGTGGGTTCACGACTCGCAGCGGTGTCTTGTGGAGTGCGTAGAACGGGAGCACCTTCATCCAGCAGACCAGGGGCTGTCACCCAGGCCCAAGGGAGACTGGATCTCTCTGCCTGCCACACAGGGAGCCAACATCCAAGTGCCCAGGTGGAGTCCGGGCTGAGAGGGCTGCGTGAAAGCAT
This sequence comes from Ailurus styani, assembly GCA_002007465.1. Classification (NCBI taxonomy): domain Eukaryota; kingdom Metazoa; phylum Chordata; class Mammalia; order Carnivora; family Ailuridae; genus Ailurus; species Ailurus styani. The sequence goes on from LNAC01000022.1 coordinate 3,504,712, forward strand.
TCTGTGTGGGAGGGAGCAGATGGCCCTTCCGAGCTCATTAGCAGGAGCGAGGTGGACAAAGGGAAGGACCAGGCAAGGCGCTCAGCTCCTCCGGCTGATACACGGCCTCATTGTGTCTGGAGCGTCGTTGCCAAATCTGGGGCTCACAGCTGGGAGATGTTAGTTCAAAAGCCACTAGTCTTAAGGAAGAAATGCAAATTGGAATCATTTGTATCGGGCTCATTTTTGTCACCAGAGGGAGAAGGGGCGAGGGCTCAGGACAGTCCCACACGCCAGTGACACAGGTGACATACCCAGGAAGAACGCCTCCCCACAGCAGGTGCAGAAGGGCCCCCAAACACGTCCTTCTGGGGACCCCCATTCAGAAAAGAATGTGGAATAACAAATACAAAATGAGGAGCACATCTGCAGAAAAAATGAGAACGGGAATAGAAAACGCCCCAACAGACAGCAAATTGTAAGCACCGCAAACAACTTCCAGATAAACAAGACTTTTTATTAATTAGCTGCTTGACCTACCTCTATGGTACTTTGCTCCCCCACCATTTCTAGCGGCATACTCCGTGATTGCTTCTTCCTAGGAGAGCAATTTTGTGATATAATTTTCTAAAGAGTGAATAAAATATAATTCCATCTTTTTCTAGCATGGTTGATCAACAAAGGTCTTAGGAGGGAGGGGGCTGCGTCAAGCACAGAGGCGAGCACTATTTGCAGTAGCGCTCCAAGCTTGTGCCTGACAATTTCAGGAATTCTGGTAAGTTCTATTTTGTAAGACAACATCCGGAGAATGAAAGACATGTATGGGGCGTGGTGGCGCAAATGTACGGCTGTGCACTCAGACACATCTCTGAAAGGAGGAGATGGCCCGTTTTGAATGGCCAACAGTGAACCCTGAGTCTTCTGATACAAGTCCATGTGTCTCACATTCAGAAGAATTTTCCACTAGCTTCTGGCTCCGTCCATTCCACACCTTGTTTCTCTCCTCTGTGACCCGCATCTGCGTTGAGGGCTAGGGAATCCATTCCGATCACCACGTGGCCACGCCCCATGAGCTGGGCCCCACCCTGCCCCATGGGGGACGGTGGGGTATCCCCGGAAGCCGTTCCTGCCCTGGAGTGGCCAGCAGTCACTTAACTGTGTGCAGAAGAAGAGACTAAAATCCAGACAGAGATATCCCATTAAAACCGAAATAAATGTCTCCAAAAGGCGACCTCCCCTTAGCCAGATGCCCACGATGTCCACGCTGCTCAACACACTCAGCGTGAAGGCTGGTGTGATGGGTGGGCAGTCAGGGTGGAAATGGACACTAGTCCTAATTGATTACCTAAAATATTCTAGTTTTGTGAAACGTATTAAAATGTATGACCACGTCGCTAGGGCTTCCCAGGACCTTGGAGGGAGCCCCTATAAAGGAGGCATTCTTAGTTGAAATGCTGTACACACATGTACACACACATGTACACATATGCACAGACACACACACACACACACACACAAGGCCGGTTTCCATTTCTGTAAAATGACGGTAGGATGTTGTTGGGAGAAACGCAAAACAATGTTCTAAGTGCTCATGAGGGTCTCTGGGCCACAGTGAGTGCTCCGTGTCATTGACAAGTGTCCCTTCTATGAGACTACCCTCCCCCACCCCAGGTGCTGAGCGGCGCTTCCTGAATCACACATGCTGCACATACACTTCTTACCGCCGAGCCACTGTTTTACTTGTCACTCCCCCAGAAGGTGGGGTCTGTTTCGAGGGCTCCAACGTTGTCCAGCCTACCTTTGGACCCCTGGCACCTGTCACCGTGTGGCACCTCACAGAAGCTCAGAGATGTTTCTTCTCTTCTTTTCCTTGGACCCAGGAAGTGTTGCATCTTCCGGTAACGTGCTGCCCCACCCTTTCAACCACCTTTTTATTCCACTGGAATATTCTCCTAAAAGCATGGCTCAGGACGGGGGCCCAAGAAACCCCATGTCCCTTCCTGCTACAGAGGCCAACACAGCGGTGGGCTCAGGTCACACTCCTTCGGGGTGGCTGGTTCCTCTGTGTCCACAGGAGAGCACTTAGCCCATAGCAAAGGCGGCCTCCAAGAAGGCAGTAACGGCTGTGGCCCCTGCAGAACGCAGTCCATCTTTCATCCGGGCAACTTTGGACATAATTGCTGCAGTGGGAGCGAGCGAGTGTTTAAAGGGGGAAACTGCCTTTTGTGAGCGCGATGCATGAGCTCCGTGCGCTCCCTGCCATTGGCTCATTCTCTCCTGGACTCGTCACAAGTACCTTGGAAGTACCCATTAGCAGGTGTGCAATGAGAATAGTGTCTGCAAATCAGTCTTATCCATCCAAGAAAGCCAATTTTCCAAAGATGTCTAATTAGCAACTCTTTGCTAAATTGGTTCGTCTCACAGTATGGAAGCGTGTATCTGAGAAGAGGAAAATTAACCCACCTTTGACGATGCAGTTCACACTTCTCACTAAATGCAGATAGAGGTAGGGCCAAATTTTGGCCCCGGTTTTCTGTACGGCCCAAAGGATGACTTGCCCACCCGAGGGAGGTAGACCATCACCTCCACCCCCCACCAGGCCTCCTCTTTGACTCCCCCTAGAGCAAAATGACCCAGAGTTTAGGACACAGGATGGGGTGGCCTGGGGCCAGGATTCTTGTGAACCACAGACAGTGAGTAATGAAGGTTGCTTTTGACTGCAGCAAAATGGGAAAAAATAAAGAGTAGCGAGTTTTCATGAAATGAAATGTATTAAATTTAAAGGACCCATTCTTTTTATGAGATTAAAATCTTCTTAATTAGGTGTGTATTAAAATGTCCTTTTTATGTGAAATGATGGGAATAGCAGATAGTAAGTTTTTAAAGTGCAAAATAAAAAGCCAGTCTCCAGTGCCATCCTCAATTTTTTTTTATTAATATCAATATACTAGTTCTTGACATTGGAAGTCTGGGAATCTGGATTTGAACTTGGAGTCCAAGACCACCCTTCCCCCTCCTCTGTCTGCTCCATCCAGGAGCCCCAGAGGGAAGAGGTCTGAGAAATCACCCAGTGTTCTGGGTCCCTGTCTGTTCTCAGGAGGTAACTGAGTCCCCACCTTCTATTTCTGAGTCACGTTTATGGCCCTTGAATCTGCCAATGAGTCAAACAAGTTTCCTTCCCCGCGGCCTGGTACTCTGCCTGGTCTGTGTCCATCATGATCAAAGTAGCATAGGCTTGGGTCCAGCTGCGTGATCTTGCCAAGCTCCTTAACCTCTCTCTGAGATCTGAGATGCAGTCTCCATCCTGGGCAAGTGGAACACAGGAACCGCCTTGCAACCACGTGGTGGTGACGACACTAACCTTCAGCTAGTATCTCCACGCCTGTGTAGCAGGTGCTCATGCCAGCTCAAGTGACTCTACCTGTCATTCCAGTACCTTCTTTAGTGGTAGCATCTTCCACCACCTCTGGTGGCTTGCCATCTTAGTGAGGGCCCGGGCTGTGTCAGATTCATCATCCCCTCTAGAAACTGCGATGTGGAATCTCTCATAGGAAAGTCATTTGAAAGGACTTGCAGTGATCATCGGGCCATTGGCCTTACAGATCATCCCCATGGAAATATAGTCTTCTCATTCCAGATTTCGGATGCCTGTGAACCTCCTGGCACCGCACTCCAACCACAGGTATAGCAACATCTTTGGTTGTGAGCTTTCAAATAGAGGGTCTGAGCTGAGTGTCTGCCAAGGGCATTTCTAGAGCTGCCTGGTACACTTAGAATACTGAGTTCACATTCTCATGGAGCATCACAAATGGAGGGGACCTTTGTGCTGAACAGGACTGGCCCCTGTTTTCCCTTGTTATTTCCTCTAAAGCCTTTATGTGGTGGTTTTAGTGATTCTCATGTCTGTGTATTACCTTTACCAAAGACTTGTCAGTGCAGCTTCGTTTTGGTGAATGGCCTGAAAGGGGGTGACACCCCTCCAAGGGGGTGAATGGCCACACCCCCTTTGCTTACATCATTGTCCTCCTGCCTGCCTTCTTTCCCCCACCCATTCCATCATTCTGCGCTATCTCCATCCTCTCCCAAGACCAATGGTGGGGACAGTATTGACCTTTGTGCTCAAGAAAGCAATTCCAAGAAATGCACATACAGACCCCTGAGCAAAGCAAGAAGCCAGCCCTTTAGAAATACCATGGAGAAAGCCTCAAGGCCCTTAGCAGGCAGTGAAGATCAAGCTGTGTGACTGCTAGAAAACTCTTTGAACACTGGCAGTTTGGGAAACAGGGCCAGGAGCAAGGTTGGGGATAATGGAACCCCCAGCTCCTCCCCCCCCCACCCCGCTCCCCGTGACAGGTGTCACTCCCTATGCCTTGAGTTTCCTTCTGGGCAAGTGTTCTCTGTCACGCCTCTCCTGTAGTGTTGCTCATTCCCACCCCCATCTTCACTTAACCTGTGTGCCTGGTCCGGGGCTAAGCTTTCTGGTGCATTAATTTAGTATACCCATTTTGCAGATGAGAGAACTGAGGCTCAGGGCTGTTAAATAACTTGGCCTGAGCCACATGCCCAATAAGGGATAGAGCCCAAGAGTCAAATCCAGGCTGCCTGGCCCCAAAGCTCTCAGCCCTTAAGTAAATGGCCTTCCTAGTCAAGCAGGCCTTGTTCCCCACAGGGCACTCCTGCCTTGCCCTATTTCAAGGGTCCTACTGCTTGTGGAAGGAGCCCACGCTGATGCCTAGGACCTGCTTTCTGGGCACTACCAACCACCCACTTCCTGGCTCCTGAGGATTGGCAACTCCGTAGCTTTTCCCCATTTGGACTGCACCCTTGAATCAGTTAAGATTCTAGGATGTTACCCACTTGCAAAGGAAACTGGCTGAGCCTGGATTTGAACTCAGATCTCTCTGAGCATTTTTCCCAACAACCTGTATTTTCTGTGCTATGTCACCTGCCCCAGAGTTGTGTGGAGTGTGTGCTTTGCACTGTTTTCCAGAGTGGGGATGGGCTTGTACTGTCTCCCCATCTATACAATAAGGTGATGAGGTTAGAAGAGTTGGAACAGGAAGGCATCTGAACAGTGTCTGGCATGCGGTAAGCATCAGGGACATTTTGAGTTGCTATTATGGGTATCATTCCATCAGAACCCCGTTTGCTGGGTAATCCATCCCTCATTCTCACTTCAGAGTATAGATAGACCTCTCTGCATCTGCTGATTCCCCCCACACCCTCCTCTCACCTCCCAGCCCAAAGATCCTGGGGAGAAGCTAAGTTCCCGAGGCTGGGATGACTGGCTTATTCATTCTGAGCACGAGACAAAGGCCTGAGCTGGCTTTGTATCTAACCGAACTGATTAAGCTGCACGTTAGCTGGGGATAAAGCTTCTTACCGAATAACTAGGCTTTTGCTGAGCCAGGATGATAAATTCATTCTTAATGCATTGATAATAAAAGGAGATTCTTTCTCCCCCCCTCTTCTGTGAGCTGCCAGAGGCTTTAGAGCTGTATGGGTGTTGAACGCCGCCATCTAGAGGGCATCTGGAGAACTGCACCCAGGCCCCCCAAAAACCCTGCTTTTTTAGGAACATCAGAATTTACAGTCCGTAAGAGGTTCAAAGCAGACACCCTGGGAGGCCAAATGTGTTTACAAAATGACTGCCAGTAAGTTACTTATTACCCTGGAAACGGCATCCTTTTCTGATTGCGAGGCCCTGCTGCATGGCACAGTTATTCCTGCAACTCTTTTATCAGAGGTGGTTTCAGAGCGTCTAACATATTGGGCTCATTGAAACAGGCTTAAAACAGGGCCTGGCCTTTTTGAGCACCTACTGTGTGCTAAGTACCCCCAGTAGCACTGTAAGGAATGCAGAAATGAGGAAACACAGCTGTGCACTTCAGATGCCAGTGTGGGAATTCAGGCAGTAAGGATGAGGATACGTAAAAAGAAGCCACAGGAGCCCAGGTGCCCTATACAGACAGCTGGGGGCAGAGGTGGGTGGGGTGCAGAGGCAGGGGAAGAAGGAAGGGACTAGCACGGCACAGGTATCCTCCATGTGCCCTATACAGACAGCTGGGGGCAGAGGTGGGTGGGGTGCAGAGGCAGGGGAAGAAGGAAGGGACGAGCACGGCACAGGTATCCTCCATGCAGTTGGACCTTATCTCTCTCACACTCTGAGATTTCACAGGGGTCCCCACCCTCCAGACGCGGATCCGGAGGCTCAGAGAGGTTAGGTCACTTGCCCAAGGCTACCCAGCTGTGAGACAAAGAAGCCAGGATTCCAAGCCCAACTGCCTGACTCTCAAATTCTTTCTACAAGGCCGGGCTGCCTAGAGAGGAAGAAGAAATTGGTGGAGAATCGACTCTTGAATTATCACAGTGGTAGCAAGTGTTTATCCCCAGGAGGTGAATTTGATTTTCAAAAATAGTCAAAATTCTTTTCTAGGCCAAAGTCGTTCAGTGGATAATGGGATTTGAGGTTTAAAAAAATAAGTGTGACTCTAAGGCATGAAAATTGTTTCATGCCTATCCGCAGACAAACTGGCTAACGGGTGTTTCTCGAAGTCTGGTGAACCAACAAGGGCACTGGGATGAGGCATGGCTGGCACAGGGATGCTTGGACCCCAGCCGTGGTCTTTTGGGTACATTGGTTCCAGTGTGTTAAGCATCCGTCCTTTCCTTTTTATCACTCACACTTCTAGTATGGAAGCAAAAGTTCATTTCGTAAGCACTCACGTAGGATCTCCAAGCTCTTCGGCTCCTCCCCAGTGTCTCTGACAGGACTAGCTCATCTCCGGTTGAGAAAGGAGGAAACAGGCTTGAGATGAGTGACACCCCCACTAAGGGGCTCATTGAGTCAGCGGTGATGGCAATGGGACATTGAGGACACCCAGGCTCAAACTCATCCTCCTATTTCCCAGGGGAGGGACCTACAGGGTAAGGGAATCAATGCTGCCATTTTGGGAAGAGCCACATTGGGACACATCCCATTATGGAAATGAGAATTGGTGGGCCAGAGCAGCATCGGTGTAGGGGAGTGGAAAGAAAGAGGTAATCATGGAAGGCTTCCTGCAGGAAGTGGTGCTAAGATTCACTTAGGGGAGGAAAGGGGCTGTTGGTACCGCACAGTTGTCTTGTTATCATAATCCCAAACCAGGTACCTGGGAGGACTTTCAGTCATGCCACAAAGGACATTGTACGCAGCGGGTAGCGGGGAGGTGGTCTTTTTCCCAGCTTGTACATAGTTTGGATGTTCCTTCTCCAGGTGAAGGTAGCAAGCCAGGAAATATCCCTCCCACAGCTGCACAGCAGGCTGGATTCAGATCTCCCAGTGGCAAGTTCAAAGTCCTGGGTGCACAAGAGCCAGTCTATATATTGATCTCAGGCGGCAGCCTCAGGAAGGTGGGGATTTTCCTTGTGCCGTGTTTCCAGGCACTGGTGGTGATAAGCCCCAGAACGGCTTTACCCCAGAATCCCAAGATAGTCTCGGCTGCCTTCATCATGACACGTTAGGAGGCACACTCGAAGGCACTGAGTAATGATGAATGAGGACGGTCGCTTGGGAACCCAGAAGCCACCATGGCCCGTACACATGATCCTTGCCCTATCCATCCATCCGTCCATCCTCCCATTCAGTGATTCAGGCCGGTGGGGTACAGACAACGGCCCAGAGGGGGAGAAGCCCAGTTCTTTCGGAGAAGCTCGTGGATGGCCGGAGGGAGGGCAGGGGGCACGCAGGGAGACATGGAGGGCAGTCACAGAAGTCACCGTGGGCTCTCTAGGGGAGACCCCCCAGGCTTCTGCGTGGGTGACGGCAGGGAGGCCGTGGCTGGAGACAGGAAGTCACCCACAGAGGAAGAAAAGGCCGAACTGAGCCACAGGGCGGTGGGCGTTATGGCAGTTGCTATTATTCTTATTCATTAAAATGGTGGATTGTTATTGATTTAGAGGGTGGGTCCGGGCTAAGGGCGCAAGGGGAGAAGGTCACGTAACACTAATTTTATCAACAAGGCTGGAAGTGCAGGGAGGTGCTTTGCTTGAGGTCACAGAGTGAGTGTGAAAAATCTGCAGAGGGCACACACCCCGGCCTTGGCTCCCTCCCCCAGGACCCAGGAGACCCTCCAGCCCTGGTGTCTGCCCCTCCCTCCTGCCTGCCCTCCTGTCCTTCACCCTCGTCGGGGCTGCTCCTGACAGAGGCCCAGACGTGGGGTTGCCAGGCCCCGGGCCTGAAGCCCCGAGCAGCTGTCTCTGAATTCTAGGTGTAGCAGGTGCCTGGGTTTGGTCTGGGAATAGCCAGAGCCCCAGCCTGAGGCCAGTGCCCCCCAGGAGAGCAGAGAGGAGCTGAGCCAGGGGAACAGCCACTATGAGCAGGAGGGAACAGAGGACCGTGGCTTCCTGAGTTTGGGAGGGTTCAGGTCCCTCTGCCGGGGCACATTCCCACCACGCCCATAGACAGGGTGCGCGCCACACGCGCACACACACACACACACACCACAGCTGTGCACACTCCTGGACACTTCCGTAGGCACCTGTTTCACTCCTGCCTATACTTTCCATCTCAGCTCAAAGTTAAGTCTTTCATTCATCATTCATAAGTCACGCACCGACTGATCTCCCGTTCCTTGCTCATGTCCTTGTCACTCACCAAGTTCAACCAGTCGCGAAGAAATGCTTCGTCGTTCATTAACTCTAATGTCTCACCGTGCGCATGCATTTCCAGAACACCGGCCCGTGAGCGCAGACGTTGACGCTCATGCACGGCTGCGTTCCCTGGGGTCAGGAGACTGAGCTGGGCCCTGGTACTATAGTGCCACCATGAACGCTCCCTCTTACCCTTCTCCTGGTCCTTGGGACCTGAGTGGGGTCACTGCCAATCCTTGGACGCCATGCTGTCGTCATGTCACTGCTTTCTGAGCACCGAGCGCTGGGATTCTTCTCCTGTGGATTCTCTGTCCTCCTGGATTAAACTTCCAGGAGCTGTCCTATTGGCGTGGATTCCCTCACACTGAATATCTGCGAAAGATCCCTCCTGCCCTAGGCAGTGCATATTCATTGAAGGGAATGCCGTTGTACCCAAGAAGAACTTAATTTGCCAAGACGTCAGATGGCTGCCTTGGCTACAAGGGACCATGGAGATAGCCAGTCCAGGGATGGGACACATGGCAGACACTGCAGTGTTCCTGCCCAATATCCAGTTCCACTTCCCTACTTAACACAGTCCTTATTTCTCTGAGGGGCAAAAGTGGATCCTGTCAAAATGCTGACTTTTCCAAGCTCCCTTTCAGCAAGGTGTCACCATGGCACACAATTCTGGTCAATGAGATGTGAACAGAAGTCTGTTAGGAATTTCTGGGATATGTTTTGCTTTCCAGATACAAGTATATTCTCTCTCCCCTCTTCTCCTTTCTTCATTTTCTTCTTGCTTAAAAAAATGGGGTGGGAGGCTGAGGTGGAGCCGCCATCTTGCAGCGAGCTATGGGGCTAAGAACAATCACAGAACTTTGAAGAACTGTTCCCAGCCATCCACAGATGTGCCCAAGGCAGACATCACCAATCGATCGTAGCATTCTCTCATAATGAGCCTAGACACGGCCACCTCAGAATCCCATCCAGCCCAGGGCTGCCCTTTGTGTGAAATCCATTAGTCAGATCTGACCTAAGCCAAACTTTCTCTTGACCCGTCGTATGGAATGATAATGAGCCTCGAGAGGAGAAAAGAGAGCTTCTGAAGCCATGAATTAGTGTCATGGCCAGAGCTGGGAGCCGGCTCCCTAATGCCTGATAGCCTGATGCAGGGGGAGGAATATGAGCTTGGGGGCTGGAGAGCCCCCAGTTCCCGTGCTGATTGTCCCTTACGTGCCAGTAGAAGTGTCACCTCTCCTTAACAGGGAACGGGAGGGTCAGAGGCATACAGTCCATCCTTGCGAGTTTCTTCTCTCTCTCCTTCCCCGCCCCACTCTGGAACAATTCCGCAGAGAGAACGTGCCCCCGGATTAGGAGCCCTAACTGGGAAAACAAGGGGAGAGACTGGTCTGGTGTTCTCCAAATGAAGGATGTTCGCTCCCAACGTGCCAGCCCCGTGTATGAATTCGTGGCTTTGCCCCCAGCTGGGACTAGCTAATTCCCTGCTCAGCTGGGCGGCAAGCTTCCCGCCTCGGGAAGTTCTAGGGGCGGAAGCTGGGGTGTGAGCAGTTGTTAGGAGAGACATAGCTCTGCTCTGTTGCTTTTGCTTTTCTTCTTACCAGTGCATCCTCCAGAGCGATTATAATGGTAGTTAGCTGCATGCAAAAAAAAAAAAAGGGGGGGGGGGGGGAGAAAAAGTGGTTAAATCCTCAGTATCATCTTCTGAAAGATTTTCAACTCCTGTGCAGTTTAAACTTATTAGGTACAAAGTTAAAAGCTTCGGTGTTTATTTTTATTTTTTTTTAGCAAAGGAAGATCACGTGTCATAATGTGTTGGGAATCAGGAGCATTTGGCTGCATATGAGCTGGAGGCCCTTACGTGTGGGCCTTGAGCCCCTCTCACTGTTCTTCTCCACCACGGGGACAATGACAGGAGCTACCACTTATTAAGCTCTTGCTGTATGCCTGGGCCTATGCTAAACCCTTGACATATCTAGTTTCTTTTATTCCACTTCCCCCCCACCAACAACCTCATTAGGTAGGAAGCATTGCTACCCATCTTTCCCAATGACCAAAGAGGTCGATTCACTTCCGAAAGTCAGCCCAGCTAGCGAGTGACTGAGCGGGGCGTCGAATCTCAGCCCTAGGGATTCCACGGTGACATGGGTTTTAGTATCCGGGGTGATAGTGTGGGTAGGTGCCTGGCATGTAGTCGGGGCCTAGGAAACATCGATTCCTCTTGAAAATCAGGTTTCAGGTAGCATAGGCATGAATGCATTAGAGCGAGCTCTGCTGCTGATCTGACTGACAGCTCCCTGCAAACCTTTGCTAGGTTGTGCAGAGGAATAGGGAAGGCCCTCGCAGGCCTGGGCCAGAAACTCCTAAAAAGTTCAGCCCTCAGGCAAAACCAGCTCCGAGGCACCTTGAAAAATGCTAATGGAAGTTGTACAGGGCCTCAGCTTGGATTGAGTTTCTACCCACAGGCACAGGCTCACAGAACATCCATACAAAGGAAGGAGAATGAGATGGGAACACGGTATATTATGTCGACAAGTTGTCAGAAAGAAAACACAGGGTGACAGCATCTGTGCGTGTGGGAGGCAGGGGGCAGAAGAAAAGGAGCCCAGGTGTCCCTCACGGATCAGATCAGCATTTCCCAGCAGACCTCTGTGCTTACTTGGTGACCTTGGGCAAGTGACTTAACCTCTCCGGTCCTCAGTCTTCACATCAGTAGACTGAGGAATAGTGATAATGTCATCATCGTCAGGTTGGATATTCACCCAGAAGGCACTGGAAGGGGCCTCTGGCCAGCTTCCATTCTGAATGCTCAGTTCATAACTGCCACAAGTTAGTATTCTTCCTCTGACTCTGGATCCCAGAGTTGTTTGGGGACAGGGATCTTGGCTCAGTGCCTGGCATGTCGTGAGCGGTAAATGTGACCCCCCTCCCCAGCTGGCTCCGTCAGCAATGCTAGTTCCAGCTGTCTTTCTTGTTGATGGCCCATCAACCACAGATGACCAAATCCTACCACGATAACCATTGTTCACTGTATCAGAAGGTGCCGTCCCAGCCAGCCAGCCAGCCAGGAGGATCTAGGGCCTCGTCAGGGCCTTCACAATTAGTCTGTCTTCTGGAAGACAAGTTCTGCTGTGGTCCCAGGGGGGAAACTGGAAAACCAGCCCTGCGGGTTTCAATCTGAAGAGCGTTAATGCTATAAAGTATTTCAGTTCTAACCAAGGAGAGCGATAAAGCTGTGAGTCCCCAGCAGATGTGGGCATGGAAATCGCCGTCTCCATGGGATTGATTGCAGAGAATTGGTTCCTGTTCAAGAGACAGCTGGCTACAAGGATGAGAGGCAGATTTACAACCTGGAAAGTGTGGTGGGGTGCCTGGGAGAGAAACTAGCATCATCAAACAGTAGTAAGAGCTGGCGTGGAGAATGCTTCTACTACATGCCCAGAATGATAGTGGGTGCCTTGTCGAGGAGTCGTGGTAATAACCAGCCAAGACAAAAAACAAGGGGCACATATTGAACTCTGCTTTGTGCCCGCCACGGTGTAGGTTCTTTCCAAACGTATTCTCCTGCCTAATGTTTATACTGACTGTGGGAAGCCAGCTTTCACCCTACAGAGGAAGACCCTGGGGCCCGGAGAATCGAACAGTGACTCTGCAGGGCTGGGGTGGGAACTCCAGTCGGCCAGTGCCAAAAGCTTGCTCTGAAGAATTCGACAAAGAATTTTAATCAAAACTAGATTGGAAAGAAAAAAACAGTTCAGCTTAGGGGTTGGGTGTCTTGTCTTGGCTTCCAGAAGCTCACCACAGGGCTGAGTGAGAGACACAAGGGCCTGGGTGGCTGGCCACATATGGAATCTTCTAGAATCCAAGCCAATCAACCATTTTATCCCATCAACTCTTACCTACAGTCTCGGGACTTTCAGGGACCTCGGTGGTCACCCCCTTCAACCCAGACAATCCGACAGATGAGGAAACTGAGACCCAGAAGGGGAGAGTGAATTGTCAAAGGGCCACAAAGGAAATTCGTGGCAGGTGTAGGGCCACAATGGCTTTCTGACCCTGGGATGGAACTCTGTCTACCCAAATCCCCCTCCTACCCTCCTCTTAACCCACCAATTTTCATTCAACTCACAGAACAAAGAGATCACAACCTGATTCCCCCATTTTGATAGTAGACCACCTCTTATTGCAGACTCGAGGTTCTTTAACAAGAAAAGAGCCATAAATTCTCAATGTCTCTCTAGATGAAGGTAGCACGTGAATCCCAGAAACTCTATACCAATGCCTGTATCTGCAGTGAGGGTCCATGGATAAAGGCATTCAGGCCTCAGAAAGGAAGAACGCCTGTCAGACACTGTCAGTCGGTGCTGGGCTGGGTCCCCTGTGCCCAGGATGGGGCCTGGGACAGTAAGGCTCAATCCATGTTGTTCAGGAGATGTGAACTTCAGCTCAACAGACCTCTCCAGCTTGGGCTCCATTTCCATGCTCATTTGTGGGTTCAGAGAAAAAGGAATTGTGGATTCAGAGGAAAAGAAGCAAAAGTAAATTTGCGATGTAATTATTCCAAGTATTTTTCACTGAAGCTCAGTGATTCTAGATCACTTAGATAATGGGAAGACGTCTGCATTGTGTTTAAATTGTGAGAGTCACTTTTTTAAAAATTTTTATGTAACTTTTTACAAAAAGGAATGCCTTTAGCTACGCTCCCACTTCTAAGGGAATCTATGCAGATGTTACACGGTTTGAGCTAATTAGGACTAAATCAATGAAGTCGCAGTCAACGGGTTAATTATCTCAAGATTGGTGAATAAAATTCACTGCCTATGGCAAACAAAGCTTACAGCCTCAAGTAAACTAACACAGTTTTCAGAGCAAATATTTTAATAAACGTCGTGTCTTCAAATAAGTATTGATAGTCTCAAGGTTACAAGTCAGTTGACCTTAGAACTTTTAAAATGAAGTTTTCAATAAGATGGGAAAACTTTGTTCTTTTGTAGTGTTTAGGCTTAGAAACTATAATGGCAGGTAAGAACTGAATAGAAATGTAACTTAGTGTTTTGGGGACTGGCATGTAAGCATCTTCAAACCTTCTGTCTTCTGTTATCTATGCGTGCGTTCATCGGTTCAGGGGTGCCTTGTAGAACATTCTAAAGACTATGTCAGTAGCATCTTAAAGTTTCTTGGATTTTCTGCTCAAAAATTAAGTGTGGCATCTGGTTTTAACGTCAATTTTAATCCAAGTTGATTTGAGTGGTGTTGGGGCTTTTTTATTTTTGCATTTATTAGTTTATTTATTATTTATTAGTTTATTTATTAGTTCATCTGTAAATACATGTGCGTGCGTGCGTGTGTGTGTGTGTGTGTGTGTGTGTGAGAGATCTACCAAATCACACACCCACAACATGGTGAGTGGGTTTTCTCCAAAATCAAAAGGGGCATTCCAAGTGCTTTGGACTGAAACATGGGCTCCACAACACAATATCCTTCTGAAAGCCCCGGAGAAGTCGCAGAGAAGGGCTGGAACTGAAGCTCACTGGGGTGAAGTGTGAGGGGCCTGCAGAGAAAAAAGACAGAAGCTTTTGAATGTCCGCCTCAAGTCCGCCTCGAGTCTGAAATCATAAGGCAGGTGCTCTGGATCACACGCACCAAGTCGCACTCACACTGCTCCTGGGACGCACAACGCCACGCAACCTCCTCCAGGCCAAACAGCAGCAGGACCGGTTCTGTTTAATGATGGTTCACAGTCATCATAAGCAAAGCCAGCTAGGCCTCCATGCATTTATGCACCCTTGCCAATGTCTGTATCTGTATGTAATCAAGCTTTTAAGCATCAGAAGCAACTGATAAATAAGGGAAGTCATACTGGGGAGGCATGGACGTCTGTGTTGATGCCCAAGAATGAGCCAAAAACAGCTCAGCTCTTTTGCTCTTTTCACCAGGGATCAAATTGGAAACATGGGGCTTAACTCTCAAGAGATGGCCTCGTTCTAATAATGTGTTATTTTTCGTTAGATTTGGCTGAGAACTACCCCCTCCCCCAAGGTAAGAGCCAAGCCAGAGTGGAAAATCCTTGCACGTTGCCGAGTGCAGTGCTCCATTGACCGCGCAGGACACAGGAGGACGTTGGCAGTGAGCTCAGCCCTTAGCTCTGTGCCCTGGCGAAGAGATGAAGGCTGGAGCTTGGAAGCTGGGCAGAGAAGATTTCTTGGAAGTGTGTTGTCCCTGTGCCATGTGGAGACATCAGCTAGCAGCACTGTCTACTGGGAATCTTTCCTGGAGGGCCCTGCCCAGAGGGTGGCCTAGGAGAGTGAGACCCTTCCAAGCAACTCTGCTGGGGAAAGAATCGTGGGGGGGATGCCCACAAGAGATCCCACAGGGAGGGCATCGCCCACCCCGAAGAGCCACTCACTGCCGTGAAGCCCATGAATGGGGTCCCTGGAGACCTCCCAAACATGACTGAAGAAAGTGCTGTTTGGAATAGCGTCTGACCCCCGTCTCACTCCAAAACCAAATCATGGCAATAGAAACAGGTCAAGTGGAAACATCTGTGTCCCAAGTCTGTTCTCCACAAAGTTGTTCTCTTTCTGGAAGGATCAGGAATCATGGGGGGCGGGGGGGGAAAGAACCCAGCCATGCTGGCCTTGCCCACTCCAGGCTTCCAAGGAGACTGGCAAGGCACTTGAAGTTCTCAGTTTTAAGAATTGCAAGAGACTGGACATTTTATCGCTAAAATCAGACTATTTGGGGACACGTGGTGACCAAAGGACTTTTCATTTCCTGCAAGTGACAAGAGGTGAAGGCATCTGCCCGAGATACCATCTTTGGGTGGGGAGACAGGGTTGATAAAGTAGATTTGTCAGACAGTCCTGAGAGGAAAGAAAGGGGAGTTGTTTTCACAAGTGTATGTTATCAAGTTCCTCTGTCAACGTCGTGGTTATTTTCGTCCGCTGTCCTTTCTCCTCCAGGGAGCAGGTTTGGGGGGGGGTGAGGGGTGCTAACACTGGTGCAGGTTGATGACTGTTTGATAGGCAGGCAATTTTTTAAGTTCAGCATCAGAAGATGCCAAGGCTGACGGCCCGGGAGCCGAAGCAAGAAGGGAAAGGTCAGAAGCAATAGAGGGAAAGGAGAAGAGAGCCAGGCAGGCAGGGGCGCGCAGTGGTGGGAACGCTGGGCACAGATCCCTCGGGGCACCACGGAGATGCCTAGGGGCAGCCCATTCTGGGACAGTGCACTCTGTAAGGACGGACTCCAACTAGCAAGGGCTGGGGAGTGGGGGAGGGGAGCAGCCCTCAGGAGGGACGTGACACAGGAGAAAGCACCCAGCACAAAAGGAGAAGCAGATGGGGGCACCTGGGGGGATCAGTCATTAAGCATCTGCCTTCAGCTCAGGTTGTGATTCCAGGGTCCTGGGATCGAGTTCCCTCCTCAGTGGGGGGCCTGCGTCTCCCTCTCCCCCTACTCGTGTTCCCCCTCTCAATATCTCTCTGCCACATAATAAATAAAAATCTTAAAAGAGAGAGAGAGAGAGAGAAGCGAATGACCTGCTCCCATTCAGAAGAACATGCAAGCATAACTGGAGACTAGTGAGCGATCATGGAGTCTGTCCCAGGGCCTGGGGAGAAGAGAGAAGGCCCTTCTGACATGGGACCAGAGGACATCCTTGGGCTCAGAGAAGAGGGACTGAATTACCTCAGTGCCAGGGTGGGAGCGAGCATCCCGTGGGAGCTCACCAAGCCAGCTGCTCACCAAGCCACTCTGAATTAAATGCATGAATGGACTGAGGGCTGTACTCTTCCCCCATTCAGCCCCTATTCATTCATCGTACAGATGTTTATTAAACACTTACTATGCACCGGGTGTGATGATCGACGGAACATGTGATCCCTGACGTTCCAGGAATCCTAGTCATGGAGACGTGTACCCCAACAGCTCCTCTAAGTTGAAGTCAGGGTCAGCGTGGTTGAGGGAAAAGAGCCCTGAACTTGGAGTCAGAACACATGACTCTGGTTCTAACAAGTGTATAACCTTGGTCAGGTTTATTCCTCCCCAAAGGCTTCCCTTTCTGTGTAGTATTGGGGTCTCACCATGGCAAAGGACTAGCTTCGTTAAAACAGAGAAAGAAGGTGGAAGGACAGAAGGCTCTCTGACGGACACCAGAGCCCCACAGGGCCTGGAGATCTTGGACTGAGCTTCCTATAGCAATTGCTCCTTTCACTCGCCCTGCTTCTCTACTCTTCTACAGCCCTCTTTCCTTCCCGATAGGACTTTCCTGCTTCAGGACACACCTGCTCCAAACAGAGCTCTGCCAGGCCTCCTCCACTCAAACACATCATCCCGACCGGCAGTGGCCCCGGCTGCCAAGTTCCATGAAGGGAGAATGTGATTGGCCTGCATGGAGCCATGGGTCTAAGGCTGGTCCAATCAGCTCTGGCTGGGGGCGGGGGCGGCCATGTGTCCTTTGGGTGAGGACTATGCTGGTGGACTTCCTGGAAGTGGGTGCAGACCAGTCTCTAAAAAGTGAGGCTGTGGGCGCCTGGGTGACTCAGTGGATTAAAGCCTCTGCTTTCGGCTCAGGTCATGGTCTCAGCGTCCTGGGATCGAGGCCCGCATCGGGCTCTCTGCTCAGCAGGGAAACTGCTTCCTCCTCTCTCTCTGCCTGCCTCTCTGCCTACTTGTAATCTCTCTCTGTGTCAAATAAATAAAAATCTTTAAAAAAAAAATTAAAAAAATAAAAAGTGAGGCTGAGGCGGGAGGCCATGGACGTTGTGGCTTCACGGAGCAGCTGTAAAATGACAGTCATCTGATTGTCATACCCGTGAGTTCAGTGGTTCTTCCCTAGGGTCTCCCTTGAACCCCAAACATCAGGTAAAGCAAACTCATTGTAAAAGTGACTTCTGTACACCGCCTTAGCCAAAAAGGATTACTGTAGACTCCAAGACCAGCCCGTTAACCAGATAGCTTAGGAGGAACCTCCTCTTGTTCAGGTTAATACATGCATTGGACTTAAGAATTGTGTTGCAGAGTCAGGTTCTGGGGCCAGGCTCACTCAAATCTGGGAGACTCAAGTAAGACAGCAAATGGAGGCCTTAGGCCATAAGTCTGAATATCCAAGGCATAAAAATCAAGTCCTTCCCCAAAGAAATAAAATATGTTCTTTCCTCTTTCTAGATATAGATATATCTAGACATATAGAAAGATATATATAAATAGAAAATATATACACTTAAAATTTTATATATAAATATGTGATATTTATATATAAAACCTTGCTATGATATATATGCATATATACATGTATATGGGTGTGTATGTATATACATATATATGTAACTTTCTATTCACACACACGTCTTGCTTTATATTAATGTATATACACAATCTGGCTGTGGTTTTTTGTATATGACTGAAAGTCAGCAAAATATCAAAGACAACTGAATTCAATTTTTATTGCACATGTGTGGGTGTTCCATCAGTGATACAATGATGTTCAGATGAGTAATAAAATAAAAACATACATTATTTATAAATATGTTTATCACATAAAATTTATTTTTCCTGCTTTCATTTCAGCAAAAGCACTAATTGTGTTGTAAGAGTCCATATTTTCGCATGAGATGTGTTTTATTGGCAGTGGTATCAAATCAGACTCCTCTTGAGTGTTTGTAATTCTTACTTTTTTATTATCATTATTAATTCTAATTTGGACAAACGGCCCTGCTGAGGTAGTAGCAACTGGGATTGTCCATAAAAATATTAATTAAAATAACTTAGTTTCTGGGGCGCCTGCATGGCTCAGTCAGTTGAGTATCCAACTCTCGATTTTGGCTCAGGTCATGATCTCAGAGTCCTGGGATCGAGCCCTACATCCGGCTCTCTGCTCAGCAGGGAACCTGCTTCTCCCTCTCTCTCCATCTACTGCTCTGCCTACTTGTGCTTTCTCTGTCAAATAAATAAATAAAATCTTTAAAAAATAATAACATTTCTTAGTTTCAAAAAAAGACTGAATTTTACACAGCATGTTCAAACACGGCAAAGGGGCTGTCTATGATAAACTATTGTTTCAAAATTATTATTAAACATGTAAATGACATAACAAATTATGATGGTTAATTATATGTGTCGACTTGAATGGGCTAAGTGCTAGTCAGAGAGCTGGTAAACATGACCTCTGGGTGTGACCATGTTCTGGAAGAGAGTAGCAGTTGGATCAGTAAACTGAATAAAGAAATTGGCCCTTGCTGATGCATTGCCCGACCTGTTAAGGGGCTGATGAGAGCAAAAAGGCAGAGGAAGGGTGAATTTGCTGTCTTTGCTTGAGGTGGGACATCCGTCTTCCCCTGCTCAGGCACCTCCACTGGCCTTCCTGGTTCTCCTGCTTGCAGATCACAGACTGGGGGACCCCTCGGCCTCCGTAATTACACGAGCCAATCCCTGTTCTAAATCTTCTCTTATATAAACCCCTTATGTCCTATTGGTTCTGTTTGAACCCTAACGAACCCACTGTGACTTGTATCATAATTTTCACTGGCTCCTGTTTGTAATATACACATCCAGACACACTAAAGACACACATTTAAGAATAAAATTTAAGAATAAGCTTATTTCTTATCCCAACATGATTTTCAGCCCCCTCTATTATGTCTGTGATTTTGTCAATATCCCACTAACTCATGAGTTCTGCCAGAACGACATATTGAGACAAAAGAAGCCAGAACTTGGACACTTTCTTTAAGCAGGAATCGGTTGTTGCCATCCAGTCTAAGAGGAGGGATTCGAAAAGGGAATGAATTTCTTTTTTTTACCCCAAGGCTTCTGCGGCTCATACCCTCCCCCCCTTCCGTGCACTGTCTCTGTCCGAGGCTGGCGGCCACACGGCAGCGCAGGCCTGCCTGGAATTCCAACACAGCGGCCTTTGGCTGGGAGGCCATGGGGCAGGAGATGCCTAGGAAGGTTCCCCAGGATCCCCGACACTCTCCACCACCAGACAGATGTTTAGCCTTCCGGATCGTTCTGTGTAGACGCTGCTCCGTGGATCTTGAGAGCAGAATGTACAGAAGCGTTTAACACGTTAGTTTTGAGTTGTCCTTTGTATGTGTGGCCCTCTGAAAATGTGACATCCAGGGCAAAGGGGCCCAAGAACGGGATTTGTGGGGGGACCAGCAAAAAAGCTGTGGGGCCTACTCCCCTCCTGTTTGGGTTTAAACAGAAAAAAGGAGCGGCCCTCCCATCAAGCTCCTGCATCCCCTGTCCGTGATCACCAAGGCCACCAGGTACAAAATACAGGGGGACCATGTGCTAATGCCCAGTCAGAGAGGGAAGTTGCAGCCATTTGTCCAGGTAGAGGACCCCAGAGGGACAGGAGAAGACCCCAAGGAGGAAAGTGTCTTCTCTTTGTCTGCTGTTAGCCTAAGGACAATGGTACAGCCGCCGCAGAAAATGAACCCACCAGAATCTCACTCCTGGTCCTTCTTGGGCCAAAGAAGGATGAGGCAGGACGGGAGGATCCAGGGTCACCTCAAGAATCCTGCAGGGAGCAACTCCCTGAGCACTGTGCCTCCTGGAGCCCAGCCCCAGAGGCTGCATCTCATCCCCCCAGGACAGGCGGGGCCTCTCGGAGGCCTCGGATAGAAACTGGGCTTCAGAGAATCGTGCGTTTCAGTGGGTATCGCTGGGAGCCCGAGTGACTCAGTCATGCAGCACCCTTTCTTGAGTGGTAAGATCCGTCCAACCCACGCTCAGTTTGCACTATCTTGAAAGGAAAATTCATCTCAGGAGGTGGCGGGGGAATGGGCGTGGAGGGGGGCGGCCGGGGAATGAATGAAGAAACACTGGCTGATGGGATGTGTGCAAAGTGTGCGAGAACGGAAAGGCACGCGGGGAGGGCGCGGGCCTCATGATCAGAGACACCTGCTCCGGTCCTACCTGACACTTGTGTGAATGGTCAGTCCAGCCCTTGGGCAACTCTGTTTCCCATTCCCCTTTTAATGGAAAAGCCTATCCAATAATCTGCCTGCGAGCACGGCCTGCACACACTTGACCAATGGACATGACAGGCCTTCACGCAGACCGATGGGATGAGTGGCACGAGCCTCCAGTGGGCTTGAGCCCCTAACGGGGGGTCATCGCAGCTCTCCAGCAACTGCCGGTTGGCGAGTGCTGCCCTGGTCAACCCCTCAGCGCCCCGACAACCACTGACAGAGGCAGCCGGGGGGCTTTAGGAGCCTGTCCCTCAGATGACGAGCATACCCTGGGCTATTTCTATGGGATCGTCTGACAACGGCCCCTTATAACTCGGGAGTGGTTGGGCTTGCAGCTTTAAGGTGACGAGCGTGGGGGAAAGTCCCCACACAGAGACAACACCAAGGTGGCCGTCCAAGGAAACAGCCGGAAGGATGGGCAGAACCAGGAAGAAACTGTCCCCAGGGGAGGTGGTTGTATTAGTTCTCCGTTGCTGTTGTAACCAATCGCCACCCACCGAGGGCCTCAGTACCACACCAGTATTGTAGCTCTGGAGGTTGGAAGTCTGAAATGGGTTTCACTGGGCTGAAAGCAAGGTGAAACCTGAGGCCGTGCTCCCTCCAGAGGTTTCGGGGGGAATATGTTCCCGGCCTTTTCCAGCTTCTGGGGGCCGCCGGCATCCCTTGGCTTGTGCTCGCCTCACTGTAATCTCTTCTTTTCACTGCTTTCTCTTTTGTACTCAAAGCTCCCTGCGCAGCCTTCTTCCTCTTTATGACATTGGGCCCGCCTGGATCACCCAGAAAAATCCCCTCACCCTGAAAATCCTTAATCAAATCCCATCTGCAAAGTTCCTCATCATATAAGGTAACAGAGATTTAAGGCATTGGGACCAAAGTCTTTAGGGGGTCAGTATTCCGCCTACCCCAGATGCTCAGTCTGCCCTTTCTTTGATCATTCGTGTTTGAGCACATGCTCTGCCTTCGACACTGGACTTGTTCTGATAAAATATGCCAACATCAATGAGATACAGTGCCTAGCCTTCCAGAACTTGCATTCTAGCTGGGGAGACACATGCGTATACAGTCGGTGGCCCCCAGGAGCTCCTCAGGAGCCCAGGGGCTGGACAGTGACCTCCAAGGGAATGTAGTGACCAGGCTGGGCCTGTTTCTACCTAGGTCACATTGGGGCATGCCTGTGACTTTAAGGAGGTATCCAGAGCTCAGTTGCTGGGTACCTTCACCTGGTGAATTTATACAGAAAGAACCCCCTCTCTCCATATCTGACCCTCTGCATGGTCCCAGACGTTTTAGGGGCAGAATCTGGGAATGATCTGGGAAGAATGCATGCAGGAAGGGGAGAGGAAGAGGGGAAGCTGTGTAAGAAGAAACAGGGATAAATAGAGCAGAGGAGGAAAAGGGGGGGGGGGCTGGATTCGAGGACAGAGTGAGTGAGTCCCTCCTTCCTGCCTCCCTTTTCATGTCTTGTTTGTTTGGTGAATAGTTTTTTTTTTTTTTTTTAGAGCGCCATTAAGATTACAGAAAAGTGGAGCAGAAAGTACAGAGAGTCCCCATGTACCTAACCTCTTGTATTTGTCCACTGACCATCTCTCTCTGGGCACAGTCTGTTCCAGACGCTGCTACAAGGCCATGTATTTATTCTCTGCTGGTGCATTCTGCCTGCTCCTCTTTCAGCTGCCTGAATGGTTTTCCATTTGGACTTGGTCGAAGTCATTCTGTACAGGAACCAGTGACACTAGAATCAAACAAAACCAGGAACCGAATCATGAGTGAGTGAATGAATGAGTGAATGAGTTGAAAAACAGAAAAGATGAAGGGGATAAGGGTTGGAGAAATATTAAGAAATTTTAATTTTAAAGTTTTGGCATTTTTAAGAAAATCAGTGGATTTGTAATTAAAAATACTCATCCCAGCCAAAAACTGTGTCCTTGAGCAAGTTAGGCTTTCAGACCTCAGATTCAGCCTCACTAAAAAGGGAAGACTTTTTTAAAAAGTCTTAAAGACTTTTATTTATTTATTGACTTTTTTAAAGATCACAAGGAGGCAGAGAGGGGGGGGGAAGCAGGCTCCCCGCTGAGCAGGGAGCCCGACGCGGGCCTCGATCCCAGGACCCTGAGATCATGACCTGAGCCGAAAGCAGAGGCTTTAACCCACTGAGCCACCCAGGCACCCTCTTAAAGACTTTTAAAAAGACTTTAAAAGACTTTTTAAAAGTCTTTAAAAAGGGAAACCAAGACTGCTTGGTTTCCAAAAGCTCTTCTGTAGCTTACTTTTTCAGAAAAACGGCAGCAGCTTCTGTTCGTTCTAGAAGGTGGCTAGCACCATTTAAAAAGAAACCAAAACATGTTGGTTTTCTTTCCCCAGTTTCCCGCAGGCAATTCCTAGGGCTGCCACTAGATGGCGGAATGAGACCACGATGGTGCTGAGTCAGGGGAGGTTGCACATTCGCCTGCAGCCCAGGCAGCAAGCTAGCAAGCTACTTCCCGCAGGCGTCTGATTAATAATGGGGCTGTAATTATCTTTACACAATCCCGATTGCAGCCCTGTTGTAGCCTAGCTGTTAAATTAAACTGCACAAATAAATATGCTGGGTAACACCGCCTCCCCAGCGGTCCCCACCCCGGTGGCGTTCAAGCTCATTAGCATATCAAAACACAAACTCAACCCTCCTCCTTCCCTTCATTTTCATAACAAAAGGGGCTCCCTTTTATCTCCCCAGCAACCCAATCTGTATTTAAATAGCTCTGTGAAGACTGATAACATTATTACTTTATTTCCCCAAGTCTAGCTCTGGGGATATCTCCAATCTGTTTTCTCTAGAAACTGGATGGATGGGTTTTATTAGGAAGATGAATCAGCCCCCCACCCCCGTCCCCATCCCCTTCTAGCTGCCGGAAGCTTGTTGCTTGCTCAGTGTAGGTGGGAAGGGGAATGCCTGTCCCAAAGACTCCAGAAATCACGCATCCATTCTGCCGTGTTGCTGGACCAGTCAGAAAATGCCTCACGTCACAGTGATCTTAGGTCAAGACGAAGCAAAAAAATAAAAATAAAAGAAGTAGAACAGAAACAGGAACCTGACATCGGGTGGGCACACTCTGTACAGGGTTAGAGTTATTTACAAGTATGGCCCTGGGCACTAAGTCATCGTAGGAGCTGTGGGTCCCCGGAGACCATCTGATTCCTGGTTCCAGGGTCAGCTGAGTGCCTTTAATTTATCCTGCAAAATGTCGTGCCTATAAATACATCTGAATGTTTTGGAAGGGGTCCTGTTTTCATCAGGCTTTTAAGCTTTAAGAACCACCATCTCTAGTCCTTACAATCTGCTCATTTAAGGATGATGAACAAAAGTCCAGGAGGAAGAAGGGGTGGCCTAGTGTCCTGGGGAGCCCTCTGCCAGATGAGACAAGGACCCTCCAGGTCTCCTGTCCACATCCGACTCCCTCTCATTTGACTTCCTGGAGCCCCACTTACGCTTCAGACCTATATACATCGCAACCTCATTCCCTCTTCTTGGCACAGAACAGGTATTGGTAAGCAGGGGGTGAACGAAGGAGCGTGGAAATGAGTGGCAAGCTGGGAAGCAGTGCCTAGATCAAAGAGAGAGGCAGGTGCCCAAAGCAGGTCCCTAACTGAGGTGGGAGGGGACCTCGGGAGGGGTGTGGACTGAGGATGGCCCCTGGTGTTCCCAAGGCTCACTGGCCCTATAGCTCTGAAGCATGGAGATATCCAGGAGCACGCCGCTGAGCCCCAAATCCTGTCCCTGCCGGTAGAACCCTATCTTCAGTCCACACTGGTTTGGGATTGGCTCAGAAATTGGGGCAGCCTGAGCATACACGGCTAGGGATGAGGGTGGAGAGCATGGGGCAGGGTTTACACGGCAGTGACATTGACCGTCAGCTTCCTTCCTGGAGCAGGGACTGTGTGAGGCCCAGGCCGGCTGCAGAGATGCCAGCCATCGTCACAAGTAGCCACAGTCTGGGGAGCACCATCGGCCTATTCAGTGGCAGCTTTGTGGCGTGGCAGGGAGCCCTGGAGATGAGGCAGGAGGCATTGCATGTGGTCCACCTGGGCAAGGCCGGTTGCAGATCTGTGATGGGGCTGCTGTTTGGGCACACCCAAGGTTCACTTCCATAGGGACCCGTGTTAGAGACATCTAGGCCCACAAGGATGGAGAGAGGAGATGGGGCTTAGCGAGTAAAAATGCCCCTCCCCCACCTAATGAGTCCCCCACCTGCACTGTTCTGTGGGGCATCTTTGGGCGCCATGGGGAGAATGCTGATCCTTCCTCTTCCCAGTAGAGGAAGTGAGCTGGACCAAGTGAGGGTGAGGGGGAAGGGGAGTGCACTGGAGGAGGAGAGGGGTCTGTGTTCCTGGGGGCAGGGGTGCGGAGGGAGGCAGAGCCAAGAATGGGGAGCAGGGATGAAAGGCATTCCCAGGAGGGAGAACCACCACCTTCCTGCTCACAGACTCCCAAAGGGAGGCTTCTCTCCTGCAGCCCTAAACTGGGTCTCTCTCGGGTCACCTAGCTATGTCCCCTTCCTGCCCACCTGCTCAGGAGACAAAGAGAAGTAGGAGAGGGGTGCCGGCTCCCTTTCTCCTCACCTCTGAAGAGGGCATCCAAAGGCATCGAGGCTGTGCCAGGGCCCCCTCTCAGTCCTGGGCCCCCACACTGCGGCTGCCAGCAGCTTGTTTTTCTTGTGACGAGAGGGATGGAGGGATGTACCGCTGGCACCCAGAGACTGTTGTCACACCGGACTCCAGCTCCTTCCCGCCGGAGCTCTGTGTTGGCTCATGCATTTATGCATTCCACAAATATTAATTAAAAGTCTGTCATGAAAAAAAAGGTCTATTGTGTACTTACGCTAATCACTTAAGAGGCACACGAAGGAAGAAAAGGACATAATAAAGCCATACATTTGTCATCCTGGAGTGCTGGAGGCCCCAGACAGCTCACGAATAACAAGGCCTTTTCCATTTCCCGCATGACCCAGAGGGTGGGAGCTGGAAGGGACACTGGGTAGTGGCCCCACTGTCTTGTGTTATAGATGGGGAGCCAGAGCTCAGGAGGGGTGCAGTCTTGTCCACCCCTACCCACAGGGGAGTCAATGATTTGGGGTCCCAGCTCTTGTTGTATTTTTTCCCTTTGATATCAGGAAGCTCTGCTTTAAAAGATGAACTCGTTTTCTTTATCAGGATCCTCTTCCTCCCACCTCCCAGCTGTGATGTAGGACCAGTGCTGTGTTTCCTCTTGCAGAGGTTCAGCCTGAGGCCAAGGGGTCCCATGAACTGCTCAGGATGCAGGCCAGGTCCCCTGAACTGAAGGACAGGAGAAGCAAAAGGACAGGAGTTTGGGTCAGAGGTCCCAGAGCTGCAGACCTCATGGGAGGGGCAGTTTGAAGGGAGAAGCTCAAGATGAGCACTCAGGGGAGGCTACGGTGAGGCAGGCATGAGGCCATCAGAGCGAAGAGGGCAATGACTACAAGGGTGATTGATGAGAGCCGCTCCCCAGGAGCTTGGCCGTCACAGAAGGGTGGGCTTTGCAGTGAAGCTGAGGGTGTTTAAAGCTGACTCCATTGCACCAGGTGTGTGCTCTCTGGCAAGTCGTTTAACCTTCCTGAGGCTCTAGTTCCTTATCTCTGAAATAGGAGTCATAGCGGTACCTTCCTGTTAACAGTTGCAGAGGATCACGTGAGAACACGGAGTCACTGGCTCATATTACACACTCAGGAAGCATTGTCTTCTCTCACCGATGTGCAAGTGACCTGCAGACTTGGGGATGATGTCAGAGGAAGAGATTGAAGCGAGGGCCATCTGTCAGAGGCTGGCTTCAGGGACCACAGGGGTGTGTCCCAGGGGCTTGGTCTGGGCTCTGCCACTGTCTTGGCCTGTGGCCTGAGATGTCACTTCCTCCCTGGGTTTCACCTGAAGTGAGGGGTTGGCTCAAATGCTTCTTGGGACCTTTTCAAACCTCACATTCTGTGGGGTCCACAGAGAGAGAAATGGAAGTTGGGGAGAACCTGGGGGAGAGGGGAATCATCCCTGAGAGCAGCAGAGGAAGCAAGGAGCAGCATGATCTTCGTCCCCTTCAGAAGTGAAGGGGTCACGGCTCCGTGGACAGGGGAGCCCCAGGATCAGGCAAAGCGCAGCAAGATGTCTCATTTTCATTTCGAAAGATAGTTTTGCTGGATATAAAGGATTCTTGATTGACACTTTTTTCTTTCTGCTCTTTGAATATCCCTTTCATACCTTTCACAGTTTCTGCTGTTTGATTTTCTCCTGCGTATGGGTCACATTTTCCTTTCTTTGCATGTCTTGTAATTTGGTGTTGAAAACCAGACATTTATGGCAATACATTGTAGCAGTGCTGGATATCGACTCTCCTCTCCCACCTCTGGTATGGTTGGTTGTGGTTTTATTATTTATCCTTTTGCCACTCTGCTTGCTATTTTAATGACTTCTATTTTCCCTGCACTGTGGAGCATTTGATGACACTCTCCAAGGGCACTGCCTTGGGTATGTGCGCAGTCACCCTGAGAAAGACGGGCAGAGCTGTCTTTGCCTGCCCCTTCGCCTGGTCTCTCTGCTAAGCTATGGGGCATCATAACTGGCCTTTGGGCTCCACTAATAACCGGCTGTTACCTCTGTTGTTTTCGACAACATCCTGAGGTACAGAAATTGGCCAGGCCACCTCTTTACACATCACACCATGAAACTTCCGAATTGCTCAGCAGTCCATCTAGTTAAATTAGTGCTGAGGTGGTTTTTGAAGCTGGTCCCTAAGGTTTATTCTGACCCCTGGTGGAATCTGCTTAGCTGTCTCTTTCCCTGGTTCTCTCTGGGGAACTAAAGAACTTGTAGTTAACCATGTTGCTCCTGATGAAGAGAAGTTACTGTTTCCATGTCCACCTTCAGGCTTGAACTTCCCCACACGGTTTCTGATAAAGTTAGTTTCTCTGAAGAGAGCTCCAGGTCTCTTATTCTGGGCTGCCTCTCACTCGGCCTCTGAGGAAAATCTCTGAGCTAATACTCTGGGCTCTGGGCAGAGCAGAAGCCTCTGTCTTCTCAGCTTGCCTTTCCCAGTGTGAAATCTCCTAGGAGTGAGCTGGGGCTAGGCTAATTGGGGGCCCAGCATCCTCAACCTACTGCCCCTTGGGGCAGAGCCTCTATCCTGTGAGTGGTGGCTGCACAGAGGAGAAATTGCTGCACACACCAGAAATTTTGCCTCTTCAGTTTGGAGTTAGAGGGGTTGAGAAAGACTAGTGGTACGTCCTTCCCAGAGGTGAGGTATGATGATCCTTGATTGGCAACTGAAAGGAGAGGGGGCCCGGTCTTCTTAGTCACTCCTGATCAGAGTGGAGTTTCCATCAGGCTGAGCTGGTGTGGGAGAGGGTGAGGCAGGGATAGGGAGCAGTTTGTGACTCAGGTTGTTTCTTACTGCATCGGAGTAGATCTTGACTAACTGTTCTTCTTGTGGTGTGTGTGGGGACAATTTTCAGAAAATTTATATAGTTGAGCTTTTTAAAATAGTTTTTGGCAGATTGGCCTATCTTACTGGGGAATGGGTCATATGCCCCCGCATGCCGCCATCCAGAAGTGGGAATCCCGAGTCCGGGATCCTTCCTAATGACAGGGAGAGGTTGGTAACTGGCCCAGCCATGGAGATGAAGGAGGCAGGATATGGGAGTCTGGTCGGGAAGCCCATGACAGTAGCAGGAGACAAGCAAGTTAGTAGGATTTACCAATGGGAACTGGAAAAATCTATAGAAGAGCATTATCATCAGAACGTTTCCAGGATATTGTAACAGCATTGTCTGGTGACAGATGGGAGCTACATTTGTGGTGAGCCGAGTGTAACATACAGACTTGGGAAGTCGCTATGTTGTACAGTGGAAATTAATGTAACATTCTGTGTCGATTATACTTCAATTTTTTTTAAGTTGATGTTAAAAAAAAAAAGGTTGCCAGGGCATAGGAACAGCAGGCATCAGTGCGGGCATGGTCCAGAGAGCCAGCAAGATTGACCCCACGGCTTGCCAAGCTGTGCCAAGCAAGATGTGTGTGCCAAGGGTGTGGGGGTATGGTGGCTGGGGCAGCTCATGTCACTGCCTGGTCAGAAGCAATTTCCAGCATCCTCAGTTGTGACCAATGAACACCAGACAGTATAGGAGGGTGACTGTGTTCCGGGCTACTCTGCCCATTTCCCGGATGACAGTCTCCAGAGCATCCCAGGTGAAGTCCCAGCCTCTATGTTGGAGTTGTTTCTTGTACGATTCTGTGAATTTACCCATCCTCTCTCTTCTCTGCCCATCAAACGCTTCCCATAAGCCCCCTGTAAAGGCCCTCAAAATGTCCACCATGCAGTTAATCCCAGTGAACCATACTAAGTCCAACAAGAGAACGCAGTGCCACTGTGTGCTCACCCAACTGGGGAGTGGGGGTTACGAAATTCTGCTCTAACTCCTTCTGAGGATAAGTAGGAGTGAGCCAGGCAGCTGGAACAAAGAAAGAAGAAATGGCATTCCAGGTAGGGGGAGTCGCCTGCGCACAAGGGACCCATGCGTGACCACGGCCAGCGGAAATCTGTGGTCTGCCCTAACGGCAGGAGGGGAGGGGAGGCCGGAGGCTGCGAAAGTACATGGTTCAAGTTCCAGTCTTGCTTTCTTGTATCCAGATTGATCTGAACACCTTCAACCACCTGGTCTCCGAAACTGGTCTTCGTACTTTCTCTGCCTATGCTCTACAAAGGACCGTATCCAGGCCCCACTTCTCCCAGAGTCCCCAGTGACCCGCTGTCGACTGGATGCCCTCTGTGTCCAGTTGGTCCTGACCTTCTGATCACTGGCCCGTCCCCATGGCGGAGGGGTGGGGGGGGTGACAGCCTGACACCCTCCCTCACACCACGAGCTCCAGCCAGCTTCCCATCCCCCGTCTACTACCCGGGCCACCCAACTAAGACTGCTTGGCTCAGCTCATCTCTGTCCAGCTGCTCCCATCCACTGCACTCTGGCTGGGGATCTGGGAATGGTGGCCTGGGGGGCTGCCTGCAAATCACCAGGAACCAGTGAGGCAGCCTGCCTGAGCCCGGGCGGTCTGGTGCTGGGGCTGGGCGTGCGGCAGTCTTGTCTGACTAGAGCAGGAGAAAATTGCATTGTCTGTCACTGTCAGCGGTGTATCAATGCAAACACAAACATTTTGGAAGCCAAGATGGATGACTTTGGCTACCGGCAGAGCCCGGAGATGCCGCTCAGTGCCTGCCCGGGGTCCTGGGGACTCTTCATCACCCCAGCCCCAGCTTCTTGGGTGTCTTCTCTTTATGTCCCCTCAAACTCTCTTGGGTGCTGAGTTTTGAATCTGCTGTTCATGGAAATCGGCAGCTCTGGAGGGGCGAGGCCCCAGCGTAGCAGGCTTACACATGTCAAACCCATCAGCATCCAAACAGCCTTCAGCCCCCTTCATCCAGTTTGATCTTCCTGCCAGCCCTGTGTGACAGGCGCAATGAATATTGATATGCCCATTTCACAAATGAGGAACATAGTGCCCGGAGACTGTCAGTGATGTGTCGCCATTAGAGGAGGAACTGAAAAATCTCACTAGTTATTCTGACTCGGAGGAGGAGAAAGTGCATTTACACACCAGCACCTCTTTGTCCAAAAAGGGGAGCCAGGATAAAGGAAATTTAGGGGTCCAGAGCCCACCCCCCCGCGCTGGGAAAGACACCCTCTGTGCCTCTCCCCTATGCGCTTGCCTGGGGACCACTCTGTGTGCTCCCAAGATCTCCCGGGTCTGCCCGAGCAGGGACCCTGTCCAGGGCAGGGGGAAGGAGTGCTTCACAGAGGGCTGGTGGGCTGTGCCGGGAGACCCTTGAAGTGCCCTGAGGGGGCTCCAAATCCAGACAGCAAGCCTTCCTCTTCCCAATAACCCTGTTGAAGGGGCAGTCCCCATATTTTTCAGAGCAGCAAACAGAATTTTAGAGAAATGGATTCAGTTACCACAGAGTTAGGCCTTTGGGTCCCAAAGCCCGCCCCACACTCTGTGGTCAAACTTGTCGCGGACTCTCTGGGGAACAGTGGATGGCTTATTTAATAGGCATTTTTGGAATGCCCCTGTGAGAAGCATCTCATCCTCTCTAGGCCCTGAGGGAGGCAGGAAGATCCACTTTCCCCATCAGATTTCCACTGTCCCTACTGTCGTCATATGGTATGTCACAAGATTTGGGCTCCGTCTGCCTCAGACTTGACACTCACTGGGCATGCTGTCAGGAGGGTCAGGCTCCATGTGAAAGCTAATGATTTGAATAATCCAACAAAGGAGGGGCCTCTCTTATGGGTGGTGAGTTCTCCCTTGTAAATCACGTTTAAGAGACCAGATGATGGGGCGCCTGGGTGGCTCACTCAGTTAAGCGTCTGCCGTCAGTCAGGATCCTAGGATCAAGCCCCGCATCAGGCTCCCTGCTCAGCCTGGAGCCTGCTTCTCCCTCTCCCACTCCCCCTGCTTGTGTTCCCTCTCTTGCTGTCTCTCTCTCTCTGTCAAATAAATAAATAAAACCTTAACAACAACAACAAAAAGATACCAGATGAATAAGGTGGGGTTCCTGCCTTGAGTAGAAATATGGAGCAGGTTTTCTTCTAAGCAGAGACTAGAGGTAAGGTCTTCATGCTCCTAGTGACCCCAGATGGTCTACCTGTGGCCACAAAATGAAGCCCTTCCTTCCTTTCAGTTTTATAGGCCAATAATCTCAATTTCCTACTGCTTTTTTGTATGACTAGGTGGAATAACTAGTAACTTGAGTAAGTGACCTATTAAAGTTTACCAACAGCTTGGGTCAATGTTCTCAAAATTATTCACCTCCTCTCTCTCTCTCTCTCTCTCTCTCTCTCTCTCTCTCTTAACTGGGTTTTTTTGTTTCCCTTCTGGAAAGTTGTAATGGTAAGAGATGGGGGCTAAAGGGACATTTGCAACAACCAACTGGACTGCAATCTAGAATGTTCTCAGACTACCACTCAAAAGTTTCTTTCAACTGTTACTGGGATTCTTGTGCAATTTCAAACAAATGATGCCTTCCCAACCTGGATGGCATGGACACAGCTTGCAGGTGGCCGAGGATTCTAGGCAGTAGAAACAGGTGCCATTTATGGAGCACACACTATGTTCTGAGTACTGATCAAGGTCTTTGACACACTGGCTCTCTCTTCATTCTCACAGCCCAGTGAGTGAGTCTCTATATAGCCTGGTTTTAGATACAAGGAGGCAGGGTCAGAGAAGTAAACCTACAGCCTGCCTTAGTTTACAGGTAGTAGAGGGTTCAACTGAGGTTGAAGCCAGATTAGAAGTGCTGAAAGCCTCCTTGATTCATTGACAGGTAGGGAAGCACACCAAGCGTCCCCTTCCCGGGGTATCCCATTCAGAGAAGAGACGGGGCGGTCCTACCAGGAATGCTGGAGCCAGGACATGTGCCTTTAGACAGTCACGGTGTGGTTTGAGGACATGGTCCTGCATGAAAGAACGCAATCCAGAGACACACCTGCCGGGGATAGCCAGGACTGTGACATGGGGAAACAATCTGAAGGGACTAATTAAAAGTTTAAATGAGCAGTTCTTGGGCACCTGGGTGGCTCAGTGGGTTAAAGCCTCTGCTTTCGGCTCAGGTCATGATCTCAGCGTCCTGGGATCGAGGCCCGCATCGGGCTCTCTGCTCAGCAGGGAGCCTGCTTCCTCCTCTCCCTGTCTCTCTGCCTGCCTCTCTGCCTACTTGTAATCTCTCTCTCTCTGTGTCAAATAAATAAATAAAATCTTTAAAAATAAATAAATAAATAAATGAGTAGTTCTTTACATCAGCAATCCTGCTGTTAGCAATTTACCTCGTAGAAACAAAACCTCTGTTGATAAGGGTAAATGAGCTGGGTGTGTGTGTGTGTGTGTTTACAGCATTTTTTGTATTAGCAAAAATTGGAAACAATTTTAAATCTACCAAAAGAGGAATGGATGGCTAGGTTGTGTTGCACTGGACAACAGGATATTCCACACCGTTAAAAGGACTATGTTATAAAGGCCAAACTTGTCAATCCTGCACTTTAAATACACACAGTTCATTGGATCACAGTTATACTTCGATAAAGCTGTTTTTAAAAAGATCCTTTTAGATGCACGGGTGTTGACCAAAAAGATGCTCATTTTATATGTCTTAATGAACAAAAGCAAGTTTCAGTATAAACTGTGTGATATGATTTCATCTGGGGTCTCAGCAATGGAGGTGCAATGACATAGGCATCCACGCATGCCTTCATGTAAGCGCAGGGAAAGCGTGGAAGGTCATTCCCTAATGATCTTGACAAGGAAGCTATAATTGGCAGGAAAAAAATGGGCAGACTATTAAATTGTTCTTTATACAGTTCTCTCCGATTTGACTTTTTACAAGCTTGTATTGCTTTTGCATTTAAAAAAATTATAAAAGCAAAGCCAAAATAGAGTCAGTGAATCAGCACAGGAGCCTATCCCGTCTGCCAGCCTGGAGAAAATTATTTGCCTGGGAGGGAACAGGTACCTGGGGGCTTCACTGTCTCTTCAGGCTGGCGAGGGACAGTGGGCAGGGGCTGTCGGGACCCACCACGCGGCAGGCCGTGTTGCGGGAGGCGGGGCAGCCCGAGTTTGGAAGAGGGACATAAAGGTCAGAGGCAATAGAAAATGTATTTCCTTTCCCAAATGTCTGCATGATAAAATGTAGGATTTTAATAAATTCACAGGGTGGGAATTATTAGCAGTCTGAGCTTTTATCGCTGCCTCAGGCATTGGACTGACCCCACCAAGACCCCACTTTCCTTAGCGACAGCAGGATGATTTTCTGTTTCATAATCTTTTCTCTCATTGTGGGAGGAAAAATAAATTCCCCAGGTGGCCTCCCTGCAGCCCCAGCCCAGCGGACTGAACGAGAGCAGGATTTCGTCCACTCACTCAGCCGGCAAACATTTATTGAGCACTATTTTCCTATCTTTATTATTTTGTTTGTAACAGGCAGTGAGGATATTAGAATTCCAAGAAATGTTCTGGACAGCACACGTAGGAGTGAAGTTAGAGAAGAAACGGAGACCAGGCAGGGTGATCAAGACTGGCAGGAACTCATAACCATTCATTCCTTCCTTCCTTCATTCATTTATTCCGAAGGAGAATTTGCAGACAGAGATTCTGAGCTTCAAAAGGAAAAAATGGTGAGCTTTACAATGGGGAAAATAAAACAAGGCCAGGTCGCTGTGGCTCTTGAGAGCAGGTAGGATGCAAGGGGCAGGGCTGGGCACGGTGTGAGGACGTGTTTAAACGTTAGAACTGGCCACGCCCAGGCAGTGTTGGGGAGCACGCCTCCCCGCGGGGCCCCAGTGGCGGTGCAGGCCATTGTTGAAAGTGTGGTGGAGGGCGCCTGGGTGGCTCAGTGGGTTAAAGCCCCTGCCTTCGGCTCAGGTCATGATCTCAGGGTCCTGGGATCGAGGCCCGCATCGGGCTCTCTGCTCCGCAGGGAGCCTGCTTCCTCCTCTCTCTCTGCCTGCCTCTCTGCCTACTTGTAGTCTCTCTCTCTGTATCAAATAAATAAATAAAATCTTAAAAAAAAAAAAAAAAGAAAGAAAGTGTGGTGGAAAGGCCTCAGCTCTCTGATGGAGGCTTCGCCAGGGAACCTTGCAGCTACGACCTTCTGAGACTCCCTGACTGTTCCCTGCTGGAGTGACGTCATGGAGGCCAGGCCCGTGGCCCTTCCCCCCAACCTCCACCCCCACCATGGGGCTCCCAGCTGAGGCTCTCTGGCTCCCCCGCCTCGAACCCGGGCCTCTCCCTGAGTCTACTCTAAGGGCACCTGCCACTTCTGAGGGCACCTGGGGCAGATCCCCTGGTCACTGCCCTGAAGAGCAGCCAGGAATGACACAGTGATGCTTGGCCGAGGGCCTGTGCCCGGCAAACATGTGGCCCTGCGCACCGTGCATTTATTCAGTGGAGAAAAGCCTCCTAGCATCTTCCACTCTGTTCTGGGCTGAGGACTAGAACAGGGGCAGAAACAAGTTCCTTCCCGGAGGTGCTCTCGTTCGGGGGAGGGGCAGGGCAGGTGTTGGCTGTGACGGGAACTCCAAGTGGGAGGTAGAGAGTTCTGGGCGCTGCTTTAGGTAGGATGGGGAGAGCCAAGATCCCAGTGACCCCCGGGGAGGGGAAGGGGAGAGCCGTGCGGGAAGTTCTGAGAAAAGCCAGGCGGTCAGTGTAGCTGGAGCACGGAGAGCGTCTTAGTCCTCTCGGGCTGCCATAACCGAATACCACAGACTGGGCGGCTTCAACAGCAGAAATGTATTTTCCTGCAGTTCTGGAGGATGGAAGTCCAAGATCAAGATGCCGTCAGGGTCCGTTTCTGGTGAGACCTCTGGTCTCGGCTTATAGACGGCGGGCTCCTCGCCAGCCCTTCCTGTGGCCCTTCCTCTGTGTGTGCAGAGACTTCTGCCCCTGTCCCTCCCTCTTCTCAGAAGGGCACCAGGCCCTTGGGTAAGGGCCTCCCCCCAGGGCTTCATGTAACAGTAATTAATTCCCTAAAGGCCCCTGTCTTCAAATACGGTCACTTTGGGGGGTAGGCTTTCAACATTTGAATTTGGGGGAGAACTGTTCACTTGCTGATGGTGAGCCCAGGAAGGGGGTAGAGGATGAGATGAGATGATGGGGTGTACCCATAAGCAAATGGCAGTGGTCACGGAGCAAGGGGCTGCGAGGGGACCATGGGGGGGATGGGAAAAAATGACCGCTGCAGGGCCGTGGTGTTCTGCTGGTGGGAGGAACGGAAGCCAGGGCCCCAGCAGAAGTGCTGGCCTCTGATAGGAATGCAGACACATCATTCTCTGTGACAGGAGGGAAGGCGGGAAATTGGGTACAGATGCCGCTGGGCCTGTGGGGGCGGGAGGTCTGGTGACAGGAGGGTGACAGACTTCTCTTCTGGTTGCTTCTATCTTCTCCGTGAAGTGAGATTCAAAGGCCCCAACCAGGACTGAAGGGTGGATGATGGGCCGGAGGGCGGGGGCAGGGGAAGGGTGTGCAAGGGTCCCCTCAGAGAACAACAGAAGGACACGTGGCGCGGGGACTCTGGGAGCGTCACCGAGGAACACCAAGGGCCCATTGGGGGTCCGTGCTCATCACGGACGGTGAGACCAGTCAACACGACGGTGTGTTTTCCTCGCATTTAGGGAAGGAGGGGGACGATAATTGCATTTAACCGGGTTGGGATTTAGTCAGGCAAACCCAAAAAGAGGGTCCCAGTGGTGAGATGGGCCACAGGAGCTCGGCCAGGGCGGGAGCAGAATGGTACTATGAGGCTGGCGATAGGGAAGAGATGGTAGATTCTTAGCAGTGCCAGGAGGGAAAATGATGAGCCCCATTTTGCGGGTAAATAGACTGAGATTCGGAAACGTCAGTCGTGTACATGGTCAGTAGAGGAACTTTATTTAGAAGGTGACTTCCAGGAAGGTGAGAAACTGCAAAGGGCTTATATTGGCAAGGTCTCTCTTTTTCCTCTTTTCTCCTTCCCTCCTCCCTCCTCCCTCCACACTGGAGAGGGTGACCCACTGTTCCAGGGCCAAGGATTTTCCCAGAACCTGGAGCTGTCCATGGTAGAATTGGGAGAGCTGAGACAAACAGCACTGTGGGTCTAGGACCCAGCAGATTGTCTAGCCAAATGCACCCCCTTCATAGACCCCCCACAGCCTCCAGCTTCCCAGGTCCTCTGTTGCTGAGGGGAACTTACCAGTGAAAGGTAAATGGAGCCCCAGTGCATTTTGAAAGCAGTATCAGGGAGAGAATGAGAGGAAGAGGGTGTGAGTGAGAACAAGAGGGAGAAGTAACAGAGGCAAACCGAACTTGCCCCTACCTCCCACCCTGCGTGATCATGCCAGCTATGA
Organism: Ailurus styani; assembly: GCA_002007465.1. Lineage (NCBI taxonomy): Eukaryota > Metazoa > Chordata > Mammalia > Carnivora > Ailuridae > Ailurus > Ailurus styani. The sequence continues at coordinate 3,541,202 of LNAC01000022.1, forward strand.
TCCAGAGCCCTCTCTTGCAGACCAGGGAGTCCGAAGTGAGGGGACAGAAATAGGGCCAACGATCACATCCTATGCTACCTGTTTAAAAAAAAATAGAAACTATATTTTTTAGAAGATTTTATTTTATTTGAGAGAGAGAGAGAGAGGGAGAGAGGAGGGGCAGAGGGAGAAAATCCCAAGCAGACTCCACACTGAGCTCAGAGCCTGACCTGGGGCTCGATCTCACAACCCTGAGATCATGACCTGAGCCAAAATGAAGAGTAGGATGCTTAACCGACTGAGCCACCCAGGTACCCCAGGAATTATATGCTTTGGATAGGTGACCTATTTTGAATAGGTAACCTCCAAGGGTCAAAATTCAAAGGGTATCAAAGAGTATGCAGGGAAGCTCTCCAGTGCTCTGGCCAGAGGCCACCTCTGTTATCAGTTTCTTGTGTTTCCTTGCAAAGATGCTCAAGAATATAATGTTCTTTGCATATAAAGCTTGTATCTTGCTCTTTACACGAAACAGAAGGTCATGGAGGCCATTCTCAATCACTACATAAAAGAATGCATCCCCCACCAGAACATAAGCTCTGCAGGGCAAGGAGTTTTGACTGTTTTGTTCATCCTTCTATCTTCAGCACCGAGAGCACTGCCTGACCCAAAGGGAGAATTCAGTCCATGTTGAATGAAATGAACAAATCTTTTGCTCTTCTCGGGCATTCCACTGAACACACGAGCCACAATTTATCAAATTGTATCACTTGTGGCTTTTCGGTTATTTCCACACTTTTGACTGCATAATTGATGCCATGGTAACATGGGACGCACATGCCACTTCATATCTATCTGTAAACCAAATTCTGGATTCTGTGAATCTATCTGTAAACTCAGTTCCTGGAAGTGGGATTGCTGGGTCAAGGGTAGGTGTTTTTTTAATTTTTGGGAGATAGGGCCAAATCCTCCTCTTGTATAAAAACCTCGTGATTTATCCATGCATTTACTATACATTTTACGTATTATCTTTTTCTTTGGTTTGAAGCCACCTTCCAATGTTCTGCTCATCGAGCCCTCCCCTGTCGAATACACATATGTCACAGCAGCATTTCCCACCCGTGTGTGGCTGTTTCTTGTTTTATGGGCTATTATGAGCATTGCTGTGGCATCTGAGGCCAGACTTTCCAAGGGTGTTGTGCACATCAGAGAGGTCACAGACCAGCATTCAGGGGTTCAGTACCCTTGGACTGGTGGGTGGGGAGGGGGGAAAGGGAGAGAGCCTCAGCTTAGGCACTAGTATTTTGGAGAGGAGCTGGGGATATCCAGGGATCCCCAGCTGCTTAGCTTTCTTTCCTCGGGAAATTTCGCCTCAAGTCCCCAGGGATTTACCATTCCATTTACCACTATTCCTTCTATCAGTCTCTCCTTTATTAAATTCCCAGCTCACTCTAATTACTTATTGATTAGCCCCAGGAGACCTCTAGGCTAGATGGGGCAGCAGGGATATTTCTTCCTGAGCCTCAGGTAAAAGAAGAAAATGGTTCAGACTTTGCAAACTCAGATTCCCAGCAATTTGCCCCATCGCTCTGTCCTGGCCGATACTTGGTTTCCTTCCAGCAATGATGCATTCCCTCCAAATGATGTTTTAATTCCTACTCACATTTAGCACTACTGTGGCAATGTCTGGCTAGACAGTGAGAGCTCTCATAAGCTTCCAAAGGTCTACTCTTCAAGAGACATTTGAGGGTGCCTGGGTGGCTCAGTGGGTTAAAGCCTCTGCTTTCGGCTCAGGTCATGATCTCAGCATCCTGGGATCGAGGCCCGCATCGGGCTCTCTGCTCAGCAGGGAGCCTGCTTCCTCCTCTCCCTGTCTCTCTGCCTGCCTCTCTGCCTACTTGTAATCTCTCTCTCTCTGTGTCAAATAAATAAATAAAATCTTTAAAAAAAAAAAAAAAGGTAAGAATCCGAATAGAGAAATACACAACATAAAAAATCTGAACTACATATTAATTATTATTCCATTGAAAATATTCATAGANCCCCCCACCCCGCAGTACATTCCTGCTAGTCATTTCCACACACCCGGAGCGATGATGATGGTCTCTGGAGGTGTGGGGGAATAAATAGGGAGCTTGTGCTCAGAGTCTTTTATTCAGACTCTCATCCATCCATTCATTCACCCAGCCAGCCCCTTCTCTGGAGCATTTGAGCACCACTTGGAGGCAGGCTTTGGGCAGGTGCAGGTGGAGGAGAGCAGAGGATGAACAAGACGATCGGGTCCAAAGAGCCAGAATCCTGCCTTCGTTACCTCGCTGTGATGAAATGCCATTCACAAAAGCATCAGATCAATTTCAGATCTCAGTGAACACACAAACTCTTCCCTAAAAGGAGACAGAGTTGGGGTGGTGGGGGTTGTGCATTTTTCAATTTTGGTATTTGGCCCTCATTTCCTAATCTTTGAGTTCCCCTCAATCCATAGTAACAGCATAGAGACCTACTATGTGCAAGATTCCATGCTAGATGCAGTGGGAGGTTTTTTGTTTTTGTTCTTGTTTTTAACTAATGTGTCAAGCGTTGAAGTAACCAGCACCTAGAACAGTACCTGACACAAAGGAGGCATTCAGTAACTATTGAATGAATTGAGTGAATCCTTTGTTCTTCATGGTATTCTGCAGAATTTCTGCAGTTTCTTTAATTGTAAGAATTAATTACACTTTCTTTAATTGTACCCTTTTAGATAGAGGTTAAAGCCACTGGGTGAGGGAAATACGGGGATTTGGGGGATACAGGGAGCTGAGTTCCAATGCTGGATAGTTCAGGACAAAGCCAGCCTGACCTTTCTTTGCAACATCTCAAGCAGTTTGTGACACACATTAACAAGGCAAGCAAGACTTGGGAAGGAAATGTTTCAGATATCTGGAAGAACTGATGTTTCCAGCCCCCTCAAGCATTTTAGAATCGTTCATTTACATTCAAGTGGTCAAAAGCTAATTTTAGATCATTCCCATCTATTCCTGAAACCTAAGGACTTTTGAGTGAAAAAAAACAGACGAATGAGTTTTGTGAGCTGGGTTTGAATTATAGCATGCTTCCAAAAATGATGAAGCAGTGAAGCGGATTCTCGGTTCTGACTTTTTCACAAATGCAGCCTCATCCTCCCACAATTAGTCCCCATTAATGAGCCCTCACTGTCTTTGCCAGAATGTGAGATCTGTGATCCCTGGAGCAGTGCCTCTTCTGATTTACCTCTCCCTGCGTGTGGAATCAAAGGCAGGAGTTCATTAAGCAAATTAATAGGAGAGACGCAATTTCAAAAGAAATATTTAGCCTATCAAAGGAGGTAGGGAGGACTTTTTTTTCACACATTTTACAAGTCATTCACTCACAGGTAAACTGTGCTTGTGCTAATTAGAAGTCATTCTTTGAACTCATAAAGCGTGTCCCCACTGGACCTGTATTGGAGTCTTTGTTAGATAACCTGAAATCACTGTGTGCCCCTTCGTATAATAAGTAAAATAAAATATCCCATATTTCTTTCCATCGTGAGGCAGTGAGGTGTGGAAAGACTTCAGGCTCTCTGTTTAAGTGCCCATGTTACCATTTTCTGGTAAGCACTCACCAAGCATTAAAGCGATGTTTCTGAAACAGAACCAGATGCATCATTTGGGTCGACTTTCTGAAGCTCAGAGCCTCAGTTTCCTTGCCTAAGAAAACTGGACTAATCATCCTGAAGTGTTAAGGATTGTTACCAAGGCAAACGCTCCGAGGGTACCAGGCGTTGATTGTAGGTCCTTGGCGAATGTTAGCTCTTCGACTCCTCATAACAATTCACTGGCATATATGGTCTGATGAGCCACCACTGGAATGTTCTCCATTTCTGTGGAGTTGGACAAATGATCTTGAATTTGACTCTGTTGTTGGGAGTGGGGGTGCGGTGCTGCAAAGACTGGAGGTGCCAGGGTGAGGGTTGCACCCCACTGGCAGGAATCCCGCATTCGGTCCTCTTGAACAGCTCTGATGGCCCCACAGCACCCCTCCCCACATGCCCCGCTGT
>LNAC01000022.1:3545411-3648511 GCA_002007465.1 Ailurus styani
GGGGCGCCGGTTCATTAAAAAAAAAAAAAGGGGGGTGGGGGGCGGGGGGCGGGGGGCGGGGCACAGACCCTATGGCTCTGCCTGGTCTGCCTCCCTCCTGTTTCTTCCTCTGCCCTCCCAACTCCCAGGAATCTGCCTGAAAAAGCACTCCCTCCCGCACCTGCCAGCATCACAGCTCTATCCCTGGGCTCCAACCACCCTCGGGTGACTCTCCTCCGGGCAGACCCTGTGCTCTGTAGGACAGACCCCCTCGCAGTCTGGGGGACAGAGTTTAAATTGTAGGTACACTGAAAGAAAACCCATTTCTTCCTGTGATCAGATCTCAAAGGAAAGGTCAGGCAGATAAATAACTTTGAGGGAGGAAATGATGTTGTCCCAATAGCACATGCCCATACTAAGAAGGAGCTTCTGTCCCTTAAGTTGTGCTTTCCCATCTGCTGTTAAGTCAAGTCACAGAGGTTAACCCTTAAAAAACCAGGATAGGGAAGGGGAAAAAGCCAAACTGGAGGGCAGTTTTAGGTGAAGTGCCAGCATAAGCCTGAGCTGCTGTATTATTTACCTTAGATGCCAGCTGGTCATTGGCTTCGGCCCCTGGGGGCACGTTAACTCTCTGGCACCTTTGCTTTCTGTAGATGGCTAAGTGGCTCCCAGAGCCCAGGATCAACCTCTGAAGATGGGGCAGGTATGAGCCAGGAGGAGCAAAGCATGCAGAAGGGGGCACTGGGTGGACAGAACGTGTAAAAGGGATTCCGGTGGTGTCTGCTCTATCATAGTGCGAATCTCACAGCATTTTAATTTTCTCTGAGCTCTTAGAGAGCAAAGACTTGAAATCCAAAGGTGCCTAAGAAAAGTAGTTGCTCAGTAAATATGTGTTGCCGTATGGACCAACCGGGACAAAGGATGACAGACCCGGAGTACTGACATGCAGCTTACGGTGAAGATGTGTTCTCTCTCAAGATGGTAAAGCCCGGCTGGAAGTCTCTATACATTTAGCATTATTTGATTTTAAATTTAAATTTTAAATTAACACATGCCTATTCCGGCTCAGGACTCTTGTCTTTAGGATGAGCTTTTAAAGACCCATTTTGTGTCCTGAAACCAGATGTGGATTCTTTTTGCCCAGATCCCGGCTTAGAAACTCTCTGGATTCTCACCTGGCTCTTGTGAGCCATTTCATCTTCATTGATCAAATCAGAGACCAGATCCAGGGTCCCCACTCCTTTGGAGTCAGAGGCTTATTTATGAACGCAGAATATCTTACAGACCCACTTTTGTAGTTGACTTTGGTATTCATTGTTTAAACACCGAACAGCATTCATTGAACATTATGTTCAAGAGAACATGTAGTGGCTCTTTTAAATAAACTCACATTTTATCAATCAAAACATTTATGCTAATTTTCCAAGCGTAGCGGCAGTCAGGCAAGCATGATGAATTTATTTATTTATTTATTCTACTAAAAATTATTGGTGCATTTGAGGATGGCCCCAGAGCCACCGTGGGGGGCCTCCTTCCTGCCCCAAGGTGGTGGTTGGTCATCTGTAATCAAATCAGAGGATGCCTGTCTTTCCAAATAATTATAACAGCTCACAGATGACTTCACACTTAGATGAGTCTCATTTAATCATTACAAAGTCGGGAGTCCTGACTTGAGATTAGCCCGGGGCCGCCTGGGGAGCAGGTGGTCCAGACTGCAGGCATTAAATTGTCTGAGAGTTTTTTCAGCGGAGGCAGAGAGAAGCAACATCTTTGAGATGAGATCTTGAGGGAAAGAAGAAATGCGAAGGGCAGGGTGGAAATCCGCTGGCGTTCCTGCTCCGTGGCCCAGCCCCGCGTTCTTGCCACACCCCATGTGAGGGAAGGGACGCGGGCCGAGGCCTGGAAGCTGTTTTGTGCAGGTGCCGGATGAAGGAGGAGCTTTCTGCCCCATCCCTCATGGACCACAGAGCCTCTGGCCGACTCCAGATGCAAGACGAGACCAGCTGCTCATTTGTGCAAAGCAGCTGGACATGCCACGGGATGGTTGCTCTACCCCGACCAGCCCAGCGTCTTAAAACACCCAGCATGTCCTTCTCTCCCACGGTCCTGGGAAGAGTCTGGACCCAGCTGGCCCCTCCAGATGCTGGCCTCACTTGGGTCTCTCTTGTGGTGTGGGCAGAGGACAACCGTGGCTGGGGACACCTAGAGGCTCAGCTGGGAAGCCAGCTAGGACAGCTGGTCTGCCTCCCTCTGTCATTTCAGGGCCTTTTCACGTGGTCTCCTCAGAAAGGTTGGCTGATGTCATCCGTGGAGGCTCGGGGTCATTAAGAACACAGAATGCAAGTGGAAAGCCCAGAAGGGAGCACAGCCAACCCCTTCTTCTATCAGTTCCGCAAGTCACAGAGCTTTCGGGCCACGTTCGGTGTGGAAGGGGGTTACGCCAGCTACGAGGTGTGGTTCAGTGCATGGCACGGGAACCCCGGTTTGGGGGCTCCAAGGGAAGGCACCTGGGCCTGGAAAGGAACAGGCTCCCCTGCCAGACCCAGGGGCTGTCACACTGGTGAGGTGCTGCCCTCATGTGGTTGCCTGGGGTCAGCACAGGCACAGAGCAGAAGCTTGAACTAGGGCTACGTGTCTTGGAGCGGGGTGAGGTCTCTAGAGTCCCACGTTAAGGCAATAGTAGTAAAAACAAACAAAAAAGTGCTTTCTTCCTATCGACGTGATGCATCGCATCCGTAGGCTGAGGAATCTTAGGTCACCTAACAGCACTGAAGGACGGGGTGGAGAGAGAGGAAAAGATGCTGGCATTCAGGTTACTGTAGCTGGGAATCATGGAAGTGTCCACCTGTACATGATCTGATCTTGACAATGATCCTACCCTATTCCTGAGTCTATTTCAACATGTAGAAACGAGGCTTAAAGAAGTGAATTCACTCCTGAAGGCCACACAGCTAGCAAGTGGCAGAGCCGGGACTGAAAATCAAGCCGGTGTGATTCTAATGGCTTGATTTTCCCCCACCTTTCTGAGCTGCCCCTCCTCCTTCCCCCATGCATCGACAGCTCTGCCTGAGTCCATGCCCCGCAGAAAACCTCCTAATGGGCCCGAAACCTGAATATTTAATGTTGTCACTATGGCTTTTCTTCCTTTTAATTGAGGCTTTTACCAAAGGGACATCTTCCCTTTCCTCCGCATATTGTCCCTGGCTCACTAATGACATGTTTATTCAACACAGGGCATGGAGGCTATTTGTTCTGACAGCTGTCCCACCTGCGCGCCCCCACCCCCACCCCCATGTGCGAGGGTGTGGAGGGCAGAGCTGTATCAACCACAGCTGAAAGCAGAGGGCAGGCAGCAGGGTGGCCCCGTGTTTTGCTATTCGGCTGACACCAGGGCAGAGCAAAGACCCAGGAGGGGTGTTGTGACAAGCGCGGGGTGCCCGCTTGCTGTGCAGGGCTCGGCAGCGTTTTCCGGACCCGGCAGCCGGCTTGCTCAGCATGAGAAATGCTGGTGAAGGTGATGATGGCTGAGACGGATTCAAGGTGATGCTAAGGTTCCTGTTTTCCTTTTGTGAGAAGAAAACAAAGGGACAGGAGTGTGCTCTTTATTTAAGGCTATGGGAGTGTGTGTTGGGGGGAAGTATTGATAATTTTCTACTTATTAATCCAAACTCAGCTACCTCTTCTACACATTATTGGGTGTCTAATAAGCATTTCAAACTTGTCATGTCCAAAGTCAAATTCTCGACCACTCACCTTTACTCTTTTTTATAGCTTGTTTCAACGGAAGTACAATTTACATCCAAGTAAAATGCACAAATTTTTTGTTTTTTAATGCACAGATCTTAAGTGTACAGCTTGAAAGAGTTTTACCTATGTGAACATCCAGGTAACTACAGAATATTTCCATCACCTGGAAATTGCCCTTATATCTCTTTCTGGTTAATACCCACCACCCCCTGGGGTAACAACTAGTCTGACTTTATTCACCGAGGATTCATTATGCCTCTTCTGGAAGTTCAGTTATGTGGAATTGTAGAGTATGCATCATTTTGTGTCTGGTTTCTTTCATTTAATACAATTTTTGAGATTTGGCCACGTTCCTGTGTCAATACTATGTTCTTTTTTATTTTTATTTTTTTACTGTGTTCTTTTACGTTGTAAGGTTTTCATTGTCTCACAATACCAGAACCTTGATGGACATTTGTCTTGTGTTCAGCTGTGGTCTGTATGCATCTCTTCTCTTCCTTTCCCTCAGGGACATACCTAGGAATGGAATTCCTGGTAAATAGGATGTAGGCGTAGGCTTACCTTTATTGTAATTGCTAGCCAGTTTTTCCAACATGGTCTTACACTCCTACCAGTGAAGGATGAGAATTTCACTGGCTTCTTATTTTTGCAAATACTTGGAATTTTTCTTGGAGTGTATAGTAGTATCTAATTTTGCTTCAAAATTTCACTTCCCGGTGGAGTTCTGAGGTTGAACAGCTTTCCATTGGCTTATTGACAAATTGGGTATCTTCTTTCATAAGTTACCTGTTCAAATCTTTTGTCCATTTTAAAAAATTCGGTTGTTTGTCTTTTTCTTACTGATTTATAGGGCTTCTTTTTGTATTGCAGACATGAGTCCTGTATGAGATACGCGTCACCCATGTTTCCTTCCTGGCTGTGGTTTTGCTATTTCACCTTCTCAGTCATGTCTTCTCATGTGACCTCATGTCTTGTCTCTCATTTACTTTCCCTGGCCCTTTCACACTTCCTCTGTCCCTTCCTGTGGCCTTCAGGCTGCTCCTGACACATGCCAAGAAGGTCCTGACCTCCGTGCCTTAGTGGCCACTCTCCCCTCCCTCCAGGGTGTCCGCCCCCTCAAGCCTCCGGGTATCTGGATGGTTCACCCCCTTGCCGTGTCTGGCTCTCTGCTCAAATGGTGTCTTCTCAGAGAGCTTTCTCTAACCCCTGCATCCAGAACAGCTTTCCCCAGGCCTCTTACCCTGTCTTATTTTTCCTCGTAGCATTTACAACCTTATGTGTATGTTTATTTATTAACTAGTTTGCCTCTCCCCCACTTGACTCTCTAACTCTGTGAAAGTAGGGGCCGGGTCTGTTTTGTTCCTTATGAGCCTCCAGCACCTAGAGAGTGCCCAGCACTCATTAGATAGTTTAAACAAAGTCGTTGAATGAAACACTGAAATTAGTAAGGATAAGTACGAGTATGGTGTAGTAACAAATAACCCCCAAATCGCAGTATTTAAAACATCCAAAGTTTTCTCACCCATGCTATATGTCTAATACAGAGGGGTCAGAGGGAGAATTCTGTTCATTATAGTTATTCAGATACCCAGGTTGACAGAGAACCCACCCTTTTACGATGCCACCCTCTCAAACACTGCTTCTTAGGTTTGCCATGGTAAGGGATGAGAACATGGAGAATAGAGCACTGACTGTGAACTTACTTCAACCAGAAGTCACACATACCACTTGTGCTCACATTTCGATGTCCAAAGCCAGGCAAGGGGCCAGACCTAACTTCAAGGGGTGTGTGCCTGTAGAGAGAGGAGAACTAAAAATCCCAGCAAACACCAGTGATGTCCACCACCATGAATGAAAGTATGAATGGATGAAAGTATGAATGAAATGAATGAATGAAAGTATGAATGGATGCCCAGACGCTCAAATGAATGAATGAATGAATGAACAAATGAATGAATGAATTCAGGAAATGAAAATGAAGAGATGGACCCTTGTAAGCAGTTGTTGGGCAGCTAACTTGTTAAACTTCTCTCATGACGTGGCATGGGACCAACACTGTCTTCTGTTCAGAAATGGCTGGGCAGAAGAATGCCTATAACCATGTTCTAAGGAGAAGAGGAACAGCACTGAATATTTTCTATGCTTTCATTGTATTCCAGGACAATACGCCTAGTGTTTATCATGATTACTAAATTAGATAGTACTTGCCTCATTTAACAATTGAGCCAACTAAGACCCAGAGAGAGAAAATATAGTCCAACGTCTTGCAACTAGCTGGCCAGACTTTGACTAAAACACATGCTCTCGCTACAGCATGCCAAGTTACAGACGTGGTCCCAATGCACACTACTCTGCAATCTTGTACCTCTCCACGAGGGTTATAGCTGGAATCACAGGCACTATTTCATTGTTTGTCTCTGTTGGCTTCTTACTAAAACCCAGAGACCCAAGCTATCCCACACATGGTCACCCTGGCCCATCGGGTCACTTTACCGATGCTATAACCTAACAATTTCCATCCATTCATGTTTCTTCATTTTTTTCATTCAGTAGACTACTCTTGAGTACTCCCGGTATGCCCCATTCCTCAAGTTACTAAAACTAAACACTTGATACAATAAATCAAGCTGTGTGTTCATGAACCCCCCCAGTAAATGCTTGGCACTGAGTCACACAAACCTTTGCATTGTGGTTTCTTCATTTGTTGGTAGACTGCGCCTTTTACAGAGAAGTATTCTGTGACTAAAATGATATGGTAACTATTAAAGCATTTTGGAAACTGGAGAGAAACGTAGAAACTGATTCTCATGTTATAATCATGTTTGTTGGCATCAAAGACAACTCAAAGCCTGCTGTCTTCTTAATTCTTCTGCTCCCAGAGACCCCCACTTACTTATTTAAAATCTTTAAACAAAAACACAAACTGGGCAGGACAAGTACTCTATTTCTAGAAATATTCCCTGGCCTAGCGGGATGAAAGGCATTCCTCCTGAATCTGCAGCCCAGCTTCTCAGGAGGTGAGTTTGAAGTTGGATCTGGGAAGGACAGGGGCCGGAAACTGCCCAACCCCACCCCAGCCCTGAGATTATTTGGAGAGCAAATCCCAACTCAAGGCAAGACTCAGCCCCCTCATACAACCTCAGATGAAATCCGGCTTCCAGCCTTGCCTGGAAGGCTTCACGTCCCGCATGGTCCACGTGTTGTACACGGACACTGTGATTGAAAGCTCACCCCTCCCACAGATGCCATCTTAGGCTTAGGCTTGTCTATTACAACAGCGTAGCTTAGTTTTCTAGCAGATGGAAGTAAAACTTCTTGTTCTAGGGAAATCAGCATATTATGACCAGTTCCTGACAGATGCAAAGGAAGCATCTTGAGAAGGGGCCCTGTCTTCTGATGTGCACTAGCAGCAGCCCCACTGCTGCGTGGGGATTTGGGGCAGTGGAATCGGTCACCCAGAACGCTCTGCAGAGCACAGCTTCATCAGATCCCTCCTAAGCCTCCTGGGTGCTGACTTGCCTGAACAGTCTCCCCTGTGCTCCCCACTTGCCCTCCTGCACACCCACTTCCCTGTAGAAGGTAGTCCATTGTCCCAAATACTCCCGTTGTGAACCAAAGGCATGGAGGCCAGTCTGTGACCCTAACAGTGCGAGGTTCTGATTTCCATCCTGGCAACACTGCACACATAGGGTCCCTCCCATCATTTTCAGGGAGGTCTCAATGGTGGACTCAGCCCACCCCCAGGGCTGCCAGCAGGGGCATAGAGGGATGGTGGGAGCTGCCCATTTCCAGTTCATTGAATCAAAGTCACCCTACACCCCCCACTTCTGCACCATGTGGGGAGTAGAATAGGACTTTGTACCCATCCTGAATTTGTTGAGGTGGGCGCTGTATAGACTGTGTCTCCTCAAAATTCATACGTAATCCCCTGTGTGATGAGTAGGAGGTGGGCCTTTGGGTGGTGATTAAGTCTGTCTTGGTGACTTAATAAAAGAGACCCCAGAGAGCCCCCTTGCCCCTCCCATCATGTGAAGACACAGCAGGAAGACTGTCTCTGAGCCAGGCAGTAGGTTCTGACCAGATATGCAATCTGCTGGCACCTCGATCTTGGACTTCCCCGGCTCCAGAACTGTGTGAAGTCCATTTCCGTTGTTCACCAGCCACAGTCTGTGGTATTCTGCGGTAGCAGCCCAGACAGAGGAGGCAGTAGGGAGAAGTCAGGTCCTCCGAAAGCATCTTCTCACTCTCCCCAATCACCAAGACACTTGGCAGGTGAGGGAGAGCCATCCCATCTCCGGGGTCCCCCGAGTCTCTCCCACTCTGGCCCTGGGGACCCAGAGATGTGTGTTCACAACATGCTCTTTCCACGAATAGAAGCCCCTCCTGAGATGCTAGAAACTGAGAGCTTCACTAAGTCTCTGGGTGGTTTCCTGAGACCGGGGTCGCTTTATCAGTCCTTTTGATTATTACTTTTAACCAGCTTACCCCCAAGGACAATAAGATGGTAATGTAATGATAGCCCTAACTCTGTTTATTAAGCATTTTCACCGAGCTGAGCAGGAGAGCCATTTCCCCATTCAATTCTCGCAGCACCCCTGTGAGGGAGGGGAAGCCCCCTGCATTCTACGGGGGAAGCAGCTGGGACATTTGGGGAGATCTCACATGCTCTCGGCTCAGAGAAGACTGTCAGCGGGGTCTTCTGAGCCGTGGACAGGGAGCAGCTCTTCGGATCGGGGGTTGGACACAGCATCTCACAAGCCCATAAAGAGGCCTCTGGATGGGAAGGAGTTGGCAGCCTTGAAGGCCCCAGGAATCTGCACAGGGCACCTCAGTGCCAGGCTCGACAGGGCCGCTGGGCCTTCCTGGAGTAGAGAGCCAGCATCACCTGCTGCTTCCACGTTGCTCCCACCTTTATCAGGACTGTTAGTACTCCTGGTGCGTGGGAGGCATCCCAGAGCCACCCCTCAGTGCCAGAAACGTTATCAGCAACTGCGCACTTGTCAGCCACGGCATGCTAAAAGCCTCCCCCATCCCAGCCTTGCCCCGCTGAACAGCAGGCTCCCACTCTTTTTGCCTTTGCTCCTTACCTATATTTTGAGCGGGAAGAAAAGTGTATATTTTTTTTCCCGTTAATATCCATTTTACAACCATTTGGTGCAAGAGCTGAGAGCTGTCAGAGCAGTAATGCATTGCATCAAATTAACATATTTTCCTGAAATGGTAATTACACCCTTTTTGTGTGCCTCTGAATACACATTTTTTGAAGTGTGAATGAGGCGCTGACATCAAAGTCTCCCCTTAAATCATCGTTATTAGTGCATCTGTCCAAATGATTCACGGGAAATAGCTGGCAGCGGTTTTTAAGTTTAGAGGAATTTAAAGGTGAGCCACAGAGCTTCTTTAGAAAAGTTGGACTGCCCGGCATCTTCAACTTGTGTTTGTTCCCTCACACCCTAGAACTGTTCCCCGGCCGGTGATGCTAGTCAGTTCAGTTCAACGCATCTTTATTGAGCATCTACTATATTAAAGCTCCTTGTTAGGGCACTGATTCAGAACAAGACATTTGTTCCTGGCCTCAGTCCCCGGGGGAAGGACAGACAGATGGCCCGAAGAGAGAGAATTCAGGAAATGACATTCAGACACGGAAGATAGAGAATAATTTGAGTGTGCATGTTGGGGGAAGGAGATACAACCACCGAAGGCATCTTCAGAAGGTGTCATTGGGGCTGGACCTTAAATATAGAGCACTGAGGACAATAAACACATTCCCGGTTCAGAGAAGGATCCCTAAAGCATGAGTCTGGGAATGGTGAGAACCCAGTTTTCAGTGCCTGGCATCATAGCAAAGGATCATAGCCAAGGGAGCTTAAGGAGATGTTCTCTGTATCTTAGGCCCCTCAGAAGGGGCGTACGAATGGCGGTGTGGCTAGAACATAGGGACAGAGGCGGGGGAGTGGGTGGCGGGTGGTCGGGCTATCATGGGACGTGTCATAAGCCAGTGAAGATTTGAGTCTTTACTTAAAGAGCCAGAGAAGCCACAGAAGTTTTTAAGGAGTGGAGGGACATGGACAGATTTGTCTGTGAACCATCACTCTGGTCACTAAGTAGATAATAGGTTGAAAGCAAGGGAGTGTCAGGAAGCTTGAGTTAGGAGGCTGTTGCTAGAATCTAAGTAAGTGATCCGGGCCTAGACTGGGACAGTGGCAGAAGGAATGGAGACAAATGGATGGTTTTAACAGGTGTCATTAAGTGTGTAAGTGGGCCACACTTAATGATCAGTTGGAGTGATTGATTGTGTCAATGGAGAAGGAGAATCACGATTCTACAGATGGTGTTAAAGGTGGTAGAGAAATGGAGAGGGAGATCAGGGGCTGGAGAGAAGTTGATGAGTTCCATCAGGACACGCTGACTTCCCAGGCCTTCCAGCCACTTTGTTTCTGTATCTGGATGACGTCTCTGTCATTTTAACAACGTGGTTTGGTTCTTCTTGTTTTGGTGCATAGGGACACTCATAGGGACATGGTCTTCTCTTGGACATGGCTGTTTCGGTGGCAAGAAAGTGATATATGCGGGAACTGGCTCCTGTGAGAGATGAGAGAGATGGAAGGACACAGTGGCACCCCACAGAAATCCAGGAACAGTGACTCAAATTTGGAGAGGCTGCATGTAAAGCAGAATGAAAAAGATAGCAGGTTGAAATCATTCCTTCCTTCTCACTCCAGTTCCAAGGGTTGTCTGTGACTAGTCCTAATGCCCCAGCAGGAATTTAGTGAGAGCCCTACCTGTGAAAATTTGGATGATTCCATAGCTTCGTTGTAACCAGGGCCTGCAGTTCCCCTGCCCAGCTCTGTTCATATTCTTTGCACTGGTCCAAATGGTCAGGGCATCCCAGTCCTGCCCGTGGCCTTGGCGGTCATGACCACACAATTCCAAGGGCCCACATTCCCATGGAGACTTAATCTTTGCAAACCAGGGCCTTATCTTTATTCTTCATTTATTTATTTAAAAAAAGTAAAAAGTCAGAAGAAATCACGAATGGTGATAATAAATAACAGTGAAGCAACAACATTTGGTTGTTTTGCATTAGGTTTCTAAAAATATATGCATAAAAGAAATAGAGTACAGATCAAGTTAAAGTCCTCCTTGTTCCTCCCAGTCTCTGCCCTCCATGCCTCAAGCCATCAAGATCCATGAATTTGGTTGATTCCCTTCCTGTTCATTGTATTTAAACTTTTACTGCACCCATAAACATAATGTAATACTGTTTGGTATGTTTTTATTTAACATAAATGGCACCATTCAGTATGTAATGTTTTACAATTTGCCTTTTTTCCCCACTTGGTATTGTTTTCAAGATCTATTTATATACATTCACATAGCTCTAGTTGGTTTAATTGCTGTATAATATTCCGTTTTAGGAATACACTGCCATTTGTTTACCCATTCCCTTACTGAAGGACATTTGTGTTGCTTCCAAATTTTTGCCATTACCCACAATGCTACAGTGAATATCCTTTTACATACTTCATTATGTGTTTATACATAAGTTTCTCTGGGGTGAATTGGGTATATTAAGCATATACCTAGGAGTGGAATTGTGAATTGGTGCGTTAGTGAACATGTTCATTTTTTTATTTGGTTAGGTATTGCCAGATTTCTCCTTGTCAGGAGTGGGGGCGAAGGAGTCAATATAATCACCTTCAGACAGCGTGTCACCCACCCAGAAATTTTTATACACTTCCTTTTGCCGATATGACATGGACCCCAGTGAGAATTACTGCTTTAGAGACACGTTCTTGGAAGGCAATGTGTCCCAGGCTTGGATGTGCTGTAAGAGGAAGGGATTGGAGATAATTGGCTTTAAGATCACAAAGACATAGCCAATTTGTTTTGATGTCTTTACCTGGGCGACCAAATCCCTCAAAGTCTTGTTCTCAGCAGAAATAGTGTCCAGATCCCAGGGGATTACAGGGGACAAATGTATTAACTGCTTACTAAAGCATCCCTGGATCAGCTTCAGGTTAGGATGATCCTCGAGCTGGACTGATCCTCTAAGAGGGACCAGCACCAGGCGGTGAATACCCACGTCATTCTTGAACAGCAGTAGCCTGTGCAGTGGGACCGAGTTTGGGCTCAGTAACAATAAGAGGACGGAAAAACGAGTCTGAAGCGAGGCCATCACTGAGGGAATGGAAGGGGCAAAATTTGATGCTCTGATAGACAGATGTGTGTGTTAAATAGTGTCCCCTCCAAAATTCATATCTACCTGGAACCTGAAAATGTGGCCTTATTTGGAAATAGGGTCTTGGTTGATTTATGAATCTCTATTCTTTGCTCTCTGGTCAACCTTGCAGCAGAGACTGGCTTATGTCTTATTCCTCTTTGTATGCCCAGGACCTCGTGGAAAGCTTGACACACAGTGATGTGTATTAACTATTTGTCGAATAAGAGAGTGACTAGATGGATGAATGGATAAGTGGTTTTGTTGCCCATTGTGGGTATCCTGGGTACAGGGGAAACAGCCTGAGAAGTTGTATCTTTCTCTTGCCACATGACTTGCTGGTGCCATTTGCATAATATGGCCAGAGAAGGGTAGAAGCTGGCATAGAAAGTCAGAACTCAGGATGTATGCGGACCCACGAGGTTGGGTGAAAGCCCATCTCCTTTCTGTTCTAACAATCTAGGGAGCTTAGAGGCAGAGATAATTAATTCATGGCATACGTGGAGACAGATGTTAGGGAAATGGGACAAAGATAACAAGGTCAATGCAAAAAGAAAGAAGAGGATCTGAATACTGAAGTGGTAGAATGGGTTGCCCCATCAGATATTGAGCACTCGTATAACTAGAAATGCCCAAATAGATCACCATCAAATAGATAAAGAGATATTTAGCAGGTTAACTGGCTTGTTCAAGGGCACAAAATAAGTGGCTTGAACCTATTCTGTCTCTACCTATAAAGGACTTTCCCCCAATGCACAGATGTTGGGGAGGAATGGTTAGACCATTGCTACAACTAAGGGTCAGTAGGTTAGACAACTGATGGTGGTGGTGTACAGTCTCTGACACAGTCACAAGTAGAAGACATCCGAGTAGTAAATACGAGGTGTGGAGGCAACAATACTCACCCATTAGATCCCAGGGTGTGATAGAAAGAGCACGACATTGAAGTAAAACTGATTTGGGTTTGAACTACAGCTCTACCATTTACTAGTTATGTGCTCTTGCCTGGATAGATCATCTATCAGCTTTCTCAGCCTTGGTTTATTTATCTATGGAATGGTAAAGATAATACTTACCAGAAGAATTTATTATCAAGGTCAAAAGAGATGTGTTTGTGGAAGCACCTAGCAAATGAATGGGGTCCAAATTCTGCTTAAAGGACTGGGGCAATCAGGTGAGGGGCCTCAGCCACAGAAGTTGTTCCAAGGTAGGGTATTTAAAAGGAGGTTTAAAGGAAGGATGTTTGGTGGAAAATGGCGTGAAGAATGGAGCAGCATGACAGGTGGGGCTCTCTCTGCTCCACATCCAATAGGGAATAGAGGTAATACCACCCCCCTGAAAGTGGAAAGAAGTATTGGGGCCACCAATTCAGGCCAGAAGATCTTGGCTTTAGAGTTAGAACAGTAAAGGAGAAGAGAGGTTGTTGCAAAATGTGGATGACAGAACTCAGGCACTTCTTTCTGCTCTAATCCAAGACCCTGCTAACATGAGTGTAAAAAAAGAGGCATGTTCTCATGAAGACAAAGACTGGGAAAGGAGAAAGGAAAACAGAAACATCAAGACAACTTTGAATGCTAGAAAACAGATGGATAAGTAAAATTTAACTTAGCATAGCAGAGAAAGCTGAAATAAAATGCTTGCAAGATTCTTGAATGGGTAATCAAGGAGCCAACTGATTTCTCTTCTCGAACCCTCTGAACGTTAAGGGAACAGGTATCTTTAAAAGTGAAGGTACGGTTGGGGCTGAAAAGTAAAAGAATGATTGAAGCACTCAAGCCCCCTAGATTCCCTTGCTACCCTAGGCAACCATGCAACTCTTCCTCCCCCACCCAGCAGGAGACTGAAGTTTTCTCTTTGGAGAAATGGTGTACCAGAGGAAATCAGAACTCAAGAATACCATGCACAGATTGGACAGAGTGGGAGGTGCAGATTGTTGCACAGAAAACTGGGAACTGGGGAGGAGAAAACCTCTAGTCCTTTTAACAGAAGATTGCAGGGTAGAGTAGACAAGATGACCTGCAAGGGAGAAGAGTCTTATGGATACTGACAGTTGAGGTTCCCCTTGGCAAAATTCCTTGATGCCTAAAGATTCCAGATGTCTGATGCGATCCTAATTCAGCCTGCCTCTGGATAGCACAACACATTCACACAAAACTAATCTTTTCTTCACTTTTAAATGTGGAAGCACACCAGACACTGGAAAATTTTAGTAAAGCCTCTAAATAAAAATAGACAAACAGAATAAAGGAATCTGAGGAAAACAGAAACAATGCAGAAAGCAGACAGAAGGAAACTATAGAGGAAGCTTCTGATTTATATCCTCAGAGAGATAAGAAAAAATATTGACACTTGAAAAAAATATCTTTAAAAATAATAAATAAAATTTCTTGGAAATTAAATTTATGAGAAACAAAATATGAAGTTTGATAGAATGGCCAAATATTTGGGGGGAAAAATCCAGGCAGTGGAATAAAAGGGCAAAGTGATGGGGAAAAGTAGGGATCAGATAAGCACCTTAGATAATTAATCCAGACAATTCAGTCTGAGAAAATTTCCAGAAAATGAAGAATTTGGACCAGAAAAGGCTATCCAAGAACTAGTAAGAGAAAATCTTTCGTAATTGAAGGCTATTGGCTTCCATATTTAAAGGGCTTATTTTATGCTCAGCATAATGAATGATCTCATTATACAATTTCAAAGTAAGGAGGGTAAAATAAAAATCCTAAAAACTTTCAGAGAGAGAAACAAGATCACATTCACAATGACAGAATTCAGATTTGCATTAAAATTATCAATAGCAGCATCAGAAGCTAGAAGACAATGGAGAAATGCCTTTAAAACTCTGAGAAAAGGATTGTTCTAGATTCTATATGTAGCCAAGATAAAAATATGCAGTAGTACTTTCATGGCACACACCCTTTCTCCAGAAGCTACTGGAATTGAGTCTTCATTTTGATGAGGCACAGTGAAGAAAGAGACAGAGGATCCAGGAAGCCAAGACTTCCCCAAAGAAGGAAAAGGATTTCAAGGATAACAGCAGAGCTACAGATGTAGAAAGGAACCGAATCTGATTGGATTAGGAAGATGGGGAAATCTAGGAAAGGGGTTTCCAAGGCAGGGGCCAGGGTATAAAAATTAGATTATCTCACGTGTTAGAATGTGATTGAGAGAAATTGTTTTTTGTTTTGTTTTGTTTTGTTTTGTTTCTGTCAGAGAGTTTAGAGATGCAGTTGTGGTAATACATGCAGAGTGGGCAAATAAAAACTTGAGGCAGCCATTAACTCTAGAAAAACAAAATGTCATCCAAGAAGGGAAATGTAAATATAGTACACCACATAGAACATCTATGAATGCAATTTATATCAAGGTGATAATAATAATAGACTATAGATGTAGCCAAAAGCTAAATAATTATTGTTATAATTATTTTGGAAGTTGACAGCATGATGGAGAAAAGTGTGTGTACATGTATGTGTTTAGGAGGTATAAGGGCTTTTAATCTCTTTAAAAAATACAAAATCAACACCGGACAACATATAAAATATTTGTATGCTTCCTGGTTAAAAATGTGGGGATATTTTCCAGAAGACACTGCTATGAAATTTAAAATGTTTGTCTCTGCTGGGTGTGCAAACCTTGGGATTTGGGAGGGGTGAGGTGGAAGACCAATGCTTTCCATTTTAAGCCTTGAACCTTTTTTTTTTTTAGGATTGTATTTATTTATTTGACAGAGAGAGAGATCACAAGTAAGCAGAGGGGCAGGCAGAGAGAGAGGGGGAAGCAGGCTCCCTGCTGAGCAGAGAGCCCAATGCAGGACTCAGGATCCCAGGACCTGAGATCATGACCTGAGCCAAAGGCATAGGCTTAACCCACTGAGCCACCCAGGCGCCCCAAGCCTTGAACATTGTATTCGTTTTCTATGGCTGCTTGATAACATTAGCACAAACTGGGTGGCTTAAAACAACTGAAATTTATTTATTCTCTCACAGTTCTAGAGGCCAGAATTCTGATATGGGCTTCCTGGGCCAAACCAGGATGTCAACCGGGCTGTGCTCTTTCCAGAGGCTCTAGGTGAGAATCTGGTCCTTGTCTTTTCCAGCTTCTGGTAGCTGCTGACATTCCTTGGTTTATGGGCTCATCACTCCAATCTTCGTAGCCAGCATCTTCAGATCTGTCTCTGCTTCAACTCCACATGGTCTTCCCTCTGTGTGTAAAATCCCCCTCTGCTTCCCTCTTATAAGATGCATGTGACTGTATTTAGGTCTTACCTGGATAACCCAGAATCATCTCTTTACCTCAAGATCCTTAACTTGATCACATTCTGCAAAGACCTTTTTTAATTCTTTTTTCCATAGAACATCATGTCCACAGGTTTTGGAGTTTAGAACAAGGCTATATATTGGGAGGGGGCATCATTTAGCCTACCACAAGCATTTAAAAAATCTTTTTCATACATTTATATGATAGATATATAGATACATGTATACACATACATAAATACATAAGTAAAAAATATGTACCATTTTTTTAAAATTGTGGCTATCAGTGGATTGTCATGGCAGACTTCCAATTCTACATCAGGTATATCTATAAATGCTCTTGAATAATGAACATATATTACTCATGTGAAATGTTAATATGTGAGGGAAAAAAAAAGAGGCAGGGAGAACGATTTCATGCTTTGGCTGATCTACATTTGAGACCAACTAGTTCCAAGTCTTTCATTTCAAATACAAACACCAGGCAAGTCTCCAATTAAGTGACACTGACATTTATGTTGTTCCCTGGAAGACATATGTGTGTTTAAAACATGCAGTTACCAGAAGCCAAGAGCTCAGGGGGCTAGAGAGAGGTTCTGTGGGGTTTCAAAACAATAAAGAGTAGTTTTAAACTTGATCTAGGGAGTCATTTGCTCTCACACATGCAACATAATCTGCTTCTTCTGGATTTTTCCTGTTTTTCTCAGATGCTAAGAGAGGCCATGTGATGATACTCCAAATTCGAGTACCACAGTTGAAAGGGACCTTAAAGACCATTGGTCCAACCCCAACATGGAAGAGTTTAGGGAATTCAGAGAGGACCAGAGGGGTGAAGTACTAATTCCTAAAGCAGCTGAGACAGAACTAGACCCCAGGTCTCCTGACCCCTGCTGTCCAAAGCCCTACCCTACTCTCTAGTCCTTGAACCTCTGCCCTTCACTTCTCTATCATTTAAAAAGTCCTAAAGGTTTGGGAAGCAGGGAGAGTAGGAGATCCCCAACTCTCCTGGGTCTTCAGTATTCCTGAACTGTCGTGTAGGTCACGTACTCACAGCGATATCCCGGATTCCTCTGTCAGGACAAGGGCCCTCTCCTTTGGGCAAAGTTACAGAGGACTGGTGTAGGTTGGCTCTTACAGAACTGAAGGGACCCCTCTGTCTGCTCCCCCTGATGGGCCACCTCGATCTCCAGTTCCAATGGGACGACCCTGATTGGGAATTAAGAGATGCAGATTTTTATCCTCTCTTCCTTCACAAGAAGACTTCCTTCGGCCTTGGAACGTTGTTTCTCTGTGTGTCTCATAGTGAAACCAGGGCCATGCCATCCCCTCTCTGGAGGTGAATGGAGCTAGCTGTGGCTAACATATCTTGAACCTACGTTCGGTGCTTTACCAACACGAAGTTACTTGATCCTCATAACAGTTGGGGAAGATCAACATCACTGATTTACAGAGGAGAAAATGAAGGTAGTTGCCTTCATTTCCCAAAGCTAGTATATTTCAGAGCCGAGACAAACTCACATCTTCCAGATCCCTAAACCGGAACACCTTCCATGTATGGTATGTAATGTAATGCTACATTAGAGTGGAACGAAAGGGAGAAAGGGAGCTGCTGCTGCCTTCCAGAATAAGCCCTGTTATTTACCACGCCAATGGGAACATCCCGTCCAGCTGGCCCAGCTGAGCTGAACCCCGCCATCTTCCACCATCTGCAGATCTCCAGCTGTCACTTAGACAAATTGGCCACTGGATTAGGAGTACTGGCAGTGAAATGCACGCATCTTATGATGATCCTTAGACTAACACAGATTGATGTGGGAGGCGGGCTGGACTATTCCTAGCAAGGGAACATTGATGGAAGATGGCCAATTGCCATCTTAATCCAAAGCCTTTCTAGCCAATTAAGTGTCTTGCAAATGCCTCACTCTGACAATCTCTCATGATCAAGTTGGTTAAAATGTATTATCCAGGGTAGTGCTACAAAGACTGTCTCAGCATACAATGATGGCTGTCCCTGCCCAGGAGGGAATCTGTACTGTGTCTAGGTGTTCAAACTCTATGCTGAACTAGTTTCTAACCAGGAGAGACCCTGGGACCAACACCTTGTAGAATTCAGCCTATTTCTTGGGAGTCGGACCCAGACCTACTTCCTTTCCCTGTGTAAGAGTGAATTGGTCTCAGTATTGTGACAAAAAAAAATGACTTTTTCATCTTTGTATCCTGTAGAAGAGTTATTTCCATGGTGAGTTAGTTAGCTGTTTATTTATTTATTGACTGCAGTCAGGTGAGGCTGTAAATAGTGTGACCCAGGGGCTTGGCCAATCAGATATTTTGTGCAGAATTTAAATATTGAGCAGAAAGGCAAGAGATGACAGGAGGTCCATTCCACCCCAGCACGAGAAGAAGTCCTTACACCTCACTTCTCGGGGTGCCCCTGCATCTCCATCTGAGCCCCAGGTGCTCCATCTGAGGCGTTCCAGGTTCCTCACTGTCCCTGATTATTGTGATTTCATCAAAAGTAGTGTGTATTAAAACCAAAGCAGACTGACCTCTTTGGAAATTAGACATCAAAATGATAGCTCCACACTATGACATCAGCGACTTTATTCTACTCTCTCGGACAAGTGCTTTTTAAAATTATCCTTGTGGAGTTATTCATTTTAAAGCAAACCTCAAAACTATACTCTTCACTTTGACCTTGTAAAGTCCGGGGAGGGTGGGGCAGAAAGTAACACGCAAAGAGACAGGCATTAAAACCATTGACCAACAATATTAGAAGCTAAGACTCCATGTACTCATGCCTTCATATTTACGTAAGGAAGATGCTTTGCCACTTAGAAGCTTTGCCAAAACAAACACTTGATCAGGTACACAGGTAAACTGGAGTCATTTTCAGATTTACAAGGGCTCACATCATTCAGGTGCACCCTTTCTTAGAGAGCACCCATGTGGTGGACGGGGTGATGTGAAAATGAGGAGGGCGTGGAACGCAGGGAAGGGGGAACTCGAAAGACAGAGGTGGCAAAAAAAGGAGTTCCCAAGAAAATCCCAGGATGTGAACTGCGCCTTGCCATGAATAAGAACACAGAATGTTCCAGGAATGAGGTCTCTAGTTTAAATCCTGCTATTACTATTTCTACTACTAATTGATAGACAATAGGTTATCATCTGAAAAATGAATTTAAGGAAGCTGAGAAGTATTGAGATCAAATCATCCTCCTATATAGAAAATGAAGCTTTTTGAAAAAGTAGTGATTAACCCAAGAAAACCAAAAATTGTGTAAGAAAGGAAAAGAATCACAATAAAATTCTCGATTAGCAGTGAACAGTGTTTGTATAGCTGTAATAATGTAAATGCTGACTTGATTTAATGGAACATTGAAATAAGATGATGTTGGAAGAATGGGGGTGGAGCAGAGGGCGTGGTAGGGGTGAATTAAATATCCCTCTCTCCAGGCAGGAAGAAAAATATGAAAGAGGTTGTTTTGGCAGTAGTGTAGCTGAGGGGTCGACCGGGGGAAGAATGGGCAGGGTGCTGGTGTATTTATTATTAGACTTTTAGTTTTTTTGTTTTTTTTATTTTTGAAAAATGTATGCATGTATTACTTTGAAAAGCTTGTCTTCTTAAAAGTTATGAAATAATGTAAAGAATTTCCATATTTTTAAGAAGCTTTAGTTCTTAATGAGATGAGCTCTCCAAAGTCTGGCAAGCTAAACTCTACAGAAGGACCTATTTCCTGAGGCTTCCTGAAAATAGTGTTTTCACCGGACAGCTAAGCAGATGAAAAGTTTTGCTTGTTTTTGCTTCGCATATCTTTTACATAAACACACACACACACAAACACACAGATGCTAAATATAACCTTACAGATAAAGACAAATGTCCCCCACTTCATTCCTATAAACTCCATCCCCACTAAAGCAATTAGAATTATAAATGTAATGTCATTCTTTCCAGTCGATGCTTTTTAAAATGTATTTTTACTACACATACGCACATACCTGTACAAATATATTCATTTATTTTCACATTTCAGAATTTTCACTTAAATGTTATGTAATACATATATTTTTCTGCCACTTTGTCCATCCAGTGTCGAGATACATCCATGTTGAAATATGGGGCTAGTTCATTCATTTCATTCCACTGTAATAATTTCTCTTGAGTTTCTTTTCCTTCTATCTTTCTCTCTTACAAACAATATGGGAATGAATACCCTTCTATAAGCCTCTTGCTAAACATGAGCAGGAGTTTCTCTAGGGTAGAGACCTAGAAAATTGCTGGGGCATAGGAAAGGCACACTTTCTACTTTATTAGGTCACTGGGTCAGCATTATTTTTAAGTACAATTCAGTGGTGCTTCCAAGGGATGCAGGCTCCTAGGCCAGGAGCTGGTACAAACTGGGCTCCCGCTGGGGGTGGGGGCCGTATCAGAAATACCATCTGTTACAACAATGTTCCTGCTTCTCTCCTCAGACATGGCACTTTGGGACCATAGGAGAGAGATGGGTTTATTCACGTTCTCTCTAACAAGCTGATATCTGACATTTAAAGGGCTGCTAAGGTTCTTTTCCCTTTTACACCTGTGAGGGGAGAGCTCCAGTTAGCATACTGCTGAGGAGATGGAGGGTGGGACAGGATAGGATTAAAGACCCAGTAACAGAGACAAAGAGGGCCATGGATAGGACATGGGTGTACACATTCTTCCATTCATCCACTAGGTCACTACTTATTAAGAATGTGTCAGGAGAGGGGCCCCTGGCTGGTTCAATCAGTAGAGCATGGGACCCTTGGTCTCAGGGCTGTGAGTTCAAGCCCGGTGTTGGGCATGGAGCCTACTTAAAAAAAAAAAAAAGGAATCTGTCAGCCATGCAACTGGACACTGGGGTGAAAAATACCATAAGAAAGGGACAATTCCATTCCAACTGGGCATGGTGGATGTGATTTGGGAAGCCGGCTGTATCTAAATTCCTTTCCAAAGAAACAGCCCAGGTCTTGGGCAACCAGCCTTGTTCTAAACCATTGGATTTCCTTCCCTCACCTCCCTCTCATCCTTGAAAACTATCTCGGTTGGACCAGGGAGGGTCACTTGACTCAAGGACTGCTAATCCTAAAACCACTCAAAGATGTATGGTTCACATTCTGCATCAAGAAGAGGAATGAGAAAAAAAAAAAGAAGAGGAATGACACTAATCATGTGTGCTTAGGATGCTCTAGATTGTAAGTAGTGGCATCAATTGTCAAACTGGCTTAATGATAAAGAATGTATTCATGGGACAGGCAGGCCTGTGGTAGAACAGGGGATGACGGTGTTGTGTCCCCACGGCTCATGGAGTTAGTATTGTCCTGACCAGCTCTTCAGAGGGTCAGAAGAAGGACACCAGTAGAGACAGAAGGTAGAGTGCTGTCTGGCTTACAACTTGTGGGAATAACCATGGGATCAATGATGGTCCTATTAGTCTGACTGGGCCAGCCGAAGTCATGTGTCCATTGTGGACCAATAGCATTCGTGGGGAGATTGTCACGCACTGATTGGATAAGGCTGGGTTCTGAACCCAGCAGTAGAAAAGGGAGGGGAAAACTATCATTGGTTGATAGTAGTGATATTTCTCTCCTGCAGGGGGCCATTAGTCAGTTTCCCCCAAGTCACATGAGCTCTACTAGGGAGGAGGAAGAGAGGAGAGGATACTGGGTAGGAAACAGTCAGTGTCCACTGTCATAAAACCATATCTTAGAGTTGCTGGAGATGTATGAAGTAGGGGGTTCACTCCATAGCTCTTAGTTCCCTTCTCCACACTTTAAATCCAGGTGCTACCCAGTAATCTGGGGTGAACACGAACAAGGACATGGAGATGCAGATCTCACTTTCATTTGGGTTTCTCTCTAAGCAGAGGTTCCTGGACAACTTCCTTTCCAGGTACTGAAGGAGAAGCAACTTCTCTTTGCTTCCAGAGATCTCACCATTACAATATACTTGCGTGTGTGATCAGACCTGTCTCAGGGATGAGTGAAGACAGGCAGATGTTTTGGCCCCTTTATAAAGCCCACACCACTTTTATCATATGGGACAGCTGTGTCCACCCGGTGCCCTCAACCACAGCATCCTCAACACCCTCGCGTCAGTTGCTGCCCTTCCGACTGTTGTGGGTGCCCCCGTGTTTCCCACAGAGATGCCTGGGAAAGTCCAGGCCATTCAAAGGGACTTCCAGAGCCCCATTTCTCTAGCTAAGAACTGGAGGTAATGGCCCCATAGCAACTGGGGGGTGGGGGCACAGAGGTAATGAATGATTCACGTGTCCATATGTGGAATACTATCACATAAATGCGCTCAGATTTGGACACAGTAGCCTTTGGTGGTGGAGTGAGGGGACGAAGGGAGCAAGACATCCATTCAAAGTTACCCATTCAAACAACTTCGATATCATGTGAGTAACTATAGACTATAGACCAGGAGCTACTGCTTCTTGCCGAAGTGTGCGGCATGAAAGGGACAGGCTATGATTTCCATGCCATTTCTAGGACGTGGCTCTCGGGCCAAACTTAATCTGCCACTTAATTCAGTATCTCACAGGTGAGTGGGTGTAATCATATCGGGATGATTTTCATTCCATTAGGATCTGTTTTTGAAGTAAACTGCTTGCAAACATCAGTATTTTTACATTAGTAGTAAAAAATAACTTGCAATGAACCTTGTGATGGACCCAACACACAGTGGGCCACAAGAGCGGCCTTATTTTGTAAGCATCTTTCATTTAAATACATTCAGATGCACAAAGAGAATTAGAAGTCCCCAGGGCTTCTCCGTTGGACAAGATGAAACCATTTGAACTAATAGGCCTGTGGGCCACCTTGCCTTTGATAAAGGTGGTATGCAGAATTTTCCAATTAACACCTATGCCTGTGCCAACACACACTGTCCCCTCTCCCTGCACCTGAGAGGGGCTGCATGGGCTATAAATTGAGCCCAATTGAAAGGAAGTGAGGTTGACGGGGCTCTGAGAAAAAATGTGACGATTAGGCTCCTTTGGGTCTTCTCAGGTTGCTATAATGGTTTGGGTCCTCAAATGGTAGTGATTCTCTTTTCTGAAGCAGCAAAATTACAGGTAATTACTTTTGGGAAAAGCCAAATAGCGGATGGCTTCTCCTCTGACCAGATTTATTTTAATTCTCAATAAACAGAATAATCGCATCCTTGCTGGGCTCTCCAGGTCATTAGGGAGGCTCAGACTGTGACCATACCTGGGCACAGGACCTGCAACCAAATGCAGTAAACTACATTCATTGGATAATTATCCTCTGTTATTGTTCAGCTGCAGAGGAAATGGCCCATAAGCTATCTGGCTTCCTCCTTTGGCACCTGCCACCCACAGCCATGTTGCAGGGGAAAAGCACAGCGCAAAGGGATCTGAGTGGCCCGGGCCACGAGGGGAAGGAGAGCTTTCTCTGAGAGCCCCTGTCTTCTCCCTTCTCGCAATACCAAGGGTCCTTCATGGCAGAGGGAGGGAGACGCCTGACCTTCCCAAGGAATAAGACTGAGACAGCATGATTCACTAGTTGGAAGAATCTATCCCAATGCATGAGAATATTGTCATGGGTAGTACCCCATGGTGGCTGGCCATGTCTGTCCCTTCTCTTGTTTTGATCCTCCTTATGGCTATACCCCACCTCTCTCTGGGGAGGAGTGACCCAGATCCCATCTGAACCTATCCCTCCAAACTCCCAACTCCCTAAGTCTCTGCTGTGCAACTCCCTGGCACTGACCTGCCTCTGTTTATGGACTGTGAAGCTAGAGAAGGTGAGGAAAGGACTCAGATTAGGCACCTACTGTATGCCTGGGATAGTACTTGATATTTTAAATGCCATCCCATTCAGTTTTCACAATAATCCTGAGAAGAAGGCACTCCTCCTGTCCTTGCTGTGTATGAAAATACTGAGGCCCAGAGAGGTTAAGCAACTCGTCCAAGGACACACAGTAAGTAGGAGAACCAAGATTTAAACCTGGGTCTGTGTGACCCTGAAGCCTGCACATGTACTCCCTCAGTCATTCATTCGAGTGTCAGCTAGATTGCATTTAGGCTTCCTTTCCAACCTCTTGCCCTTTCCTGATCCAACCCCAGGGACATAACCCCAGTCCTGCCCTCCCCGACTCCGTCCAGTTATGGCCTGAGGCTCTGGCTGCCCAGACCTAATCTACAGTTGGGAAATGACCTCCTCAGGTCTGCTTTCATGATTTGTTGATCTGATCCTGTCAACTGTGGCCAAGATTAGGGCCCGGGGGCCATCCTCACGGATCACAATGTAGCTATTACTATGTGAGGAGATAACCACTTCGGGCCACCTCCCTAGAGAGGGAGGCATGCTAGTGGCAGTGGTCTAGAGAGGAAAAGACTCTGCTGCTATGAGAATATTCCCACTGCCCACCCTCAGCAGGGTGACCCAAGCCCTCCAGGCCCCCCACCACTCAGATCCTGCTCCGCTCAGCCTTACCTCTTGCTGCCCTGGGGAGCCCCATTCCTCTTAGTGCCTGTTCATGCTTTGGCCTTTGTCCGTGATTCCTGGGACATAAAAATGTTCTCCCTGCCCTCCACTTGCACCTGGCTCACTCCTTCCCCTCTCTAGCTTGGGCATTCTTGTTAGTTTTCTCGTACTGCAAACATAGTGGCTGAGAGCATCGTTCATTCACGATCTCAGTGTCCATGGGTCAGATGTCTTAGCTGTGCCCTCTGCTTAGGATTCCACAAGTCCACAGTCAAGGTGTGGGCTAGGGCTGTATTCTCATCTGGATACTAAACAGGGGAAAATCCACTTTTCGTCTTTAAGATTTATTTATTTTAGAGAGAGAGAGAGTGTGTGTGTGTGTGTAAATAGGAGGAGCAGAGAGAGGCCAACAAGCAGACTCCCTGTGGGTGCAGAGCCCAATGTAGGGCTCAATCCCAGCACCCCGAGATCATGATCTGAACTGAAACCAAGAGTTGGACCCTTAACTGACTGAGCCACCCAAGCGCCCCAAGAATCCACTTTCAGGCTCACTCAGATTGTTGGCAGAATCGATCTGTTTACAGCTGTAGTACTGAGGTCCCATTCTCTCGTTGGCTGTCAGCCTGGGTGGCTCCTTTAGCTCCTGAAGTTCCCTGCCACATGGGCCTCTGCACAACGGGACGGTTCCCTTCTTCCAGGACAGCAGGAGAACACCTCTGGCCTCATGGGGCAGGAGAACACCTCTGGCCTCATGGGAAAGCCTCTACCCCCTTTAAAGGGATTCCAAGTGATTACATCCGTTACCCCCACGATAATCTTCCTTTTGATTAACTTAAAGCCAACTGACTTGGGACTTTAATCTGTAAAATCCCTTCACCCTCACCTTATACCATAACCTAATCATGAGCATGAGATCCATCATCTCTGCTCTATACCGTAAGCTTATCAGAGGTCTAGCACCAGGGGCAAGTGATCACGGTGCGCACAGCATCGTTTCCCTTCAGGAGACCTTCTCTGCTATCCACAGGTGGGTGTAGGGCCCCCATGTCTCTAGCTTGCTTTGTGGAACACTTTGTTTATGTGTCAGCCTCCCACACTGCCCTAGGAGCTCATCAAAGACTAGGGGAGCCCTTTGCCCATTTCTGTATTCCAGGGACTGACCTGCACATGTAGCCCATGGAGAAGCTCCATAAATACTTGTCCAACTGAACTGGATGGGAATCATATAAATGTAAGCCTTTCTTCTTGGCCAGGGATGGTCGAGACCCGATGTGTGTGGCCCTTCCCCAGCGTGGTGCACGTGGCAGACGTCACTAGTTGACCATTATTCTCTTGAGTCCCGCCTCCACCCCCAAGCCCCAGGGTGACCCGAGGATCCTTCTCAAGCCAGAGGGGCAGGCAGCACCAACACACTCAGAGCCAGTGTAAGAGATGAAACCTCTGTTCTGACTACAGCAGACACACGCTACTCCAAGGACCCGTACCTTCCTACCTTGCTTTCATCCCCCAGACTTCTGACCCTCAGCTCAGAGACATCCTGTCTCTCTTGAATTGTCATCTTTCTCCTACCTGTCCCAGCCTTGTGGACCTTGGTTCTCCTGCCTGGCTTCACCTTTGCCCACTCCTTCAGCTCTGGAATACCAATGTAGAATCTTCGGCCACAGCCAGCAACCCTCTTTAAGACCCCACTTCTGCTCAGCTGAGCTCTCCC
The DNA here is from genome assembly GCA_002007465.1 of Ailurus styani. Classification (NCBI taxonomy): domain Eukaryota; kingdom Metazoa; phylum Chordata; class Mammalia; order Carnivora; family Ailuridae; genus Ailurus; species Ailurus styani. The sequence continues at coordinate 3,571,804 of LNAC01000022.1, forward strand.
ACTGGAGCCCACGACTTGGACCTGCTCCTCACTCTGACGTGGGAACCAGATTGAGAAGGTAGTCATGTGGGAAAACAGCCTTGACCCAGCCTCAAGTGGGAGACTATCAAAACATCATGTGTGAGGAAGTCCAAGGGCTCTCAGTGTGCCAGCCACTCTGACGGAGAGCACCCAGTCATTCACTTGAGGACACGCATGTCAACACAAGACCTCCTAACCACCCGGTCCTTATTTGATCTAGTCAGGGGAGAGACATGCGCATAGTACCAGGTGCTGTGGCCCTTTTACAGCTGTTGAGAATCTTGCTTGAGGACTATCTCCAGGCCTCGGTCTACTCATCTGACAAATGGGACCACACCACTCAGGAACTCTGTGATCTGGAATACTGAGGGGATATCAGCTACAAAACAAATGACCAAAAAGGGTGCAGCAAAAACCAGGAGACTGGTAAGCTCCCCTCAAAAGACTAAAAGGACTAAACCTACCAGCCCCTTTCTCTTAGAATTCAAGTAAGCACCATCTGGCTGATTAGGTTCCTTCCTAGTTTTCCAGGAGACAGGCAACACTTTGGGGTCTTGGACTGTGCATTTCATAGCTAGTCAACCCCTGATGGGAAACATGGTCTTCAGCTGTTCCTTACCAAGGACGAGCTGTCAGGGTAATTTAGAGCTCGGGCAGGAGACACGCATTGGAGGGGATCTCTGGAGCATGCAGTGGGGAAGGCTGAAGATTCTGGCAAAGGCCACGGGCAGGCAGCCAGTGATGGATGAAGGGGTGGGATGGCTGGAGCAGGCTGGGGGGTAAGCGATTCATTTTCATGCACAGCGTGGGAGGGGGTTGTGGTAGATCGGCAGCTCACTTGGGACCATGCGAGGGGTGAAGGATTGGTTTCCATCGACCCAGACAGTGGAAGGTGTCCTCTTTTGCCTTGAGGAGAGGGACAGAGCCCAACGTCTATAGGTATGTGCCAAGCCTCACCCCTCAGAGAAAGACGTGACCTCAGGAGGAAGGGGAAAATGAGGACAAGACCAAGGTCAGACGGGTAGACTCTCGCCTCCAGAACTTGTTTTGGTGCTGGGGCCAAAGAGGAATGGGGGCAGGAAATCTAGGGGCTGGCTGCTGTTCCTGCTTGGACACACATCACCCCTGGTATTTGTCACATGCCCTAGACCTCACACCAAGCCTGGTCGAGCACAGGATCCTGCTCTGATTTATTTCCCAGCTTGGTACAGGACGCTGCGCTATTCCCACGAGATGCTGGCGTTCCTGACTTGGACCAATTTGTTCCTCCTCTAAAATCTGATCATGGACATCTTTTCAACAATAATTTTTAAAAAATGACATGAATATAATTTCCTCAATTTTAAGGGAAAAAAAATTTCCCCTGAAACCATGGGGGCCTGCTGCTTCCTGTCCAAACCAGAACCTCGAGAAGATAATGATCACTTTAGCAGGCAATTTTATGTTTATTATATTCATTTTAGCTTCACATATCAATATTTCATGGTGTTCTACAGAGAAGGACTGTCCTCTTTCGTTGCTCTGATACCTGAACACATTCGAAAAGTTGTTTCTCGTACTTGAGCCACCGACTCTTGCGTGATCCACTCTAGAGATGAGTTCCCGGAGGGGCAGGGCTGGACTCCCGAAATCCATCACAGCCACCAGCTGCTCTGACATTTCTGACCTTTTATTCTGGAGAGTCAGGCCAGCATTGTACTTTTGAAGATGGCAAACTATATCACTTATAGATTAGCTTAGTGTAGCCTAGAACCTTTTATGGTAACCCTTTAGAAGGCTACAAGCAGAAAGGGTATAGAAAGTGATTAGCAGAGGGGAGCCTGGGTGCCTCAGTTGGTTAAGCGTCTGCCTTCGGCTCAGGTAATTCCCTCTCTCTCTCTCTCTCTCTCTGTCTCAAAGAAATAAATAAAATCTTAAAAAAATAGAAAGTGATTAGCAGAAACCCTAAAAACAATAAGCTAGATGCACGGAAAGAACTAGAAGCCAAGCATACCCACAGATAGCTGAGTGTTCATATATTTTGCCATCAGGAATGAGTGGGTTGTGGGTGATGGGTTGCATTATCTCTCCCCACCCTCCAGATTCCTACATAAAAGTACTGACCCCCAAGACCTCAGAATGTAGCCTTACTTGGACATAGGGTCTTTGGAGAGGCAATTCGTTAAGATGAGGTTATCCAAGAATGGGGGGCCCCCAATCCAATATGCCTGGCGCCCTTCTAAAAAGGGGAAATTTGGACACAGACGCACTCAGACAGGGAGAACGTCATGTGAAGAGTGGTGTTAGGTTGCCACGAGCCACGGATCTACCAAAAGCTGGGAGAAGGGCCTGGATCAGATGCTTCGCTGGGCCTTCAGAAGGAGTATGGCATTGCCCACACCTTGGTCTCAGACGCCCAGCCTCCAGAACTGTGGGACAGTCCATTTCTCTCGCTCGAGCCACTCCGTGAGTGGTGCTTGGCTACTGCAGCCCTAGAAAACTCACGCACCCGCTATCATATCCCTTGCAGCGGAAGTGGGCTCTGGGATGATGCCGAACCCTACTGGCTGTACGGTTTACTCCATCCATCCCTCCACTCTTAGAACAGAGTCCATCACCTTAGTGCTGGGAACACTATTCTCCAAAGTTACATCAGCTGAGAGTAACCTTGGCAGGCTAGAGATGCTGGAAGTTAGCTTTGGTTAGAAGACTTAGGGGCATTTCTTATCTCTTTTTTTTTTTTAAATATCCCAGGCAAGGCAGATTTGACTCCTAATTCTACTGCTTGATTAAACATTAAAGGTTTGCACTGGCTTCACAGAACGTGGAGTTATCTGTTAACTTGCAATCATGCGAAATTCATAAATCTAATTTGGCTCTGGCATTCAGCCAAGAGAAAATGCAAGGGATTAACATTTTTGAACCATCAGGGTTGGAAATGAGGATTATTCTGTTATTGTTTTTTTTTTTAATTGATCTCTCTCGTGTGATTTCTAGAAGCCACACACAGATCTCTTGAGAATGGGGTGACTGGGAAGCAAGAAAAAGCAGCTCACCCCATTCCAGTGTCTTACAAAAATCCAGTGATGGAAGATGTCCCCAAGCGATCATGTGTCGCTCTGGCTTTCTATTTATAGAATCGCCGCATTCTGCCGAGGTCACCTTGTATAGGCTCCACCTTTTTGTGGATGGGAAAGTAAGGGTCAGAAGGTTAATGCAGGTTAAATCGTCCGCTGGGGCTCTACCGTCCCTCAAGGGTCAGATGGTCTAGTGGGGGACAGGGGACGGAGATGGGCACACGCACAGGACGCTCGAGCAGCACCGAGGGCTCTGGGGCCTTTAGGATGGCGAACACGGGTGATTCTCTGGAGGGGAGACACTCCAGCTGAAGTGGCAAGAGCTGCCCAGATGAGGAGGAGAAGGTCAAGTGTTTCGGGAAGTGGGGACAGCGCGAGTGACAGCCCGAAGCCGAGACAGTGCTGTCCTCCAGCCACGCAGGGCCTCACCTGTTGTTCCAAGGAACAGGGGTGTCATTGGATGATGGGGGGAACGTCTTGAAATGCTCTGGGGAGGGCCTGGATGACCTGCGTGTGTTGAGACAGCTCGGTCTGGTGAAAGGGCGAGGCTGGGCTGGAGAGAGCCGCTTGGGGGGGGGGGATCGTGCCCACAGCTCGGCTGACGGTGGGCGGGGACCTGGACAGGGCACAGCAGCGGTCCTGGAGGCGCGGGGCCAGAGCCAGACACCCTGGGGACAGATTGGATTTGGACGGCCATCGGCTGCCTCATGAGGGAGCCAGGGGTGACAAGGAGGGCCACAAGTTTCCTAGCTTGGGGTCAGATCAGGTGGTTGCAAGTGACAGAAACCCAGCTCCCGGGGACATCCGGGGGCCCCACTGGCGTCAGGACTTTGTGACATGCTTCTCCGTATTACCTCTGCAGTGTCTCGTCTCAGCATCGCTGTTGGCCCCCTCCTTGCCCTCTGGAGGTCTGGGAGGGCTCCCCCACCTACGCACAGCTCCGGGCTTGTCCCATCCCAGTGCAGAGGCTGTCCAGGCCTACGATCTCAGGGAGGCCCCTGATTTCCTGGCACCCTGCCTGCCCCTGGACCCGTCTCTGTGGCTGGAGGATGGGTTCTAGGATTGACAGCTCAAAGAACCACTAGGCAGGGTGCGGGGGAAGGGGAAGGGAGAGAGCGAGAGAGAGGAAGAGAGGGAGGAGCGGTTCTCCTGGGAGGGAGATGAATGCTGATATGCCGTTCCGTGTCAAAGGCAGGGAAGGCGGCTGAGCAGGAAGAACACGTTAGACCTTCCCCTTGGTGGTGCCATTAGCTGATTGAGAGAGGCAGACAGGAGAGGCTGGTTCAGGGCGTGAGAAGGAGCTCCATCTGAAAACACCGAGTCTGTGGGCAGTGGAATATCCAGAGAATGGCTGGACGCGTGGAAGTCTGAGGCTGTGGAGAGAGGTGCCAGCTAGAGCCAGAGCCTACAGAGGACCAAACAGCCTTAACTCCTGATTCTTCAGCTTTCTACCTGTGTGACCTAGGGCAGGTGTCTTAACCTCTCTGTCCTCAGTTTCTGAATCAGTAAAAATGGGGTATGTAGTTGCACTTGCCTTAAAGCATTACCGTGGTGATTAAACAATGCAGTTCACGGTAGACAGTTAGAATGGAGCCAGACGTGAGGACATGTGGACGTGTCATCTGGTATTACCGAAGAGATTAGTTGAGCAACTCTGTCCAGGGAAGCCAGGCAGGAAGAGCATTTAAGCAGAAGGGAGGGTCAGAGTGTCAGAGGCAGCAGAGCCCTTGCTAAAACCTAGAGAGCTTGGGAAGCCCTCTTAAGTATAAAATTAGACAGGAAAGCTAGTATATATCTGGAAGGGGAAAACACATCCAAACAAATTACACATTTAAATTAAACTATCAAGTACCGCAGCCGGAAGGGGCCATGCGGACTCGGCCCGGAGCCCAGGATCCATTGACTTGGCAGCAAATGCACCTCGGTGGGTGGGGATGAGACCCATGGGTTCCCGAGGCCTCGGGGAAATAAGTTTCCCACCCGGCTCCCAGCAGGAAGTTGAATCGTGGCCCTGCGCAAGCTCTCGCCTTGGCAGTTTAGTCCTCACTCTTCATGGGGGGGGAGTGGAAGGGAGAAGAAGTCCTTTGGATGCTTTCTCTAGTGGAGGCAGACCGTGGGGGCACTGGGGACATGGATGAGGGGTACAAGTCTTTCTCGGTGTCTGGATTGTGCCTGGGGTTCAGCCCTGCTCTGTCCCGAATGCATTTCTGCAAACCTGTGCACTCCTAACCAGAGTTTCACCAGCTTGTGGGTGAGCTCCATCCCCAGAGCCGGGGTATCCAGCCTCCCGTCCCCGTGGGTGCAGTGGGTACCACTTCCCCTTAGCTCAGACAGCTGGAGAACTGGTGCTCTAGACAGAACCCAGTGACCTGCCCGCTAGCCTCTCTGGCCCGGTGATGGGGACCATCATGATAGTCACCTCCTTTCCCATGGGCGTCGTCCAACTGCTCCAGAGAGAGCTGGGGAGAAGGCCCAGGGGTGGAGGGGCATCCCCTCTAGAACATTCCTGGCCTTACTCCCCCGACTCCATTCAGAGTGCTGTCCAGGGGCTACTCTGCTGGCTGCCCCCACCCACACCCCACTTCCAGCCATCAGGGGAGATACCCAACCAACCAGCAACCCACCCCAAGCCCAGTACTCCACTATATTATATGCTCTTCTCTGTCTCTTCAACTGCAACCCGGGAGCAGAAGTAATACCATCCTCCCCCCCAGGTTACTCCAAAAGCTAAAATCCAGACTCTTTTTTGAAGCTCCCTCTGTGTCTCCCTTTTCAGCTCCTGTGCCCTCACAACATTCTGCTGCTTTAGTCCTGGCCTTCTTCTTGCTCCTCAACTAGACCACATCCTGCTCTACCTCAGGGTCTTTGCACTTGCTGTTCCCTCTCATTGGAATGCTGTTCCCCCTGTCTTTACCCACCTGGGTCTTTCTCGGCCCTCACAGCTCCATGTAAAGGGTCTTGCCATCCACATAGGTCCTGCCCCCACACCCAACCCCACATTGTTCTGTCTGGAATCCTGTTGGCTGCCTTCTATTGGTTCGTGTCCTTATTATCTGTCTGTCTGTCTAGCTAGAGGACTCTCTGTGAGGGCAGGGCAGTGACTGTATTCATGGCTGCGTCCCAGGACGCGGAGCCTGGAGCCCCCCAGGAGGCCATCAGGAAACCCGTGCAGAACGAGTGCTTGGAAGCATTAATTAATGACAAAACGAGACAATGGCCATGGCCAGTCCTTGGTATGCCAAAGGTAGTTAATTAATTGTACTTCCTTCTCCTCCTTTCCTTTCAAAAGTGGATTTGCATGTTCAGTTTGGTCACCTGTTGGGAAAGAAAAGGGCCAGGGACAGCTTGGGAGAAATACCGGGGCAGAGGGCAGGGGGTCCTGGCTAGTAAGGGGCCTGAAATCTACAGCAAGGAGATTTCCTATTCCAGCAGGACAGGGGATATAATCCAAGCTCACCTATAACTGAAGTACATGAGGTTTGCTTCTGTACTACCTTGTTCGAGATATTTCTAGGAAGACTGATTGCAGAGATAATATATGTCTGACCTTTGAACATACATTCTTGCTCAAACACGATCACACTAAACCCAGAGCCAGCCTGGTTGTCGACAAAAAGCACGGGGCTGAGGGGCTGTCCAGCTCTGCCTCTGCCTAGCCTTGAGACTCAGAGTAATTGACCTAATCTTTCAGGGCCTCAGTTTCCCCATCTGTGAAATGGCGAGATCCTTGTTTGTCCCAACCATCTCCCAAGGTGACTATGAATCATCAGGGGGGTTTCAGAGCAGCCCCTGGGGGTGCCCACGGGCCCCACGCTTTCTTAGATGTGGGCAGTCAGTTCTCACCAGCTCTGTGGGACCAGCTGGAAGCAGCTGCCTCCATGTGCTAGTACAGAGCTTGCAAGACAAGGCCACATCCCTTATGCAGCCTCCTGGAAGCCCACACTCAGGGACATGTTCATCCTGATTGAAAACTGGTCTCTTTTTGAAAAGGAGAGGTGGATAGGTGTACAGGAGGGGGCGGATTAAATCCAGCAACATGGCTCATAACTTGGAGATCTTAATGAAAACTCTTCCCCATCCCCAAAGAATAAATATAAACCCAAACAACTGAAACTGAGATGCCCTGAAACCCATTCATGGACCCCAGTCAAGAGCCCTAGATAAGAAGGTCTTTAAGGGACCTCCAAACTCTGAGCTCATGCTTTTTTAGGACAAACTCGGGTGAAGGAACCCCAAGGTTCCTACTAAGCTCAAGGACAGGGATGCCCTTTGGGATTTCTAGGTGTCCAAAGCTGGCCTGCGGAGAGATGTGCTGGGCCAGAGGAAGAGCTGGGTTGGAAAGTGTATGACCAATCCTGAAAAGGATCAAGAGGCTCAGACCCCTTTAAGGAAGCCAGACTTGCTTCTGTGCTCTGTTATACCGCATTGGGTCAGCAGAGGGCAGAAGAGAGCAACCTTGCTCTTTTTCCAGGCTCGCCAGGGGAGGCCTGAGTCCTGTGGAAGGCATTATCCATCCATCCACCAGCTTTTTAAAAAATTTATTTCTTGGGGTGCCTGGGTGGCTCGGTCATTAAGCATCTGCCTTCAGCTTATGTCATGATCTCAGGGTCCTGGGATCGAGCCCCTTGTCGGGCTCCCTGCTCTGCGGGAAGCCTGCTTCTCCCTCTCCCACTCCCCCTGCTTGTGTTCCCTCTCTCGCTCTCTGTTTCTGTCAAATAAATAAATGAAATCTTTAAAAATATTTACTTCTTAATTTATAAGTCGCTCAAAGTTGGACAAGTCACTTGATCTTTCTGAGCCTTAGTTCCCGTACTTACACAATGAAGAAAGTAGTGTTTGCCTCATAGGACTACAGGTTTAAAGGACATTAGCACATATATTTAGTAGTTTCTAGCACAGGGCAAGCACTAAAAAATCGTGGCTATTACTATTACTGTTATTTATTGATCCACGCAATAGTTCATTCATTCACTCAATCATTTTAATGCATCATGGATTCAGCTAGTGTCTGTTATGTAAAAAAAAAAAATACTGCCCTAGGTGCTGGGAGGGAGGGGGGCGAGTTCCGCAGATGACTCAAATGGGCTCTCCCGAGACAGACAGAGCACGCACTGTCAAGTAGCTGCGAGCCGCTGTGGGGAAACACCAGGGGGCTTCCTGCTGGTGGGAGGCCCGAAGGGCACGTTCTTGGAAGGCTTTGCCTTTGAAAGAAATAGCTTATTGAAAACACGGATGCGCGGACCTCAGCCCAGACCCACAGGATTCCCGGGCCCAAGGACGGAGCTGGCTCGTCTTCACAAAGATCCACAAGTGATTCTGATAACGAGCTGGGTTCAGGGAACCACTCAGTTGGCTCCTGAAATATGCATAGGATTTCATCCCCTGAAGATGAAGGCCACCAGGGCCCTGCTCCCTCCTGGGGAGGGCTAGCGATCGCCGTGGGTGCAGTGCACTGGGTGGGCGTAGTTGCAGCTTGAAACGAAAGGGATACGTTGGGCAGGAAGGCCAGTGGAAGAACCTTCTCCACCGCGCCCCCGTGACAAGCAGGCCTGGAGCCTTTGCTTGACTAGCATTCCTCCTCTTTGAGCCTCAGCTTCTCATCTTTACAAAAGGGGGTTACATCAGATGGTCTTCAGATGCCTTTCAGCCCTGGTGTTGCGACTCTGATGTGGACATCACTGCTCTGTAAGGGAGCCTGTTAGGTAAGACCACGTGTACTTCAAGAGACATCTATGCCTTCTGTAGTGCCTTGTGCCCCAGAGAGAAAGCCCAGGCCCTTTCCCCTGGGGCTTGGGCTCCCCTTGGATGCCAGCCCTGCCTTCTCCTCTGCCCGTCTTATTTCCTTTATACCTCAGTTAACACGAGCGAGCGAGCGAACCACCTTCTTACTCTTCCCCAGTGCCCTTCACGTCTCTCTTCCATTCGTCATCTGCCACCCTGAAATTCTCTTCATCCCTCCAGCCTTCTCCCCTCCGCACCTCAATCTGAGCCTCCAAACCCTACAGGACTTTGCTCAAATGTTGCTTCCCCTGCGAGCCATCCCCCAATTTCTCCCAAAATCGAGTGACTTCTGTTTTCTGGTTCTCTGGTGCCAGACCTGACGTCATTGTCACAGTTCCCGCCATCAGCTAACATTTACAGAGAGCCCTTGCTATGAGTGTGTTTTATTTTATTGAGTCCTTTCACGAGACCATGATATCGATATCACTGCCATTTCCATTTTATAGGCAAAGAGACTGAGATCCAAGGTGGTTAAATACCTTGCCCCCGGAGACTCTGCTGTATATTCCAGCAGTTTCTCTGGGCATCTCATCTCAGTGCTCAGCACAAGACTCCCTAGTAATCCTAAATGCCGCCAGCTCTATCTCTCAGGCCCTATAAGGAGAACTTGAAAACTCATATGAAATGATGCAGCATCCCTAGGAAGACAGCATTGGCAGGAGTGGTGGGCGGAGAGTAATCCCTATGTCTCAGGACACCTGAAAACTGGAACCAAAAAATCAGGGTCCACCCCACCCTACCCACTGCCCTAAGGCAGTGAACTCTCTGCTTAGCAGAGTGAGAGACTTGCATCGAAGATTCTGGGTTCAGACCTTGCACAGCTTCCCAGGAAATGTTTAGGTAATGCACTGTATCAAACTGAAGACTTAAAAAAAGAGAAAAGCTGAGAGTGGAAAATACCAATCACAACACAAGTGAAATCCAATTTTTAATTTGGCTCTCGTACTTGGTGGGAAAACTGGGCCTGGTGTGGGGGAGGGGGGAGCCTCTTTTACGAGGCTGTGATAGGACAGACACATGCCCCTTCCCTTCCTGCATAGTTGTTTTTAATTCAAGAAGCTGCTCAGATGCGAAAAGCTGTCTGTCTGTAATTGTCCCAGTGATAGCCCGCATTAATGGAGTGTGCAAAACTGGCCCTTTGGGACAAGATATTTGAAAAACAACTGCCAAGGGTTAAGAACCAGGAGGTTTATTTTTCATTTGTGAGCAACAAGTTCCACATTCTTCTTTTTATTCTGGGAAATTTTTGTCTCAGCTTTGCAAACCTCCAAATGAATAGGGGAAGAAAAAGTGAAGTGAAGTGGTTCCAATTTGCAACAAGAGTGCAATTTCAATTGATTTAAAGTGGGGCGCAACACGAGAATGATCACAGAAAGAGATTGGAATTAGTCAATAAATAAGGTTCAAGGTCCGAAGCCTGACTTCTCTTTCATTAGCTTTAAGGAATGAGAATAAAGGGATAGCTAGGTAGTTCTATCTATCAGGCTCCTAATAAAAGCAAAAAAAGGTGCATCCCACAGCTCAGGACCCAGACCAGGTCATGGGAGGCACTAAGGTCTAATCTGGAGTTTCCTACCCCCAGCAGCACGGTTGACTCATGGAGATACACTTATCAATGGCAACCTTCCCAAGGGCTCTGGCTGTTCCCAGCTGGAGGCTCTCACCCTCTGAGGAACCTGGGTCCTTGTGTTTCAGTGACCCAGGGCCTTCCTGAATGTTTCCCCAGTAGTGCATCAGAACGATCCCTCCTCCATCCTTCATCCTCATCTTTCCCATACTTCATCCCATTCTGGCTCTCAGCTGTAGGGAACTGCTTTCATTCCTTCAGTGTCTAGCCCTGAACAGCTTCCCATCCAGTGGAACTTGGTCCTGGGGGTGGTGCAGAGTTAATGTGGATGAAGGCTCAGAACTGACCCTTGCACACAGGACACACCCAATAAGCGTTAGTCTTCACTATTGCAGTTGCTACTTTTCGGATTTTACCCACCATGTGATAAGTGTTATGCTCCGTGTGTGCATTTCTGTGTTGGGGAGAAGGAGCGGTGAGCACCATATGTCATGTTGAGACTGAGAAACGAGGTCGAAGGCTTAGGATATGAGCTCACATGGCATGCAATAGGAAGTTTCAGAATTTATATTGTAAAGAGCTGGGTGTGCCCCTGGAGTAATTGATGAAGGACAAGAGACAAGCCACCCTTGCGGAATTTGGATTTTTGTCCTATAGGTTCTTAAACCTTTCCATGTCTTGAAAGCAGACCTAAAGGAATGAGAAACCTGAGGGATCTAGGGACAAAGCCCAAAGAAGCTTTTTTCCAGGATTGACATTTTGAGGGGATCTCATATTTTACGTTGAAAGGCTATTCTAAATGTGGGTTCTACTCTGAAATATAATCCAATATAAAAATAAGAATGATGGAACCATAAGAGACTCCTGATCTCACAAAACAAACTGAGGGTTACTGGGGGGTGGGAGGGTAGGGATAGGGTGGATGGGTTATGGACATTGGGGAGGGTTTGTGCTTTGGTGAATGCTGTGAAAGATGTAAGCCTGATGATTCACAGACCTGTACCCCTTGGGCAAAGAATAAAAATAAAATTAAATTAAAAAAAAAAAAGAATGATGGAACCCTAGGAAGATGCTCCATGTTTAACTAGGGGTCTTTCCTGCCATAACCCCCGGGGACTGTGTCTTCCCAGAAGGAGAACACCCCCGTCAGTGATGGAAGGAAATGTGGGGGAAGTTTTTAAGAGGAAGAGGGGCATACTCAAGTTCATATTTCAGAAAGATGGATTGGTGGGTTAGAGGGATCAAGTCGGGTGGCTGGGACACTAGCCCAAAAATAACCCCAGGAGCTCATTGCTTGAAGGAAGAGCTGGAAGGCATGGAGTTCAGAATGGCATTTCCTGCTGCAGGTGCCCATGTTCCAGGAGGCCTCCTCACCGTCGAGAAGAGTAGCCATACTTCGTACTTGTTTGCCACTCTCACTTTCGCTTCTTTGACTTCTTAAAGGTTCTTAGTCTTGAAGATTCCACATTCCCATGCAATGTAACTAGTTCAGGCTTACAAAGCATCTCTGTGTTAGACAGCCCTTAGCATGGCTGGAGGGGCAGGGTCATTCAGAAGCCCTGGGAGGTCTCCTGAGCCTGGGTCCTCACTCTGTACTTGTTACGACTGATTTGTTCACTGCCTGAAGCTACCAGTCTCTGCTTTGGTCAAGTTTGGGCTCTGTGGTTGATGCCAGGTTGAGTGTCCTTGTCCCCCATGTCCAGCCTTCCTTTCTACAATGCTCCTGGCATTGCATGGCTGTCTAGTTCTCATGGAATTTACTACCCCCATCCCCTCACTGTCACGGGGGAAAGGGCCCTTCTGGGTAGCCCACCTCCACCTCTCCCTGTTCTCTGAGCCTCTCTCTTTCTCAGACCACCTCCATTTCTCTTAAGCTTCCCCTGCGTAAATATCTTTTAATGGCATAACTGGCCATGTTACTTCATGTTATTCTCTGGACTGGGTACAGAGAGTTTAACAAAAGCTGATCAGTGGTGTAGCCAGAGAGACCTGGGAGATGCTTAGTAGGTTATAAAAGTGGTTGTGATGAATTACGATTATATAGAAGGTGGAGGAAATGAGGGGGTCCCTTCCATGTCTGTCCATCCATCTGTCCATCTGTCTGTCTATCTATCATCTATCTCTCTATGTAGATGCACACACGCACACACACACACACACACATATACACACACACTTAGTTCCTATGCCCATATACACACGTATGAGTATGTACTTTTGGGGTCCGCGGATTTCACCTTTGTTCATGTGGAAGTGAGCACAAGTAGGTAGGTACTGCTGTGGTCATATGTTACCCCTTTTATTTATCATCTTTGCATGTTGCAGAGAGATGTTGCTGTATTTCAATTAAGGGATATGAGGTACCTGGGGAGATTTCTGGGGTGGTTGAAACTTTGGGCAGGTATCGTTTTTTCCAAGCTCACGAGTGAGAACTTTGGTCACGTACCCAGGAATGACCATCTGAGAGACAGACTTCTACAGCCAGAGGCAAAAGAGACAGACCGAAAACCCAAATCCTAGCATAGCCTTTGCTTCAGAGGAGGGGCCGCTGGTTCCCACTGCCCGGGCCCTCTCCCGCTGGTGGTGCCTGTTCCAAGGACCAGATACAGTTCAGAAACCCGCCTGGGGAGCACAGATTCAAGGAAGAAGACTTCAGTGTGGCCAAGGAGCCATCTGCTAGACTAGCAGGGTCTCAAGGGTGTGAGGAATTTATCTTTGTGTACACTTCTGCGCCAAGCACAATCCTGGCTCAACCGAGCCAATCAGGGTGGGCATTACTGAATATCACACTCTGTTCCAAACGTGTTACATGTATGGGCTTATCTAATCCTCACAATTGCCCTAGGTGGTAGATGTTGTTAATTATCCCCATTTAACGCATAAGGAAATTGAGGCTGTGCTTGGGCTCCCAAAGATGTCTATGACCTAACCCTTGAACCCTGTGAATGCATTACCTACATGGCAAAAGGGATTACTCAGATGGGATTGAGGGTAAGGACCGTGAGATGGGGAGACGGTCCTGGATTATGCAGGTGGGTATAATCTACTTACAGGAGTCCTTACATTGGAGAATTGTGATTTCTAGCAACAGAGAAGCAGGCAGAAGGCAGCATGAGAAAGACTTTGCCCTTACTGCTGACTTTGAAGATGGAGAGAGGGGTCATGATGCAAGGAATGTGGGCAGCCTGGAGAAGCCAGAGGAGGCAAGGGAATGGATTCTCCCCACAGGCTCCGGAAGGAGCACAGCCTTGCTGGCATGTGGATTTCAGCCCAGGGAGACCATATCACACTTCTAACCTCTAGAACTGGGAAAGAATAAGTGTGTGTTGTGTTAAGCTATGGAATTCATGGAAATTTGTGACTGTCGTGATAAAGAACTAATACAGGTTTTCAGAAAGTTTAAGCAACACAGGTAATAAGTAGTAGAGCCAGAGTTAAAACCCAAGCAGTCTGGTTTCAAACTTCATGCTCTTAACTACTCTGCAACATTGCCAATTAAACTGCCATTATCCACTGAATGCAAAAATGAGTAAGAAAAAGAAGGGAGAAAGGAGAGGATATTAGGGAAAGAAAGGAAGAAAAGAAGGCAGAAAGAAAAAAAAGTTCCATGAGTTTGCTATAGCCTTGTGTTCTATCCATTTCTGTTATGAGGATATTTCTACCTGTTTAACAGTAACCAGAGAACTAACTCGCTCTGTCCTCCACTGGCCCCTCCTCCAGTGCTGGAAACCCCTGACGGTGCACTTTCTAGAATCCATGCCAGCAACATCTTTGTCTGGGCATCTCTCTGACCAGGGCATGGTAGATTTTCCAAGATGCCAGGGGGGACATGAGTACATTGTTTGCATTCAGATTGGTGGCTTTTGGTTGAGATTTAGGAAATGTCCTTATCTCATTGTGTGTGTAGATATGCTATTCCACCCTGTTATGCTGATTTTGCCTGCTGTCTAGGTCCTCTAAGCAGCCTGTCTGGGCCACAGCTGGAGTTACCAGATTTAGCAAATATAATCCAGGATACTCAGGTAAAACTGGAACTCAGATAAACAGCAATTAATTTCTTAGCACATCTGTACCTCAAACGCTGCATGGAATATATTTTCACTAAAAACTATTATTTGTTGGGGCACTTGGGTGGCTTAGTCGATTAAGCATCTGACTCTTGATTTCAGCTCAGGTCATGATCTCAGGGTCGTGGGATCGAGCCCTGCCTTGGGCCTGGAGCTGGGCGTGGAGCCTGCTCAAGATTCTCTCTCTCCCTCTCCCTCTCCCTCTGCCCCTCCCTCTGTCTCTCTCTTCCTCTAAAATTAAGTAATTAAAGTTTAAAAATTATTTGTTTATATGAAGTTCAAATTGAACTAGGTATCTTGTATTTTATCTGGTAACTCTACCCATAGAGCACGAGTAGGGAAGCTATTCTGGGGCAGGAGATCTTGCATAGCCCCCTTGAACCATCCTGGGAGAGCTGTCCGTTCCGGGTCGGAATAGAGACAGGGCTTTTCTGCTCTGCATGGACCTTCTGAACAAGTGCTCCAGTCCCAGGCAGGGTGTGAGAGCAACTAAGGGAGGACGAGGCGGGGTAGAGGAGATGGGCTGGGAAGGATAAGGAGTCCTCTGGCCACCTTCATGACCCGGAGGATGCTGTCCAGACACCTTTAGCCTTCCAAATGATTCCTCTAGTGGGTCTAGAAATGAGGTGGTCATGTTTGCCAGGAGACTGAGTCCCCTTTTGGGGTCTTTGAATCTCTTGGCTCTCGTGGTAGTTTGCCCATGGGGTAGATATCCAAGAAATCTGGGTTTTGTTTGCATGTCAGCTTTATTATTACCCTTAACCCCATAATACCCTCTACCACCCACCCGCTCAGAACCACCTCAACCAGCCCAATTCCTAATCTTGTCCCTTACTTTTACTTTTCTGCTGGCCATTGTACTGGTTTTTGGGAAGTCAATCCTCTATCAATTCAGCAATCAACCAATAAACAAGAAGTAGCTATTGAATACCTACTGTGTATAAAGCAATATGTTAGCCCCAGTAGTAAAGACAAATATCTGACCTCCAGGAGCTTATGGTCGAACTGAAAAAAAAAAAAGATTTGATTATATGAGGGAAAAATGAGCAAACGACGAGATGGTTCTGTCATTTAAGAAACAGCCATTAGACATCGGTCGCCGTGTTAGGTACTAGAGACATGGAAAACAAGGCTGGGAGCTCAGTTGGGCTGAGGAGAGTCCAGAAATAATGAGTTGCTGGAATAAACAAGGAAGAGGCCCCTAACCCAGGCTGGAGACTTGGGAGAAGGTTTTCTTGAGGTGGTAAAGCCTGAAAAGTCTGTAGAAAGAGAAGTCAGTTAGGTGAATGAAGGTCATGGGGGTGGCCAAAGGTACTGTGGAAAGAATGTTTCAGGCAGGAGGAAGCACATGTGTTGTGAAAGCCATAGGTATTCGAACACGGCTAGAATGGAGATGGGGTTAGAGGTAGCTGGGGAGGACCTGACTATGGTCATTGCTAAGGGGTGTAGTCAGAAAGGAGTATGACCTGAGCTGAAAGGGCTTGTCATGATGGAATTTCAGTGCCCCTTGAGATGAGGGAGGTGGCAGAGATGGTCATTAGACCCACTGGGCTGGACCAGTGGGTGGGTGGGCCTGTTGTGGATCATAAGAGGATCCAGTGACCGGTGATAAGTGACCAGTTGACTTCAGGAATGTTCTGTAGGAGGCAGATACCTTCAGAGCTGGGCAGAGCATGGTGACAGGAGTGGGACAGGGTGGGGGTGGGGCATTTGTTGAGTCACTCACTCTCTTGGGAATGCCATACAAATTTTCTCTGTTTGATTGTCATAATAACCCAGCAAGTTACACATCGTCTCTATGGTCCATGTGAGGAAACTCAGCTTCAGAGATGTTCAGTAACTTCCCCAGGGTCACTTGGGGAAAGCTGGATTTGTCCTGAGGTCTGTCTGAATTCAAAGCCACAACGATGCCCTCCCACACAAAACCCCTCTGAGATCTTCAATATTGAATCCTGCCTCCTCCATTTCTTGGGTGATTAGATGAAAAACTGATGCACCAGAATTCCTCCTGGGGAATGACCACTGAACCTGCCTGAAAATATACTTGGATAAGGCTTTTAGTATCGAGCATACTCAAGCAACACTGGTGGTCTCTTGACTGCTGTGCTTGAGTCAAGAGTGTTAGGGGCTTTGCATTTGAAATTTGGTTTTCTTTGAAGGACTATTAATTGGTTTATCATCTGGCCTCAGTATCTCCTATAGCCTCAGGTAGAAATGCCAACTTTGAAGAACCAAATCCTGATCCTAAATACTTGGGCAATGCCAGCCTGTCATTCATTCAACATGGCCATGCCACTCATGCCCACTCACTCTGTAATCAGGGATAAGAGTTATGGTCTTTGCAGTGTAGTACCATTGCCTACAGAATTTGAATCGGACAGCCCATCACCACATAACTTTGAGCACCTCTCTCCCATATATATAAAAGTATTTAAGATATAATATATTAAATAAATGCTATGCATGGACCATTGCTATGGACTGAATGGTTGCGTGCTCCCAAAATTAATGTACTGACGTCTTAATATTTAACGTGATGCTATTAGAAGGTGGGGCCTTTGAGAAATGATGAGATCATGAGTATGGAGCCCCTCCTGATGGGATTAGTGCCCTTATAAAAAGAGACACAAGTAGATGGTCTCTGTGTTGGCTTATAAAGGCATCTCATGAACGTGGCTATTTGCAAAGCAGGAAGCAGATCTCATCAGGCACCAAATCTGCCAGCACCTTGATCCCCAGCCCCCAGGACTTTGAGAAGGAAATGTTTGGTGTTGAAGCTGCCTAGTCTGTCGTATTGTCATAACAGCCCCAGCTAAGACAACCATTATTCCAATAGTTTGTGAAAATAATGAAACAAGTGTGAAATAGAAACTTTAAAACATTGAGGAGTAGAGAAAATAAACACTTTTCATTTAACATTTTTATTAACAAAGCATCACGAGTGGTACTAGATGCACTCACAAATTCTCAGATAGTCATTTTGGCAATGACAACATTTTTGGCTGACTTTTTTTCTTTTCATTCCCAATTAGATCAGTTGTTTTTAGCCTAGAAATCAGGCCGATGGGGAGCTAGCCCCAGGAGGACCATAGCAACCCACATTTCAGCCCATGGTTTCTACATAGGAATCTTCTGAAGCCACTTGTCTGTTTCATAAGGGTTGGTTTAGTTAAAACGGGATAATATATGGTAAAAGTTCTCTTAGCTGGGCACACACAGATGACCCATCACAGCGTGTCTGCAAGTGAAAGAAGTGGGGCTCAGCACTGCCAACTCCACTGCTTGGACCCTCCCCCACCCTGCCCTGGGGCCTGTGGACCACACGTGCAGGTGGCCACCTGACCCTGGACTGACTTAGGGCACCAGTGTCAATGTGTATAGAAAATATAAGTAAAGCTCAACTCACATTTTTATCATCTCAGCTCTCACTGGATCACCTTATATGTTCTACTCGGGAAACTATCCATCTGCAAGGTGAGGTATATCAGTGTGAGCCAAAGAATCACACAGATGAATGTTTAAGTATCGACCATGATGCGTGCAATGAAGAAAATTCCAGGCAACGGAGACAGGGGCCTTGACTTTGTCTAGGTGACCAAGCACCTCTCCCTGCAGAATACCAATTGAGCTGAGCTCCAGAGACATAGAATAGTTTCCCAGATGAAGAATTGGAGAAGGGATGTCCAGATAGAAGAAACAACATCTGCAAAGGCCCTGAGGTGAGAGGAAGCAGAACCCAGAGCAGACCTGCACAGAGGCTGGTGTACACGGAAATCAAGGGGGGCAGTGGTGTAAGAGAAAACCTGACATCTCTTCGACTCTTACGATGGCTTTCAAATGAGGTGTTGAGAAAAATAGCCAGAGATGAAAAGAGTGTGAGAGGTCGGGAACAGTGATGGTTAGAACGGATGGCTCATCAGGTCCCTGGGTGAGGAGAGGTTTGGGGTGGTTGGTGGTAGGGACTCTAGGGACTCTGGGGGGAGGGGTCTGTCCTGAGTCCATTGATATTCATCTGAGAACATCCCAGAGACCAAGAGAAATTAATAATGGCAGAGAGTAGTGAAGTGTGCAGTGGGGATCCATCGACAACAATCACAGCTGCCGATAAAAACTCAAACACACTGTCTACTGGCAAGTCTTTGCCTCATTTTAAAATTACAGTCTGTGTCCCCCTGCCCCCACTGCAGTGTTAAATTATACATTAGTTCCTCTGCCACATGGTACAGCTCAACTCAGTTCTGTCCAGAACCTGCAGGCTCAGAGAAGACTTTCAAGTGAAATATAAAT
The DNA here is from genome assembly GCA_002007465.1 of Ailurus styani. Lineage (NCBI taxonomy): Eukaryota > Metazoa > Chordata > Mammalia > Carnivora > Ailuridae > Ailurus > Ailurus styani. The sequence goes on from LNAC01000022.1 coordinate 3,590,583, forward strand.
TGTCTTATAACCTGCATTTAATTAATGCCACCTTACACTTAAGATCTAAAAAGAGGACTCTACAAACACACTTCTGAGTGCGAGCACATCCTGTGAAGGCTGGAGGAGGGGAAAAAGAACAAAACTACAGCATCAATCTCCGTTACATTCAACGAGCAAAACAGGCTTCTTTACTCTGGGTACACATCTCAGGATCTACCGGAAGCCATTCTTAAAATTCTTCCTGAGAAACTAATATTTACCCCGGGACAGTTGTGTTTGGGGCAGGCGGCCTTGTATAGGCAAAAGAGCAAGGGCTTTGGGGTCAGACAGACACAGGTCTGAACTTGGGATCCCTCAGTGACCTGTCATGTGAGCCTGGAAAGTTTGCTTAACCTCTCAAAGCCTCGATGTTGTCATTCGCTGTATTCGTGGACAATATATTCACCTCGCAGGCTTATTATGGAGGTTAAATGGGATAGTGAATAGAACATGACCGATGCCTGATGCATACCAAGTTCCCCAGCTGTGTGTGTGTGTGTGTGTGTGTGTGTGTGCATGTGCATGCATGCACACCTCTGTGTGTCCTCACGCGCCTGTGTAGACCTGTTGCATGACATTGTCTAGGAAGTGTTAGAAAAGAGGCTACAATTGGCATGTCTTCACCCAGTTACATTTCACTGCTCACCCAGGGCAAATATAAAACCTTTAAAAATCTTTGAGCTATTTGAATGTCCAACTCTGTTATTTGTGTGACCCACTTGCTGGTATGTGACCTTGGTCAAGTCATGTAAATGCTTCTTGGAAGGACCCTTAAATTCCAGGAAGAAAAGAGAAAGAAGGGTAGGAAGGAAGGAGGGAGGGAGTAGGAGAAGGAGGGAAGGATGGAGGGATGGAATGATGGAAAAACCAATAGTAGTAAAGTAGAAAGCATTTGAATAGAGCTTCCTCTTCACCAGGCCCTGCTGCGAATTCTGAACACATCTGTTCATTCAACCACCCCAGCAATCCTCTGAGGCAGGAACTATAGTCATCTCCATTTCACAGATGAGGAAACTGAGGCTCTGCTATCTCCTGCAGTGTGGTTCCAGGCAAGTTGCTTAGCTTCTCTGACCCTTTGTTTCTTTATCTTTAAGGTAGGAAGAGTGATAGCGTCTACCTTGCTAAGTCCTTGCTAAGTGTTCTGGTGAGGATTAAGTGATATTAACACACACAAAAGATCCTTGCTCTTTGGGAGATCATGCATATTAGGGAGTGTTCTTTTCCAGAGAACTGAGCAAGGATGGCCTCATTTCCCAGAGAAGAATCGAGCGAGGATGGCCTCTCTCCTTTCCCTCCTTGGAGGGAAAAGTACTCAGGGCTGAGTAGAGGGGAGAGCTTCCAAGACGGGAAGAGGGAGCTGCCAGTCCTGAGATATTTGGGAGGGAAGACGGTAGTGAAGTCTCATTTTTTTAGGGTCCTGTGGGTCCCAGGGCGGGAACAGCTGCCAAGTTAGGTCCTGTACTGGATTTATTTTCTGCCCAGCACTCGACTTTCCACCAGTGTTCCCACCAGTGTGATGGGACAGAAAAGAGAGACCCTGACTTCCAACTCAGAACAATTCCAGGACCTGCTTCTGCAGTAAAAGCCAATGAAAAAACACGACTGGCCTGCAAGCAGGTTTTGACATCCCAGTCCTTAAAGTATTCCCCCAAATAAGTGTCTGCTTCTCCACGGTTGGTGGCATAAAGCGCAGTTCAGATAACATTTCTAAATGTTCTTTAAAAGCCCCTCATTTAAGCTTGAGGTCCCAGAGGAGGGACACTAAGCTATAAGGCAGATAGGGAAACTGAGGCCCAGAGTTATTCGTTATCTTGCCTGAGGCCATGACACTCGACTTACAGGGGAAGGTGGATCCATTTGGTCACACAGCTTCAGGGTGTTCTGTTCATATTTATTCTACAAAAGTGGGTCCCTGGGAGCTGGGCCATCGGGCTGGTCTGAGCGAGGCAGGCAAGCTTGGATCCAGGTCTCTAACTTCTCATCCCTTGCTCCTTCCACCTTCTGTGCTATAGGAACATCTCACAGAGAGTCTGCTTTTTGAAGAAGTTAATGCTCAGAAGGGTAGGAACAATTTCCCGAGGTTCAGGTTCCTCCAATCAGGGCAGTAGCTTGCTAGACATGAGCTCAAGTGCTCGCTCTTGGAACCTGGGGCTTGCTCTTGGAAGCTGGTGCTAAATGAGGGTTAGTGCCAGCTGAGTGAGAAGTTAAAGGAAAGAAAGGTGCGGTTTCATCAGAGAACAACATGGGCCAAGGAACGGATGGGAGTTTAGCTTGGATCCACACGTAGAGGTAAGTCAGACGGGGTCTCAGAGTAGCTCACACAGGGTCCAGCTGGAAGATGTCACGGAGGCCAGGTAGTACAGGGCAGCCTGGTGAAGTATTCAGAGCAGAGGCTGAGATCTGTTTTGTTTCTTGAGTTCCACATATGACACAGAACAGATGACCATAGGGGAAGGGAAGGAGAAATACAATAAGATAAAAACAGAGAGGGAGGAAAACTGTAAGAGATTCTTAACTCCAGGAAACAGACAGGGTTGCTGGAGGGGAGGTGGGTGGGGAGTATGGGGTCACTGGGTGATGGGCCTTAAGGAAGGCACATGATGTAATGAGCACAGGGTGTTCTATGCAACTGATCAATCACTGAATTCTACCCTGAAACTAATAATACACTCTATGTTAACTAAATTGAATTTAAATAAAAATTTTAAAAAAAGAACAGAGGCTGGCACTCAAAGTTAAGAAGCCAGAGGTGCAATTTATGGTGGAGCAGGCTTTGTGTCTTAAGGGTAGGCTTGTGGGTATGAGAGAGTCCTGCAGCTCTCAGCCCGTGGTACAGTGAGAGGGTGATGTTCAAGACTACTAAGAAGGAGTTGGAGAAGAGGGACTTGGTGGTGGGAGGTCTCAAGTGTCCGGTAGAGGAACCTTATTGCAATGCAATACCCCAAGGAACCATGGAACATAAAGATGGGATGCAACCACACCAGCAAGTGGCCAGGCACACTCTCTGGTGTCCACACTAGGTCCCTCCGCCATTGTGCCTGCTCTCCCATTCCAGAGCACAACTGCCTTAAGGCAAGGAACGAAGAAAGGGAGAATGAATATCTGACAGGCTCCTTTAAGCCACACCCACACCTCATGAAGGAGGACTGCAGGAACTTGCCCCATGGACCAAAGGGAATTTAGGTTCCTATGTTTTGCTCTGCCCATCTGGACTTTTGGCACATGTGGGGCTCTCTGTCTCTCTTTGTTTTAAAAACGAACCCTGTTGTCTTACCTCCCGCTGTGCGTGAGGCTCACACTGCTTCCAAAAAACAGCCAATTGGACTGAGCCCAGATGAAAGCCCAGGCTTCGAGCAGTGTTTCTGAGGGGGACTCGTGGGGTCAGGTGAGGGCTGTGCAGGCTTCACCCTGGGCCTCCCTGACACACTCGTCAGGCTCTTCCTTCTCTGGACTGGCTTAATGTAGTAGGCGTGGGGGTAGGTCTCCCCAGAGGCGTGCGCTAATTATATCCCCAAGGAGTTGTTAGAAGAAGACAGCCATGCGCCATGCTTCCCGAGGGTTCTGATTAGCTCGGGTGCACCTCCCCACATGCTCATCGTGCCCTTTATTAGGTCGCTGTTGGATTCCAGCTAAGTTTAATTCAGCACTGGCTTCTCTAAACATCCCGGAGATGACGATTATGCAGCAGACGTTTTCTAGAAACTGCCGAAGGTATCTGAGGCCACCAGCTTAAGAGCTCTTGAAAGCCATGTTGCTCGTTTAATATGAGCTTTCCGGGGAGCTGGCCCAGAACCTTCTGCCAAAATCTTTGCCGACTACTCCCTTCTTCCACTCCCCAAGCACCTCATTTAGTTAAGTGGTTTTTCCTTCTTTAGGTTGCTTTGTAATTGGGGTGATTATTCATTCCCATCACAAGACAGAAGTGGGAGGAAGAGGCTGGCTCGGGACCCCAAATGCTCTGCCCTGCATCCTGCTGAATTCCATCTCTTCTCGTGCTCTCAGCTCTTGGCCTCTTCTCAGCTTTGAGGAGCCGGCACATGGGCAGCCAGTCCCAGCTGCCTCGCGGCCGCGGTTCAGAAGTAACGGCTCCATTGCCATAGTGGGGTCAGACTAGGGGAGAGAGACAGTGGGGATTTTGCTTGCCATCCAGCCAGGAAGACATCGAGACCCACAGCCTGGGCAGTCTATGCACTGCACTTTCCAAGCACAGAATTGCTGGATGGGGCGTTCTGTCCAGTCTCCTTTACGGGCCAGCAGGTGTTACCTGTAACTGTGGTTAAAGAGATGGTCGAGAACCTGCCATATCAGGGTGTCCTCAGTAGTGCCAGAGAGACATGTGGCTATACTGGGGGGCCCATTCAGGCTCCCAGCATACTAAAGATCACACATGTCCCCTGAAGAGACATCCTCTAAAAAGAAACCATGGTGTCCTCTCTATAAACATCAACACTCTGACACTGACCTTGTGGGTTTTTCCCCCCATACCAACCAATTCTCTGACACAACTGGGTATCCTACCTGGAGTTGGTATCAGGTTCCACACATTACGGGCTCAGTCCCACATGACTGCTCCTACCCCAGGTGACAATCCTAGGTCATAATTCTGACCCAACAACTATTAATGGGAGGTTCCCACAACCCCATCCCCATGTTTAATGATTTGCTAGAGTGGCTCACAGAACTTAGGAGAGCACTTGACTTACTATTACCCATTTATTGTAAAAGGATACAAGTCAAGAATAACCGGATGGAAGAGATGTGGAAAGGATGTGGAGTTTCTATTCCCTCTCCAAGGGCACCACCCTCCCAGCACCCCCAACATGTTCACCCACCTGGAAGGTCTCCAAATCCTGCACTGTAGGGATTTTTATGGAGGCTTCATCACATAGGGATGATCGATCATTAACTGAGTCTATGGTCTCTCTCCATCGCCTGAAGGATAGGGGCTGAAAGTTCGAAGCTTCTAATCATAGTGCCATCTTTCTGGTGACCAGTCCCCATTCTGAAGCCACCCAGGAGCTCACCCAGAATCCCCTCCTTAGAATAAAAGACACACATCCCAGGAAATTCGAAGGAATTTAGGAGATTTGTGTCAGGAATTGGGGTCAGAGACCAAATATGAGAATCAAAGATGCTTCTAGGCCCTTTATAAGACTAGGAAATTGCAAAGGTTTTGGAGCTCTGGCCAGGATCTGATGAAGACCAAACTATATATTTATTACAGCCAGTATCACATCTCCTATCTCAAATGTTCACCCAAACTCCTCCCTTCTGAGCTACTCTGCCCATCCTCACTGTTCTCATTGTTCTGACTCAGTCATCTTGCTCTCAGTGTCTGCTTCAGCTTCCCAGCCCCTGTTTGGGTGAACCATCAAGACTCCCTTCTCTGCTTTTCCCATACCTGCACGGCCCTCTCTTCCAACAACACCCTCATGTGACTCCTGCCTCTGCATACATCCTTGATTTTAGCCACACTCAGAGTTACTGGTAAGAGAATCCATCCATGGGCTTTTGCCCTGTGGAAAACATGTTTGTTAGGAAGACAAGTTAGTAGAGGGTTAAAACTCAGTGTGATAAGATCCTTGTTAGGGAAGCATGGGTGATATGGAAGCACAGAGGGGGAACATAAAACCCAGAGTTGGAGATTCAAAGAAGGCTTCCTGGAGGAAGAGACTTCTCAAGTGAGAATTTCCTCCTGAAGGAGGAACAGGGAGAATGCTGCAGGGGGCCGGAGCAGCATATGGAAAGATTCAGACCAGAGAAAACCAGGCAGGTTTGGAGACAGACAAGAAGTACAGGACCACAGACCAGCCTTGCCTGGGAGGCTCCATGGGCAAAGGATTTGAGTTCTGTTTCTGGATTATGGATTGGTCCTAAGCCCCTCACAGTCTGGGCAGCAAGGACATACCTAGAGATAGTAGAACACCAAGAAGCTAATGATTTCATGTGAGAATTGAGTCTGTGGTCTTATTTGTATTAACACAACATATTCATATCACTTATGAGACATCTGATGTCAATCCGATTATTATTTTTTTAGAGATTGTAAATTCTATACTTAACCATTATTTCATTGTTGAACATTTAAGTCACTTTTTTGGGCTATAATTCCATAATATGATGAGGATCTCTGAACATAAAGTCTTTCTTCTCCTGACTCCTTCCCTTTGATTTTCAGTTCCCAGGAAAGAATCCAATGACATGAGTTGCTAGGGCAAATGTTACAAACTTCCCAAGGGCCCTTTCTATTTCCACCATGCCACGCTGCTTCTAAAAACAAACAACAAAAGGGAGAAATTGTAGCGCTGTCTCCCCCCGACAAAGAAAACAAAAACAAAAACAAAAACAAAAGTACTTACTCAGTTTGAACCAGGAATCAGAACCACTGAATTTAATTTATGCTCCAACGTGAGAAATTTAAAACAAAAAAGAAAAATTATCTCTCTTCATTATAGACAACATACAGAACAAGCTGAGATTTTTTTTCTGTATGAGGACTGAATAGGCCATTCAACACCCATTTCATCACATGATGATTAATTATTGCCCTATTTTATTGGACAGGGGAAATAGAATCAATCTTCATAGCAGTAATCATACCTGAAGTAGAGGTATAATCTTGCAGAGTCACATGTAGATTTGGATGGGATGGACCAGATCAGAGAAGTCATGGGCAGGTCTTCCTAGAAAAGTCATGCAATTGAGCAATAGTGATTCAGGAGTGCTCAGATGGAGTCATTAACTCAAGGTAGATGAGCAGGAATGGGAAAGCCCAAAAGCGAATTAGAAATTGAGATGTCAGTTCATGGAGCCGGGGTGGGTAGGAGAGCAGCATGGGTTATTTGCATGGCAGCTAGAAGGAATCCAGTGGGGTGACCCATTCTCCAACATTTAGGAAGACAGATGCATCTGAACCAACACAAATCCAGACAGATTTCTGGGATTGCTGGCGCAAGATTGGGAAGCTGGAGGAAAAATTGGAGGGGGAACAGGAAGCGAGGACCACATGCCGGGTATCTTGGCAAATGCTTTACATATACCTAGCTCTCACAGTAATCCTCTAAGATGAAGTTATTCCAGCTTTACAAATGGGGCCAAATGAGATTTGTAGAGCAGAACAGCTTTTCCTTAGGTGCCAGGTCTATCTGGTGTTTTGTTCAATACTGTGCTAGGAATGGAATCAGTATGGAGCTAGAAACTATTAGAAAGGGTTAGAAACTGCCCCAGGGTATGGGGTGGAGGTGACCCAGCGGAGTATTGATAGAGAGGGAAGGAGCCAGTCAAGACACTGCCCAGGGGACTTTTCTGAGAGTTAAGCACTCTTCGTTTTGATCAAGAAAAACTCATCCTATGGATGGCTTAGCATCCTGAAGACCTTTCAGTCACCTGTTTTACCATTTTCCCCAGTTTTTCTAAAGGCTGCTCCATTTGTTATAGACTTATCTTCAGTTAACTTGGGAGCATATCTAGTCTGAGAGCTCTGGACTTCAATCCAAAGCCAGGTGATTATACAAAGCATCTTGGCTTTAGAATTCCAAAATATACAAAGACATTATAAATCATGGCTTCTATAAATAATTTCTTCCCCTACCTGCCAGTTCTGATATCCCATTGCTGGACTATGGTGACTACTACAGAGAGGGAGAGGGTATCATTCGTCACAATTTTATTTCTTCCAGGTCAGGAGCAGGTTATTGATTGAGGCTCAGAGCCAGGAACCCAAGGACGAAGCTACAAAGGCTTCCTGGCCATTCCTTTTACCAGATCAAGCATGCTTGGGGGAGAAACAGTTGCTCAAATTTTAGGACATAAAGCTGGCTTTGTATCTGTTTATGTAAATGCTTAGTCTCCTCTTGACCTTCGTACCCTCAGTCAGAAGCCATAACACGCTCTCCCCTGCTCCTGATGAGGTTCTGGGGACGTGGGTAAAGGAAAGAGATGGCATGAGTCAAACCCCTATGAAGCCCCCTGTCCTTCCCAGACAGTGTTTTATCCCACCCCAACGGCAGCTCTGTAAGACAGACGTGAGCAGGTCCATTTTGTATGTGAAAAATGAGGCTCAAAGAGTCTTAAATAGAGTAGAAAGAACAGAGTGTATGGATTTGGGTAGATGTGAAATCCAGTTCCAGCTCTTTCAGTCTCTGACCTTCAATATCTCCATCTAGTAAAAGGAGCTTAATGTTTGTTCTTCTGGGTTGTTTCAAGGACCAAATGAAATGATGCACACAGGTTGTCCTGTACCATCCCTGCATGTGTCGAGAACTCCATGGGCCAGTGTTGGTACTCTTGTTAATAATAATAATGTTTATAGGTAGTAAGAGTTAGAGGTGGGTCCTGACCTTAGCTCTGGACAATTCCAGAGCCCGTGTTTTTTCTTCTATGCCACATGTTCTGAAATTAAACATATTGCTTCTATTTAGAAGACTGGGAAAGTGGCCAAAGCAATCCATGGCCTCCTTAAACTTCTGGGAAACTTGAATTCTAGAAACTAATAGGAGAGTAATACCAAATACCTGAAATAGGGAGATTGTTGCTGGCCCGGAGCCAAGCGTGCAAGCTGTAATTGACCTAGCTTCTGTTTGGTAAAGCTGGGATCAAAATATTCATTCCAGAAGACTGTAGCAGCTGAACATTTTTATAATTACATGCAGAAAGTCTTCCCTCTACCCCAGGAAACAACGTGTGCCAAACTTTTAATATTTTAGGTGTATGATCCATTATTTTATGTAACCATCTCAAAGAACCCAAAAGTCAAACGGTGGTCTGTGCTATGAAGGGAAGAAAGGAGATGGGAAGAGGTGCCAGGGGTGGAGGGTGATGCTATTCCAAAGACCACATTTGGGGAAGCCTCGGTGATTGGAGGAGAGCTCTCCACGCAGCCCCACTGCTAATGAAGCCCGAGCAGAGAAGAAGCCAGCTAACTCTCCTGTGCCACCTGAACTTTTGGCTTCCTGTACCCTGGGAATAGCAGTGGTTCCATCCATTGGAATAAAGCATAAGGTCTGAGAGTCCATGGCTTTACCCTCACAGTACCCTTGATGATGAGAGAGAGATCATTCCCTTTGCAGGAGATGCAGTCAAAGCAAAAGAGGCAAAAGCCTGCCAAGCTCATAGGGCCAGGAAGGGGAAGAATTGGAATTGGACTCCTGGTCAATTGATACCGACTTCTGCCCCCTTTCAACTTTATCAGGCTGGGCCTGCCAGATGCATCCCAGCCCCTGGCTTTTGGTCCTTCCGGTCTCTGGTGGCTTAGATTAGTCCCTGGCATTGCTGTTGATGAGTGTTGGGGAACTAGGGGAACAGGTGTGCACAAGCATACCTCCTGAATGTGTATTCTTCTCACTGCCAATGTGGCTCCTTCCCCGAGATGGGGGAAGGTTCCCCCACCTGAATGAAAACTTGGATCAGCCATGGGCTTCGGGGGTGACTGGCCTTGGGTTTCTCAGGATGTGTCAGCAAGAAGGCCAATAGTGGAAGGAGGGGACCTAAAATTGTGGTTAAAACTTGAGCTCTGGAGCTGGGGAAATTCCAAGCCCATCTCCTCCACTAACGTGTGGCTTTACACCAGACACCTGGCCTCCCCACACCTCAGTCTCCTCATCTGTAAACTGGAGGTCATGATAGGACCCACCACATACGGTTGTTATGAGGATACGTGAGACCATGTACATGGAGTGCTTGGAAATGTCTGGCACATCACTACTGCTCCACGCATGTGGGCTACTGCTGATATCCCCTGCATAAGAGTTTGAGGAAGCTCAGAGGACATTCGAGTGTCCTGCTGTCATTCCGCCAGAATCCTAGACAGAGTCTAGCACCCAAGTCTCCTCTTATAGATTAAGCTCCTCCCACCCCAGGCATTTTCGGAAAGTCTGGGAGAAACTCCTTCTCCACATGCATCCCTGAGTCCTGATCCTTTCTTTTGTCCCAGTGCTGAAGTATCAACCCAATACCCTATTTTCTGGTTCTTTCTGGGATGCTATTAAGATGTAAGGAAACATAATCGTGGCAGCCACCCCATTTCACAGATGGGCAAACAGATGAGACCCTCTGTTATAGCAGCACTCCCCTACACACACACACACACACACACACACACACACACACACACACACACACACACACATTCTGGGATGCCTGCCACACCACACCCAGATGATGTGTCAGTCACAGAGAGCAAACCTTTCCAGAGCGTTTGTCTAGGAGGAGGGAGACTGTATTCTCCATTTTGAGCCCTGTTGTTACATCCTTTTCATTTCTCTGATGTATGACTGGTATGAATAAGCTATCTGCAGCTAGGAACTATGTCAGGTTGGCTGGTGCACGCAGGGACATGGCTCCAGTGAGAGCCTGTGTCTTACTCCACCCTTGACAGTGGACCAAGGGCTCCTGAAGACAGGGCTCTGCCTTCCTTGGTCTTGCCGTACGGTGTAGAAGAGAGAGCATGGACTTCAGAGGAGTCTTAGTCAAAGCCTACCTCTCCTGGTACCCACACCTCAGAGAGCTTACCTCACTCCTGGTGACAGACAGGAAGTGTCATGCCAGTACACCCCTGGTGAGTCCTGATTGGTTGAACTTGAAGTTGCTGTCAAACCCCAACAGGACCGCTTATTGGATGCCCATCCAAAAGAGTGGTAACTGCTCTAAAAAAACTTTAAGTGAATTTTATTTTGTTCCCCTTACTTACAAAAAAACTTTTCTTTTTTTATGCTCAGTGCTTTTTAAAAAACTTTTTTATTTTGAAATAATTATAGCCTCACAAGAAGTTGCAAAACTAATACAGAGAGGAACCATATACCTATCACTCACCCAGCTTCCCCCAGCATTTTACATAACACACGGTATTATCCGAACCAGGAAATTGACATTGACACAGTATATTTAACCAGACCAATACAGTTAACAAGATAATAGGCTTTATTGGGACATCACCAATTTTTCACGCAGCGGTGTGTGTGTGTGTGTGTGTGTGTGTGTGTGTGTGTGTGTGTTCTATGTAACCTTATCACATCTATAGTTTTGACTTTTTAAATTAAACTTTTAATTTCAAGATACTTTTAGATATAAGTGCAGTCATAAGAAAAAACACAGAAAGATCCCATGTACCCTTACCCAATTTCGCCCAATGGGAACACCTTGCAGAACCATTGTACCGTATCACAACCAAGAAACTGATACTCATACAGTCAGGATACAGAGCATTTCCATTCCCACAAAAATCCTGGTTGCCCACTTCTCTTCAGTCCTCAACCCCTCCTAAACCCTCAGGAACCACTAATCTGTTCTCCATTTCTGTAACTTTGTCATTTCAAGAATGTTTTATAAATGGAATCATAGAGCATGAGTCTTTGGGACTGGCTTTTTCCACTCAACGTAATTCTCTGGCAAATCATCCAGGTTATCTGTTTATCAATAGTTTGTTCTTTATTATTGCCAAGTAGTATTCCATGATAGGTAGGGACCATGGTCTGTTTCACCATTTGCCAATTCAAAGACGTATCCAAAGACCTTCATAGCAACCAAAAAAATACTTTTTGCTATTACGAGTAAAGCTTCTATAAACATTTGTGTACAGGCTTTTGTGTCAACATAAATCTTCATGTCTCTGGGATAAATGCCCAGAAGTACAATTGCTGGGTCATATGGTAATTGAATGTTTAGTTTTTTAAAGAAACTGGACATTTTTCAGAGTGGCATTTTACATTCCCACCAGCAATGTGTGAGTGATTCAATTTTCCCCCTCCTCACCAGCATTTGGTGTTCTCACTCTCTATTATTTTATTCATTTTAACAGGATATAGTGACATCTTACTGTGGTTTTAATTTGTCTTTTTTTAATGGCTAATGATGTTAGACATCATTTCAGGTGCATATTTGCAATTTGTATATTTTCTTCAGTGATGTCTCTTTATGTCTTTTGTCCATTTTCTAACTGGATTGGTTTTTACTATTTTTTTAAATTTAAATTCAATCAGCCAACATGGAGTACATCATTAGTTTCTGATGTAGTGTTCACCGATTCATTAGTTGCATATAATACCCAGTGCTCATCACATCATATGCCCTCCTTAATGCCCATCACACTATTGAGTTTCGAGAGTTTTGTACATAGTCCGAAAACTACTCCTTTGTCCTATTTGTAATTTGAAAATATTTTTCCCATTCCGTTACTTGTATTTTAACTCTTTTTTTTTAAAGATTTTATTTATTTATTTGACACAGAGAGAGAGATCACAAGTAGGCAGAGAGGCAGGCAGAGAGAGAGGAGGAAGCAGGCTCCCCACTGAGCAGGGAGCCCGATGCGGGCCTCGGTTCCAGGACCCCAAGATCATGACCTGAGCCGAAGGCAGAGGCTTTAACCCACTGAGCCACCCAGGTGCCCCTGTATTTTCACTCTTAACACAGGCTTTCAAAGAGTAAAACTTAACCACTTTGATGAAGTCTAATTTATGAATTTTTCCTTCTATGGGTCATATTTTCAATGTCTAGTCTAGGAACTCTTTGTCTAATCTTGAATCCCAAAGAATGTCTCCTACTTTTTTCTAAAATTTTCATACTTTTAACTTTTTAGATTTCAACCTGTGTTCTATTTTGAGTTAAGTTTTGTATCAGGTGTGAGGTTTAGGTTCAGGTTCACCTGAAGTCACGCCTACGGACCTCCATTTGCTCCAACACCATTTGTTGAACAGTCTATGTTTCCTCCATGCAATTGCTTCTGCAACTTTGTCAAAAATACATTGGGCTTTCTTATATGGGTCTGCATCTTGGTTCTCTGTTTGGTTCTACTGATCTATGTGTCTATCCCTCCACCAGTATCACAGAGTCTTGATTGATATAGTTATATAATAAGTCTTGAAATTGAGTAGACATAGCCTTACGTCTTTACTCTTTTTCAAAACTGTTTTAGCTATTCTAGTTCCTTTGCCTTTCCATATACGTTTCAGGATAATCTCATCTATACCTACAGGAAAACATCTTGTTGGGATTTTGATAGGAATTACATTAATCAGTGTATCAATTTGGAGAGCATTGATATGTTGGATCTTCCAATCCATGAACATGCTATGCCTCTCCATTTATTTAGTTCTTTGATTACTTTTCTCAGCATGTGTAATTTTTAACATATATATTTAACATAAGTATATACAAAATATCCAATATACATATTTTGATTGTAAGTATTTTATATTTTGAGTAACTGTAAATGGTATTTTATTTTTTATTTTATTGTCCAAGGGTTTATTGCCGGTGTATAGTAATACAGTTAATATTTGTATGGTGATCCTGTATCCTGCAACAATGTTGAACCTATTCGTTCCAGGAGGTTTTCTTACAGATTCCTCAGGAATTTATATGCAAATCATCATGTCATCTGCAGATAGGAGTAATTTTACTTCTTTCTTTCTGATCGATATGCCTTTTATTTACATTCCTTGCCTTGTTGCTCTGGCTAGAACTCCCAACACTATGTAAAATAAGCGTAGTGAGAATGGACATTCTTGGCTAGTTCCAAATGTTAGGGGAAAAGCACTCTATCTCTTGTCATTAAGTATCGTGTGAGCTATAGATTTTTTTGGTAGATCCTCTTTATCAAGTTGAGGAAGCTTCCTCTGTTTCTATTTTTTCCTGAGAGTTCTTGTTAGGAGTGAGTTCACAAAAGAGTAACAATACAGTCTCATCTTGTCTAAAGCTGAAATATGTTAAAACACGCCTTCCCCTAAAAGTGCACATATGTATTGAATAGTCTACACAGACAAGAGTTGTGTAAATGCATCAAGAACGTGGTCATATGTTCTTTCAAAGATTGAAAGTCCTTTGTTCCACACAGGTCTGGCTGGGCCCCATGCAACAGCCTCAGAGGCACAGTCCCCACCGTATTCTATGTAAATAGGACTCCTAGAATTGTGCAGGGCAGGCTCTCCCATATGGAAGGCTATTCTCTGTGGTTCACTAGACAGCCCCGGCTGAGAAAATCCCTCATTCACGTAAGGGTTTTGCAGATACTGTCGGAGGCACTGGGGATACTACAGTGAACAACGAAGTCATCATGTTTTAATAACCCAGGCAGCGGATGATGGTGGCTCTGGCCAGAGTAAATCCCAAATGGTCGGATCTTATCATAGTGTTGCCTTTGCTCAGAGACTGGGTGACCGGCCAGGTGTCGCGCAGCTGGCAGATCTGGGAACAAGCCATGGTGGGTCTGGTTCTCAAGTCAGGTCCCTTAGAACCGCACGTGACTGCCACTAGGTGGAGCCTCCCTCTCCAGGCTCTTCGGGACTTTTCCTTCTGATCACACTACTGTCACCTCAGCTTCACTCACAGGCAAAAAGGAAGGGGAGGCAGCTAGGAAGTACAGCACCCCGTGATTCACGATGCTGAGTGTTGCCATGTGCTAAGCCCAGAGATGAAGCTTTGATGCCACCACATAATGTGTCTATGTGTGGGCGGGGGGAGGGGTACCTTCTTCCCCAGCACCTGGGATCCAGAACCCTCCTCGCAGCGAGGTGGGGGGTGGCCAGAGGGGGTCAAGGCGGGAAGGAGTCTATGACAGCAAACCTTGGCCAAACACTGGGTACCTTGGTAATAGCCGAACATCACTCAGCCCTCCAGCTCAGCAGCCAACCATGCACACGGCTCTAATTGGGCGTTTTCAGGCCGTTAAATAAATCGATCAATGACAATTATCTTTGGTTAACTCCACTCCTCCTCTGTCTGTCATTCTCCAGGCTCTAGAGTACTGAGAAGAATCCACGTGAGTATAAACACACCTGTATACATGGCCCATCTTGAGTGTGCAACACACTCACACACAAACACGATGGGGCAGAGCCCATCATTGTCAGGGACCTAGGGCCCCAACCCCTGCTGGTCTGCCCCCTCATCTCCAGGTCCCAGGTCTCTTTCTGCTGCAAAATAAAGAAGCTGGGACCATGAGTGGTGCCTGGGGGCCTTCTGCCTGACTCTAGGGAGCTCCAGCATCCTTTTAGTGACCACGAAATGTATACAAGAGGAAACTCAATGAACCATTTTCTTCCCATTTGAATGAGCGTGCAGGAAGTGACCAATCCTAGGCCAAGCAGTGGGCTTGGCCCTTGACATGCACAGTCTCTTTTAATAGCCTCGACATCACTATAAAGCAGAGACTACTCTCCCCAAGTGGCAGACTAGGAAACAGGTAGCAAGGGCTTGTGGCCACCTGAGGCAGGTACTTTTCATGGTACTCTTCTACCTTATCTTCCCACACCGTTCAAGACAACCCTTGACCTGGCCAAAGCACTGGCTCAGTGGCTGTGGGCTCAGTCCTCAGGGCCATTTGCAAGCAGGGTCTCTGGCGGGGATGTTGCCCCTCTCCCGCCTCAGTCTGCTGCTCCACTTATCATCAGCCCTCCCAGCACAACTCCTGCTGGCTTTGTTCACTTTCCTTCCTACTTTGCTTTGTCACTCTGCTGATTTCTTGCTGGTTGCTGATACAAGGACTTTCAGGGCAGGAAACACACAGCCTCTTTCTCTGAGCCCCTGCCCCTCACTGTGGCTGCTCCACACTCAGAACTTGCTATCTCAGGGGCTGTCCCCTCACCAATAGTCCCATCTCAGCTTGCCAAGGAATCTGATTTTCAGGAGACCTGAAATTGTGGAAGAGATATGCTTTTGTTTTTTTCTGTTTCCAATACCTAGAATTCAAGGAAACCAGGGTCTAGACAAAGCCTGCCCCGTGCAAAACATGGAAACAGGAGGGGGAGCTGTCCAAGGTCCTCTTCCCCCTCCGATGGTATCTCTGCCCCTGTTGCCCCAGAAACACCAAGCCCTCATTCCTCCCACTTTCTCGCATCATCCAGGTGCAGGAGGAAGCTAGGGGTGATATATTCTCATGCCTTTCTCCTCCTCCCCTCCTTTGCCCATTCCAAGTGTATCTTTGCTGCCATGCCAGTATCTGGGGATCTGGTCAATGGGTAACGTGTTTCTTCCTTACCCTGCAATAAGGTCATTGCTCAGTATGATGCAATATTTTCCGTACCCAAGTCTTCCACCCATAATCTGTAATAAACACACCTCTTATCTTCTCTCTGTTCCTGATCTGTATCAGACTTCAGAAAACTCTGCCCCATGGCTGCTAAAATTTCTTGTGCTGCTTGGGATCTTTGTTCCTGGTAGAATAGCTGACTTGAAAGATAAAGTTTCTTTAAAATTTGGGGTCTAAGACCCTGGGGAGCTGGGGGTCTGAAGACAAAGCACGCAGGAGTCACTAACCTGATATAGTGCAAATACAGTGGACTTCGGCATCAGGCAGGCATGAGTTCACATCCCAGGTCTACCATGCACTAGCTGTTCATCACTGATGAGTTTGCATAGCTTTCTCAAGCTTCGGTGTTCTTGTCTTTAAAGTGGGAAGAATGATATCCTCACAGGTGTGTTGTGAGAATCACAATTACATAATGAGAAGTTGTGGCATACACCAGGCACACGACAATATTACTCAATCTACTGAGCAAGGCTGCCCTATTTCTACAAGGACTGAGTTGCACCTGGACAATCAGGGATTAGGATAAGGTGACGTCAATGCCCAGTGGAGGGTGGTCACAAAGACGATGACCAGCAAATAGCACTTGTGGGTTAACTGTATCAGAACTCTCCAGGTACTAGCCTGTTGCATATGTAGTTCAAATGTCAGGTGTCAGATACCTGGGTAAGGAATACACAACCTATTTAAACATTAGGACATCCCAATTCTTAGCTCAGTGTCTCTACTCACAAGTAAGACAGGGATCAAGGCTTCAAAGAGTTGGTCAAGAAAATTGGAAATCAAGATTATCTGCTTTACAAGGCTGACCCCTGAATAGGTGGTGACTTGGGCTGTATTGTTTTAATGTTGCTTTTTGATATGGCCAAAGAGGTTTGGGTCCAGGGCTGTGGCTCTTTCTAGACTGTTCTATGTTCTAAATGGAACAAAGTCCTGCACAGAAGGGATGGGGAGAGAACTCCCTTTGCCGCTTCCAGCCATCCCTCTTGTCACCTCGGCCTACCTGGTATGGTAGAAGGAGCACTGAATTAGGAACCCCAGGGTTGAGTTCCAGGTTTGCCATTTATTTGTGGCATTACATCAGATGTAGTCACTTCGGCTCTTGGAGATTCCATTTCCCCCCTGTCAAGTGGGAATATTCACTCTGCCTCTATTACTGAGTAGATAGGAAATGATGAGGATGGATGCATAAAGATAAACTCGGACATATTAAAATTGCTAAGAATTTATTTTGAGCATACATCAATTCAAAGAGAGCAGAACCAGACTGAAAGTAGTTAGGAGCATTTCACCTAGACAGGAGCTCCTAGACAGAAGCTAGGGAAAAGATTTTTACAGGGAAGATGGGAAGCAAAGCAGGGAAATGATTTGCTTAGCTGTAACTTAAATGATTGCCTTATTTGGGAAAGCCCAGGTGGCTATTTGTGATTGATTGTCTTAAAGCTCTGTTTTCTTGTATTCGAGTACCTTGACTCTAGCTTAGGTTTTGGTTTGCTTACGTAGACTGTGGGTGTTAGAATCACCTCAGTCTAACAGCCTTGCATTTGATTACTTTAATGCTCCTTGCAAACTAAAATACCTGTAACACTTGCAGTGGATTAAAATAATATGTAACATAGCTAATTCTGAAAAGCAAAGCAAAATAATAATAATGATGATGATCCTTATTGTCTATCTTTGAATTTTTATATCTATCTATCATCTATCTCCCTCTCTGTGTCTCCCTCTGTCTCTCTGTCTTCCTACCTTCTTTCCTATCTACATACCTTCCTACCTCACAACCTTCTTACATACCTATTTACCTATCTTTCATCCTACCTACCTTTCTAATTTCCTATATTCCTACTTATCTACATACCCCCCTTCCCATATATCTAGCTTACTACTTACTGATGACATACATACTTACCTTTCTACCTAAGTACTTTCCTATCTGCCTTTCTACTTTGGCTAGCTGCTCTGCCTATCTACTTTCCTATGCACCTGTCTTTCTTCTACCTACCTAATTTCCTATATATCTAGCTAAAAATATGGCTATGTATATTTCACATATTGACTGAGCCAGTGAACACAAAAGCACCCAGTACTCTCTATAAAACTGTGCTTGTTAATTTACAAATGTTGATGGCGGTAGGTGACAGGAAGTATCTGTTTATGAGAATTGTACACATCTCTGAGCATTTACATACTTACTATTTTTGAAATTAAGCTTAGAACTTCTTCAGCATAATGTACCATAATATGGTACATTAAAGTAGTCTTGATCATTGAATGCATTTCCAAGGGTTAATTTATGTAATCAAAAAAAGTTATGCTTCCATGAGCATCCATTCAGTTTTTCAAAGGTCTACAAGTTTTAAGAAGGGTATAATGGCTGAATCATGGGAAATAATCCTGAGACATGATAGAAGAAATGCTAATGAAACATCAGAGGGCAGATCAAATAGAGATGAAACCAAAATGAACATCTAGGCTGACAAAGACTGACAGAGAACACTGATGAAAGAGGAGAACAGTTGAGAATAAAAAGGAGTGAAACCATGTAGCATTGATCAAGTAAAAGCACCAGGTTCAGATAATCGTTGGCTGTAGTAACTAACCAACGAGGAAGGACATGTCAGAAAAAATGCATCACTGCAGAGAGCTAGAAAGGCAATTTATTGGAAGCTCATTTTAACACAAAAAATATAAGATTTATATGATCGTGTTGGAAAGGTTTGACTGAGCCCTACGTTTGGGACACCTATACTGTGACGAGGGTGCAAATGAAGGCCAGAGAACCTGCCTAAGAATATAACACAGCTATGACATTCCCACGTGGGGACCCATATATGGCTCTTATGTAGGTGCCTTCCGTGGGCTCACTGAGTAGTGAATTAGACCAGGATCAGGGTTTTAACTGTAGTTACAAGGATGGGTATAATTCAATGAATAAAATCGGTTACAATTTTATTGATAATTGTCAAAATCTTTACCTCAGCTGATGTCACATTGAATACAACTCTTTTTACTACTTTTAGTGATAATAATTGGCATTTACTGATCTACTTCTTTTCTTTTCTTTTTTTTTTAAAGATTTTATTTATTTATTTCACAGAGGGAGAGAGATCACAAGGAGGCAGAGAGGCAGGCAGAGAGAGAGAGGAGGGGAAGCAGGCTCCCTGCTGAGCGGAGAGCCCGATGTGGGCCTCGATCCCAGGACCCTGAGATCATGACCTGAGCCGAAAGCAGAGGCTTTAACCCACTGAGCCACCCAGGTGCCCTGATCTACTTCTTTTGATGTTATTTCCACCATCATCATTACCCATGACCTGATCGCCACCATATATTGAGCCCTTACTCCCTACAGGCCTTGGGGAGAAGCCTTAAACTCTTTATTTCTCATGTTTACAACAACTCTGAATGAGAGGAGCTCTGATCAGTGCTTTGCAGCTGAGAAAACTGAGACACTGATAATTGAAATAATGCATCCTCAGTGTCATGGTTAGTAAGGAAGGGAGCTGGTCTAGAAACTCAGGTTTGTCAGATTCAAAGTCCTTGGTCATCTTCTTCCCCACATTCCTAATCATGACTTCTTCACCTGGCCCAAATAACTCAACCCTTGCAAATCTCAGGTCCAGCCTTTTATTGAAGACCCTCTTTGGTCACAGAGATCCCAAGCATCTTCTTCTGTCACTGTCTTCACCAGTTTAGGTGGCTCTAACAGAACACCACAGACTGAGTAGCTTAAACATTTATTTCTCACAGTTCTGGGGGCTGGGAAGATCAAGATGCCCAGAGATTTGGCATCCATTGAGACCCACTTCCTGGTTCATAGACAGCCAATTTTCCATTGTGTCCTTACATGGTGAAGAGGGTAAGAGAGCTCTCTGGGGTCGATTTTATAAGGACACGGATCTCATTCATGAAGCCTCCACCATTCGACCCCCCCCAAAAGGCCCACCTCCTAATATTATCACATTGGACTGTGATTTCAACATATGAATTTGGAGAGACACAAACCTATGAGGCACAAGAGCTCTGTGGTGTGTTGAAAACTGCAGACTGAGACCCGTTAGAGGGCGCTGAAGTTGACTAAAAGGGTAGTAGTGACCAGCATTAAAAAGAAATGAAAAGAAATAGATTAGCACATAGAAAATATCATAGGGCATCAAGTCGTAAAGGTAAGAAGTATTTTTTTTCAGTTCCCCATGTGCCGTATTTCAGTAAATCAAAATCATCATCTATCGGAAGACATAAAATTTTATGTACCACTCAAAAAGAAAGAAACAGACTGACAATTAATGTCAAGGTCTTATAGTTTATAAAACTCATCCAAATTTCTGAGAGGTTAAAATGTGAAAAAGTCTGTCTGAGATTGATGGAGTGTACCATCCATTCATAGACTCACTGGGCCACTCAGTAAAATGCATTTCTTACTGTGGGTCATGGCCAGGAGAGTTTGAAAACCTCTGTCCTTAATGGTGGGGAAGGTGACTAGGGCATCCACCCAGTGGTCGGAGCTGCCAAGAGTACCTGGGATGGCCAACCAATTAGTGTGCCCAGCCACAGGTAGTCTGGGCTGAGCTCAGGCTGTGAGTTGCCCGTGACCCAGCCCTTGGGACAGCCACGTTCCGACAAGCTCAAAGGTGTCCCTCCCTGTGCCAGGGCCAAGCATTAATGAAGGTGCGTGGCATTTCAAGGGTGTGACCCAGAGGTGTTCTTTTCCCCGGTTCATATTATACAGAGATAAGGTCCCGACCAGACAGCATCCTGTAATTAATTGAGGTGTTTGGGAGAAAATCAAATGGGAATTGGGGTTTCCCAGGCCATACTTGCAAGGCTCAGAGCCAGAGGCTGTGGAAGAGAACCAAAAGGCCACCTCGGGGTATGACAAAGGAAATTCTGACTTCTGACAGGCAGGCTTGATAGACAGAAAGTGAGGGGATAAAGGCTGTAGAACTTTGGGGTCAAATTTGACCTCGGTCTATGCTATCGACTGATCTATTCATTCAGCCAATATTTACGGAGCATCCAAGAAGTTCAGGCATTGTGCTGTTAAGACTGTGGAGATCGGGCGCCTGGGTGGCTCAGTGGGTTAAAGCCTCTGCTTTCGGCTCAGGTCATGATCTCAGGGTCCTGGGATCGAGGCCCGCATCGGGCTCTCTGCTCAGCAGGGAGCCTGCTTCCTCCTCTCTCCTCTCTCTGCCTGCCTCTCTGCCTACTTGTAATCTCTCTCTCTGTGTCAAATAAATAAATAAAATCTTTAAAAAAGAAAAAAAAAAAGACTGTGGAGATCACAAAGAGCGGGTTGTGTCGGAACTGACTTCAGAGTCTCCCTGGTGGCAGGCTGGTCCTTGGCTTCCCCATCTCTGCCTTCTCCAGAGCTGCATAGCGTCCTTGGGGGCCCCTGGCTGCATGCGCAGACCAGTGACAGGTCCCGAGCCCCTTCCAACAGAGGCTAGGGACGATCCCAGTGTCCTTTGCTCCCAGCCTGGTAGAGCTTGGCCTCAAGTCCCGGGTCTCACTGGGTGGAGACTGGCCGGGCAGCTGGAGCTTCTAGGGTTCTTTCTGTTGCCCCAAGGGCTTAGTTACCACACTGTCACCTTCCTGCTTGGAATAGTTTATAGGCCTGAGGTCCAGCTGCAGTCCCAGTAGGTCCTGTTGCCCTATCCAGGGTCACAGTGGCCTCTAATCACCATGGCTACATTTATTGGCCCTGTACTCAAGTATGTAGGCTCTTTCTAGGGCTCACTTAATCCTTTCCTCAGCCCCGTATGATAGGACCTGTTATACACTCATCCTACAGATAAGGAGAATGAGGCTTACTCTAGCTCTTGCCAGCCCCTTCTGCACATACCACTTAGCTGGTGTGATGGCATTCCTGCCTGGCTTTTAACTTTCCTGTCACCAGGAATCCCTCACTGCCCTGCCCCCTGGGCCCAAGCAGGAAAGGCGAGCTTTTTGCCACCTTAAGGGCGGCCCTCAGTCTTCCCAAATCTTGGAGTGGTTCCATTCAGCTGCAGAAAGAGGATGATGAAGTGGGCATCCCCGACATGACTGTGTATGTACATATCTGATCTGACCTAAGACGAGCAGTCGGCAAGGAGGTTGGAATACTAGCTGAAGTCCTGGGTCAGCCATAACTGTTGTGTAGCCTTGAAAGTCCCTGCCCTCTCCCGGATTCGGTTTCCTCATCTGTCAAATCCCTAAGGCCCTTCCGGCACTGACAGTTGGGAGTCCTTGTAGGCAGAGAGCATTATTGTCCCCGGATGCGTGTGCAAGGAGAACAGAGTCGGGGCTACACGCTGAGCCTTGCTTACGGGGCATCACACTGCGTGCCTGTGTGCCATAAGACAGCAGAGAGGGGTTTGTTTTTCTTTTGTCTTCCCCACTTTTTCAATCTGCTCAAAATTCCTCTCTGAGCCCTGTCCATAGGCAGAGGAACAAAAATCTCTACATGCTGGGCTTAAAACGAGGCTAAAGTCAGGGAGAGCCTGTGAAGAATCCAACAGGCCACTCTTTTGGCCCAGGGAGTCTTTGGAGAGAGGGAAGGTCACCGAAACATCCTTCCCTGCAGGGACATAGGCAGCCCAGCCCTATGGAGCCTAATTTCAGCATCAGATGTTGACTCCACAGCCTAAAGACCTCCTCTCCCATGGGATTGCCTACTCTTCCTTTAGCCAGAGATAGTGTTTTTATGTTTCTTTTTTTTTTTAAGATTTCATTTATTTATTTCACAGAGGGAGAGAGATCACAAGGAGGCAGAGAGGCAGGCAGAGAGAGAGAGGGGGAAGCAGGCTCCCCGCNCGCCTACTCTTCCTTTAGCCAGAGATAGTGTTTTTATGTTTCTGAAGGAGGGATTCAAGTGTAATATGTAGCAAGCCTGGAATGAAACAGTGCCTTCCAGGATGTTCCACTCTGTAAGGGGTTTGCCTTCATGGAGCTGCCTGCTGTCAGCAGCAGAAACCTGACTCTCCCAAGCAGGTCAGAGCACCCCCAGGGCTCTGTAGATAACCGGGCAGCCCCTGGGTGGGGGAGGGGGGGAACATGGCTGTCACAGCACTGGGGATGGAAACTGCATGCAATTTACACGCAATTAACACTGACACAGAGATACAGAGAACTCCAAACACTAGGCAGGGGGCTCCAGCAGCCCTTGCAGTTTCTCATCACTGCGAACTTGGCAGAAACTCTTTTAAAAGTGGGGCTGCTGGAAGAGTCTTGGTGCCCACATGGTCTGAGTTATGTTCCTGGGCTCTGTTGATCCTTATGTGCGTCCCATGCCTTCTCAGGTACCCCCTCTCCAGGTGGGATGGGTTGTGTAATCCAGGTATCTTCATGCCGTATTTGGTGGTTTCAGTTTCAAAGAGAGTCTGGCAACCAGTGATGAAAACAATGTTTTCATTCTTGACTTGTCTTCTGAAGAAAATACAAAAGCCGGGTGTGCATTCTTAATTCAAGGGAAATCTCTTTTTAAAACCTCCTCGGTCTTTATTGCTCTTCTAAATCATCTCTTCCTAGGTATTATTTACCCCCAAACTCTCTCCCTCAATCATCAGCCCCACTGGCTGGCAGCTTTTCTCCCGGCCCTTCTTTTTTTCCCTTACATCTTTATTATGCAGATCAAAAACCTCTCTGACTTCCTTAGCATTCTTTTTACTGCCGCCCTTATTTGAAATTTTCTGTAAAGAAAAAAAGGCCCAGATCTGACCCAGCAAGCAAAATGCTCTTGGAGGGTGTGGGGAAGGGAGTTCGGGAGTATTCAGATTCAGACCTGGGTATTCTTTGTCCTGTTGTAGTCATTTCCTTCTACTGGGGCCCTTGTTACTATTTACAGGCATTCTCCATCTCTGCTAATGCAATTGCTCAAAGGGCATTTTAAGTGTAATCATGATCCATTGATTTTTTTTCCGGAGGCTTTTATTCCCTCCAATAAGCTCTGCCAAATGGTAGCTGCTGATTCTATTTGTTAAACAAGGGCGAGCTTTGTTCTGTTTGGCTTTTCTCTTAACTTGTGTTTCCTATCTTCCCTCAGCATGGGGTGAAGGGGAAATTTTCTGCCACCCCTTTTGGTGAGAAGAGTCCCTTGTAGACGGGAATTGGAACTGAAATTGGTCTCCCGTTGGGAAGAAACACAGATGCCCCGGCACTTGCTGTGTGTCCCCATTAGGCAGTCCTCACTCCCGTCCTGGAAGGGGCCACACAGGGCAGCTCTTCTCTGGAAATGCCCCCATCCATAAAAAGTAGGCTGCTCGGGGATACCACACAGGGAACCTTTTGACTTAAAACCACCCCGATGGGTAGAGGTTGAACATCAGAGACTTTTCTTAGAGCAGGTTTAAAAAGAGGTAAGGGAGCAAAAGGTTCACAAGGTGACGTGACCACGAAGTTCTGGAAACGGGCCCAGAAAGAGCTGTGGCTTTGAATATACACTGCCCGATTTCACAATTTTACTGAGTGTTGACCCCAGAGAGGGGATGAAATCAGAGCTTGGGTGGTCACATTTTAATGATTTTTCACATGACGCGAGGCTTGGCCAGTTTACCAAGTGCTTCCCCACACGCTGCCTTACTTCTGTGTGAGGCAGACGGACCCTGCAGGAGGTACCCCTGGGAGCACTGAGTCCCACTGCAAGTCCTTCATCCTCGCCCCTGCCCATCGCTGGCTCAACCCCCTGTCCCTTCCTCCAGATGCTCTTCCTCCACGGCCCGTAAAGTCTGGGTGGGGTCTCCTCCCTGGGTCCCCCTGGAACACCTTCTCCTCGCCTTCCTGTCTCTCTAGAATCTGATTATGGCCTCCTTTCATTCTCTTGGCTTGGGGAGAGGAGGCGGTAAAGGCTGTGGCATTAAGCCTGTCGCCACTGAGACATCCCTAGCTCAGTCCTGCCGTGGGGCTCTGAGAAATGTGCCTCAGACTGGCAGCGACTGGGGTCGGGGAAGCTGGGATATGCCCACTCTCTTCCCATTCATCCTTGGCTGATGGCACTTCCAGGGCTATTAAACCTTTGCTACTTTTAGCTCATCCTATGAAGGGATGAAATGTGCTTCCACAGCAGCGGGGACAGGAGGACCCCCCAGGTAGTCACAGTGGTTCTCTGTAAGCAGCCTCACAAGGGTGGAAGCACAGGCAGGCTGTGTTACACCTGCCACCTGCTCCCTATTCACTATGGTGCTTAGGGCACAGGTCGTAGGTCCCAACACTGTGTCCTGCATGTAGTCATCTCAGTAAAGGACTATCAGTGTGGATGTGTACATGCAAACATGCATGCGTAGGTGTGCATGCGTGCAAACGGTGCATGTTTGTAGTCCTACTCCTTCATCCAACGTTCTTGGCTCTGTGGCAGACAGTGCTCATCAGTCATAGTTTCCTAGTGATGCTGACAAAGGCAAGGCTCTCCATAGCCAGCAGGTGGAAAGTGGACCTATCCCTTATCAGCCCCAACCCCTTTCCCTGGAACCTGTGAACAAAGATGTGAAAAAATATCTTCCCACCCACTGCAGAAAAAATGTCCTTAGTCCTTCCCTGTCCTTGGTTCCCAAAGAGCTCCTTCCCAGCCCTTCCTCCTCTTTCCAAACTCAACCTCCCTATGTGGAAGTCAGGTGGGGTGGGGGAGCTCTGGAGATGGTCACAGAGATTGGAGGGGACCAGCTGCAGGGAGGATAAAGGAATGTAGCAGAGCCAGGAGATAGAGACTCAGGTCTGAGCTGCTTGCTAAGAAAGGACTCCAGGTGCCAGCTTGTTGCTATGGGAGGGTCAGTGGGGAACAAACAGACCCAGGGTAGAAACAAACAATCAAGGAAAATATCTGTTCCTTGCTGCCCCAGGCAGCTTTTAATTGGTGGTCCATCTCCTGCTTCTATTTGTGCATCATTTAACCTCTAACACTAAGACAAAGAGGAAATTTAAGGGAAAAAAAAAAGGCTTGAGTAAGGACAGCAGCAGAACTGGAGAGAGAGGTGGGAGAGAAGGGGAGGAGGGCAAGAAAGAGGAGGTGGAGAGGAGAAGAGAAGTGGAGAGAAGAGAAAACAGGTTTGCAAGTTCAGGAGGGTCCATGGTCAGCCTGCTGGAGGGGCTGGAACTACACCTGTCTCTTTTCTCTCTTTCAAAGTTGGAGATAATTGGACAATTGCGCTCTGTCTGTGTGTGTGTGTGTGCGCGTGCATGCGTGTGCCTGTCTGTTATTGCCATGTGTCTGCAGCTTTGTGAGCATAGGGCTTGAGCAATTGTAGATCACTTGTCTTAGTCATTTAGTGTGTTGGTGTGTGCATATGTGTGTTTGTATAGGTGTGTGTCTGTATGCTGTGTGTGTGTGTGTGTGTGTGTGTGTGTATGTAGCTAGGCATAAATGTTGAGACCTATTTGCTCCCTCAAAAGGAGAAGAGTAGATAAGAGAGAAATCTTCAGTTAACATCTTCTCGGCTTCAGGGATGTTCCTGCAAATCTGGGCTCTGAGAAGGAATTCAGGACAGTCTTATGGAGATGGAAAAAGGAGGGGCAGGCATCTTCCTAAGCTTGTTTTTCCAAGTTTGTCACTAGCTCCTGAACCAGCCAGGGTGGGTCCTGTTAGCTTTCTAGGACAAGGAGGTGGCCTAGTACTGAGGTCTGGGGCCAGATGGCCTGACACATGGTAGGGTAATGAGAGGGGTGGAGGCAGCCCTCTTTCCCGGCAAGGTTCCTCATGCTAGCCAGGGCGGGGCGGGAGGAATCAAGAGTAAGTCTAAGATCATTCTGTTTCTTTTTAATGGTCATTTCTTTTTCAAATCAAGGCTATCCATAGAAACATTATAGCATTTCAGAAATGCACAACTTAAACCACGAAGTTTTCCCATGCCCCTGTTAGCATTTCGATGTCCTTCTCTTCACATGTGTCTTTGCATATACTAGGATTTTGGATATATATTAATATGCATATATGCACATAATGTATTGGCATATATTCACACATACACATCTTATTATTTTTATAAAAACAAATAATACAATATTGTTCTGCAACTTGCTTCCTTCTCTAAATAACACCTCATGGACATCAGCCCATCCATGCCAATTCAAGGGAAATTGTATCAGTCGTTGGAATGGCTCTATACCATTTCTTTGTGTGCGTGGGCTCCAATCTGCTTATCCAGCGTCTCCACAATGGACGTTTCTCTGGTTTTCTATGTTCTGTGGTAGCACTGCTTATGGGTGCTTTTGTGTGGTACTTTCGGTGAGATCGTGGAGAGGATCTGTTCTAATGGGACCTGCCAGGAAGTGAGGGCTGGAGAACGGGAGCTCCCCTGTCCTTAGTTCTCAGCTTCCCCCTCAATGTGCAGGACGATTTCTCCTTCTCTGCCTCTGGTGCCTCCTCTGTACAGAGAGATGCTAAAAATAAATACACCTGCCTCTTCATCACTCTGTTTATTAAACTGCCTTCCTTAAAGATTCTCAGCATATCTGTGAAGGTTTAAAAATACATACTTCAACAATTCACTTGCAGAGAAGAAGATTAAATGCTGCCTCCCACTTTAGGCTTTCAGCAGTGCCGCTGGGATGTGCTAACATCTCCTAATGCAGACAGTATTTCTAAAGGAAATAGACTTGCCATCCTGAGTGAAGAATGACCTGGTTAGTTAGAGTCCCAGCTCCTCAGCCTTCCAGCTGGGAGTCAGTGGTCAAGTGACTTGTTCCAACCTAACCTGCAGTTCCTGGAAATGAGGATAATAATGCCTGGAGTGTTCACTGAAACAATGTATTTAAAGCAATTAGCACGTGCTCACTGAATCTTAGCTACATTATTATTATCATTATGGCCCTATAAATACAGTAGTTGTATATAATTCAACCTAACTCCACTATGGTCTTCCTTTTCTTCCTAAAAGCATCACCATATACTCAGTGGTTTGATTTAGAAACAGTGATTTGGGGATAGTCTTCGAGTTAGATGACAAACATTCCTTTGTTTGTTTATATTTACTTCTTTCACTGCTTACTGCATGCTTGTAAAATTTCTAATATTATAGAAATGTGTGACTTGGAATGTGTGAAATTTCACATAATTCTCTGTCCAAGGGAATCACTGTTTGCCAAAGTATATTTCTCTATTTCCTTGCTTGCCAGTTTATTGACTGACTCCCTCCTCCACTAAACCAAAACTCCAATATCACAAGGATGATAAAAACATCCTCTCTCTGGATATTCAGCATCATGCAGCATAAATTGGCATGTTGCAGGAATGTAGTAAAAGCATTTTGAAAATGTTGCTTATTAAGAATGTCACCTTAACACCTTAGGTGAAGGTTGTGGTGAGCCTTGGGATAGGACAGATACAGCCATGTTCATTGCAACCAGACAGGGGAGGCTAGGATGGAATGGGAGCAGGAACTGGTCAGCCCCAAGGGAGAGGGGATGATCTAGCAGATGGAACCAATTACCTGAAATTTGCAGGACCTACGATAGCAGACAGTCCCGTGGCGCTATTGGCCTATGGGCAGCCCATGCAGGTTACTAGAGGCTGTAGTAGGCATGCAGGGCTCAGCAAGGGGTAATCCAGGGGCAGACTTTGTTCTGAGAGCCAAGTGGACT
This sequence comes from Ailurus styani, assembly GCA_002007465.1. Lineage (NCBI taxonomy): Eukaryota > Metazoa > Chordata > Mammalia > Carnivora > Ailuridae > Ailurus > Ailurus styani. The sequence goes on from LNAC01000022.1 coordinate 3,619,165, forward strand.
GGAAATCAGACCCTTGTGGGCTTGTTGAAAGAGTCCAGGTGTGCAAGCTGTGGCCCAACAGTGACCACCAGGTCTGGGGAGGAGCCCAGAGACCCTGGGGCAAGGGCTGGATCCTGGAACAGATTAAAGAACAAAGAACAAGGCAGAACTTCTCAAAGCCCCTAGCTCTTGGGGCTTTACCTGGAAGATAGTCTTGGGCCCTCAAGATGGGATCTCAGGGACACTAGCTTCAAGACCAGGTCAGGCCCTGAAGACAGGGTCAAACCGACCCTAACCCTTTCCTACCTTAGATGAGAATTGGCTGAGAAGCTTGAGAAGCTGGTAAATGGTGGGGGGAGGGCTGCTACAGATAGCCACATCTGGGTGCAATCCAGGAAGGGTACATAGGAAGGAGGGAATGCATGCCCTACTTTTTGAGGGCTTTTCTGGCCTTGTCAATAGGCAGGCATGGCGAGTCCATCATAAATGCAAGGTCTGAACACATGAGGGATTGGTGAAGCCAACTCCAGAAATCCTTCTACCCAACAGAAATGGGCTTTCTGTGACCCAGAGCTTGGGATGCCCAAGGCTTAGGCAGGGATTAGGAGTGGGACGATGATGTGCTGTTTATTTCCTAACTAGTCCTTCACTGTCCTTGACCTTTCTGTGGCCTGGTGTCCCCTCCAGGGCTGCCTCCCTGCCATGTCCAGATGTCAGGACTGCCTAGAAAAGCAGGTAGCCCCTCCCAGGTGGGGAACTGCTCACACGAGAGCCTTCTCTTTCCTGGGGAGACACCTTCCCAGTGGCCAAGAGAGCCACAGTCAGCCCCTGAGTTCATGGGCTACTATCCTGATGCACTCCCACGAGGTAAGGGATAATGCTCACTCAGAGGACTTCCCAAAGACTTCACCCCAGCCAGTCCTTCCAGAAGAGCAGCATGGTTGAGGCCTGATGTTTGTAAGGGGCTCTGGTGCTGATGCCTCTGGGGGAAGCAACAGAGAACGGTGGGGCTGGTCATTCCTATTACTCTTGTTCTTTATTATAAGAGAAAGAGCCTCTGATACTCCTGTAATGAATGAGCTCCTCTGCTCATTCCCTATGGCCTTGGACAAGTTATTTGACCTCCTGGGGGCCCATCCGTAAAGTGGAGACAATTTACAAAGTTGTTTGAGGACGAAAGTAGGTGATATGTGGAGAATGCTTCACATAATGTCACCAAGCGGAAAGCAAATGCAAGATAAATGTCAGCCATTACTATTATCATCTGTGTTGTTGGTGGTGTGAGGTCAGAGACAAGCCTGGTCAAAGAAGAGAGTCAGCAAACGGGAAAGGGAGCTCCGAAGTGTGTACTGCTACTCCCCACTGTTGACCAGGGAAAGAAGCTTCCAGGTTCTTAGGGCTCATGGTCAAGGGTTGGGGCAGGGTGTGAGCACGATGTTCTTCTAATTGGTCTCCAGATATAAGACTTCAACACCATGCAGTCCTGAGTGCTAGAGGGCCAGTGTCCCCCTCCCCCAATTCCAAGTTGAACTTGAACCATGACAGAGAATTGTCCGTTACTTCACCAACAGCAGTGACAGTCATAAACATTATTATTATGATGTCATCTGATGTATTGTGTGATTCTTATAAGTGATCTTATTATTATAATTACTTATTGTTATAAGTATTACTGTACTCACTTAACCATGTTCCGTGCACCAGGGAAAGGTAAAGGCTTCCCACGAATTCTACCATTTTATCCTCACAAAACCCCTCTGCGGCATTATTGTCATCTTTTCAAATGAGAATACTGAGACTCAGAGAGGTTAAGTAATTTTCCCAACACTGCACAGTTAACAAGTGGCAGAGTCAGAAATCAAAGCCAAATCTGTCTCCCAAGCCTACACTCATAACCTCTGTCTTGCTGCCTCTTCTTCCCAAACCCTCCCAGGCTCTTCCCCATTCTCAGAACAGAGACACTTAGACTTGGAAAGGACAAGATGACTTGTTCTTGTACCATGTCCTCTCATCCTGCTTATCGGATATTTGAAAATGGTTATCAAGTCCCCACGAGATCACAGCCTTTCTTATTTGAATAGAAGAAGGAACACTCTAAGTGAATAGATCACACTGTGAAAGGAGAATCCCATATTCTCCAGATTCTCCATGCTCCAGAGTTCACCTGCCTCTTGGGGCTCTCAGGCTCTGCCCCCCTCTGCCCCCTTCATGCTCCACCCCCTGCTTATGGATGCGGCACTGTCCCCATGCCTTTATCTTCTGCTTATCCTGTCTGTCTACATGTGGCCCTCTACAGACATGATGTCATTCCGGCTTCCCAGCAGCCCATTGCAGTGGATACTGTCCTTATCCCCACTTTCCTGATCAGGAAACCAAGACACAGAGTAGTCCCAGAATCAGTCAGCATCACGCTCTGGCAGGTCTCACTCCAAGACACTGTATTGTCATCACTCGACTGCATTCTCTTATTTACACTCCAGTTCCATCATTTTCCCGGTTTCTTCTTAGAACAGGTGAGATAGGCTGGCATCAAAAACAGCCTCCTCCCCCCCCAAAAAAACCCTAAAACCAGCACACCATGCTAAAGACTGAAAGAGGCCCAAAGGCAGTAAGTACAGAAAACATGAGCTGCATTAAGTACAGACTTCTGTACCCAAAGTACATGAGCCCAAAGTACAGATTTCTGATCCTCCAATAATTACTTTCTTGACCCAAGGGGCTGGCACCCCCTCACCTGCGTGCTGCTCAATTCCATGGCCTCCTGGCCCCCTCATCCCTGCCATCATGTGACAGTGACATCTTGGGTCTTAGCCACAGAAAGTGGGCAACCTCCCATCTGCCCTCTACCCACCCCGGGTTCACTCTGCAACTTCATTCTAGTCTGGAGTCAAACTTCATCCCCTCTTGCTCACTCATTCCTTCAACAAATATTTATTAGCAGATAAGAACTCACCCTCTCAGTGACATTGGACTTTCCCCATCAGTCCTTGATTTTGTATTTACTATCTGTAGCACCTGTGAGGCGCCATACCAGTTTGGGGATGCCAGTTATGATAATAGTGATGACAACAAAAACCAGTCATAGCTAAGCTTCACTGCATGTCCACCGTGGGCCAGATAGTGCAGCAGAACACTTGGCTTAAACTTTTGCTTTTGATTCTTTCAGTAATCCATTGAGGAGGGTACAATCATCATCCCTATTGGACAGATGAGGAGATAGGAAGGTTGCTAAGATCACGCAGCAGGGAGGATCAGAGCCACAACTTGGAGCCCAGAGCCCAAGCCCTTGACTGCTATGCTATGTAGCAAGTCAGAGAGAGCTGAACACCACGGTCCTGAAGGGGACAGTAGTGCACTAACAGGTGCATGTCACCCATCTCCATGGAGTGTATATAAGCAGGTGAGAGGCAGAGAGTTAGGAAAGGCTTCATGGAGTCAGGTAGATGCAAGCTGCTCCCTGAAAGGTGCCTAGGGGGTCACGCACAAACAGGAGCAGAGGGGAACTCCAGGCAGAGGGAGCAATGTGAGCAAAGACCTGGAAGGCTGGCACAACCTGGCTTTTTCAGGAGCATGTGGCTGACTTCAGTGGGCCTGGGGAGAAAGCGATGAATGAAGAGGCTAAAGATATTGTCAAGAATGAGATCCCGAAGCCCTACAGATAAAAGGTAGCCTCTGAGGATGGAGAGCAAGGGGGAATAATAATCAGACACAAACCGTAGGAAGATCTCCCCCCCATCTCCGGCACCTGCCGGAAGGGTGGAAGTGGCAGAGAGGGTTGGGTCTGGAGGACCTCAGGAGACCTGGTCTCATAAAAGGCTCAACGGGGCAGCCATTACCCTAATCGCTTCTAACCTGAGTTTAAGTTTCAGTGAATAAATAATAGGAGCAGTTCCCAAATCTTAAATAAGCTGCTTCCTCATGTTGCTAGGCCACTTGACACTGCAATGAGACCCGCAAAGTATGTTCAGGGATTTAGAGCAGCAGGGTCATTGTGAACTCTCCAACCTTGCGGTGAGGTCACAGCTCCTCTCACTGGGGTGCTCCCAAAGGCCGGGGCTTGCTGGTGGGGTTGGCTCTACTAACCTGGTGGTTTGCCAAGTGGCCCTGAATGACACCCCCACTTCTTTTTGGGTCTGAAATTCAAGAAGGTAGCACCAGAGGGTCCCGGCTTTGGTACCATCCCTCTGGCATTCTTTAATTCTCTTCCCTCATCTTGGGAAATCTTGTCTATCTTCCCCATGTAACTTAAGCCAAGGGCCAACCGTCTGCCTGCTTCGGTTTCCCCCCAGTGTCCTCTGATTTGCTGTTAAAGTGGGACCCCAATGCCTGTTTTAACATGACCCCAAACTGGCCACTTGGACAGTATCAGCTTCCCAACCGACTCCTGATTTTTAAAGGTAATTTATAAAAAGAGAGTAGCCTTCTAATTTCCATCAGATTCCTTCAATTAATAGAGCTACATATTGATCTGGGAATTGATTAGAAACTCCTCATCAGAGTCAAATGTCTCCCCTTCAGAGATGCCTCCGTGCCTCCTAATTTTAAGCCAAATCACTGTCCTCTAATAGTGGATCCAAGGCGACTTCGGATCTTACCCAAACTAAGAAGTGGTAGAAAAACTGGCAGAGAGCAGCAAGGGAGGCTGGACGAAGGCTGGGGGTCCTTCTTCAGCTGCAGGAGCTGGTTTCTGGGATGGGAGCCACGTGGGCCATGAGGGTCAATGTGCTGAGTCTAACCGGAAGAGTGCACACAAGTAAGGCTTGAGACATGTTGGCAACAGGGTAGCCATCCACTGGGCAGGATCTCAGGAGGGTCAGGGTGAAGGCAGCTGTGACTTCTGGGAAGTCAGCCGGCCCACCGTAGCCCCCACCCAGCAGCCAGGAGGGCTTGGGGGTAGAGAATGCCCGCATCTATGCCTACCACACCCACGCCTCACCGAGCACTCCTCAGTGCAGCAGACTCCCGTGCCAGGCAGGAGCCTGGACGTGGTATCAGGCCAGCTCCAGTTCAGACCCTGTGCCTTGTCTCTTGCTAGAATGTGAAGGTTGGCGATGATAAATTCCTTAATCTCTTTTGACTTAAGTTTCTGCTTCTATTACAGGGAGGTAATAACTGTATCAACCTCAGAGAGCCGTTATGGGGATTAAGTGTAATAAGGGATGCTGACTGTGCTTAACACTGTACCAGGCCTGGACATAGGCTTCAACATTGTTAAAAGTGGTTATTATTATAAGCGCGCACCAGGGATGCAAACGTGAATGGAGGAGAGTACTCTGTCCTTGAAAAGCCAGAAGGATCGGGGTCCCACTCTAACAGCAAATCAGAGGACACTGGGGGGAAACCAAAGTTGAATTAGGGTAGGTGTGCATAAAAGGAGGTGGGCAGACACCATCCCCGCCCCAGGCATCCGGGACCACCTTTGTCAGTTGGTGGGGAAGATTGACATCCTTTGCCTTCTTTTGGGCCCCAACAAGGTTGTCCCAGCCACCTGTGCAGGTGTGGCCATGGCCCAGGAGGCCTCTGCCTACATCCACGCTGGAGACGGAGTCTGAGAACTGGGAGAATTAATGCTGGTGTGAAGCAGATGAGGGCCATTAGAGCCGGCTCAGTGGCTGAGACTGAATGGCTTATCTCAGCTCCCCAGTGGAACCAAATCAAATCCATGAAAAATAGTAGGTTTTCAAATCAAAAAGGCAAACCATGTTGAGCAAACCAGCCACTGGCAGCAGACAGCTAATTGGCTTGTGTCTGTCAAAAAACATTGAACTTGACAGGAATCAGGAAGCATTGACCAGAGCCTCACCTTCCGGCACTGGGTTGGGGGGGGGGAATCTCCCCCTGATTCATCACCCCTGCCCCTCCCATCTGCCACCCTCGCCACCGCCCGGGGTCCATTTGTCCTTCCTGTTGGGGAGAAACATCGCACCACTGCGCAGTGGCAGCAGGAGGGGGCTGCAATGACGTGTCTCCTCTAGCCAAAAGACAAGTCTGCCCCTGTACCCCTGAAAACCACGCGTTTATCTGAGAAGCATTATTTAGTGGCTTCCGTGTGCTGTGTATCAAAGATGGAAGAAGGGACAAAACGCCCGTAGTCTTCCCAGTCGGCTATCAGAGGTGGGGAATCAAGAGACATTCCTAACAGTGTGATGCGATGGAGATTTTTACCCCAGGAAACTGTAGCTCTGGGAAAGGATGCCTGTGTATCAATGATAGACTCAGGAAAGCTTCAGCTGACTCCCAGAGGGCGAGCAGGCTTATGCCAGTAGACTGGCAAGGGAGGACATTCCAGGGAGAAATCATAGCCTGTTCAAAGACACAGAAGTGTGCAATGTGAGAACAGTTTTGTTCAGGGAAGCACAAATCCTTCTCTATTCCTGGAGCACGAAGTAGGTCTGTGTATATGTTGTTTCTGGGTGAATGAAGGCCAGAAATGAGGCTGGGCAGGTGTGAAGGGTTTTAGGCGTGAAGTACCCGATGTAAAGGCTAAGGAGTTTGAAGTTTTATTCTGAAGGTGGTGGGGAAGAATTTGAACCAGGGAGTCGTGTGTTCAAAGTTGTATTTGTAAGGTCGAGGAGGGTGAAGACTTGAGTTCTGGAGGTCAGGAAGCGACTCAAATGGTGCATGTGACAAACCATGAGAACCTGAGCCAGGGAAGTTATGCAGGGAATGGGGGCGGGGAGATAAAGAGTAGTTTTTTGTGTGGTTTTTTTTTAAGATTTTATTCATTTATTTGACAGAGAGAGATTATAAGTAGGCAGAGAGGCAGGCAGAGAGAGAGAGAGAGAGGAGGAAGCAGGATCCCTGCTGAGCAGGGACCCCCCCCCTCCCACCCCCCGCAGTGCAGAGCTCAATCCCAGAACCCTGAGGTCATGACCTGAGCTGAAGGCAGAGGCTTTAACCCACTGAGCCACCCAGGTGCCCGGGGATAAAGAGTTCTTTGGGAGACAAGATCAGTGGACTTGGTAATTGATTGGATGTCAGGGGTGCTGAGGGAGAGGGGAGCCTCGAGGGTGATGGACACCAGAGATGGTGACACTGGGACACTTGCTGACTCCACCTGAGCCCACCTCGAATCAGTGCATCCCCCTCCCCTAACACCATTTTCTGAGGCATTTCCCAGAGCGTAGTGTATTGCTGCTGGGCTACTGCAGGACTTTAGGGAGTACACAGAAAAGCATATTTTTTTAAAAGTGATGATTCACTTTTATGTTTATTAGAACAGATATAAATAGCCTATCAAACTCATGATTTCATGGACATTATTTCTTGGGGAAAAATTTAAATTTTAGTTAAAAAATTTACAAATGTAACATTTTAATGTTACAAAGCTACTCCATTTAAATTAAAAATAAACTGATGATAATATGTGGGATACTTAGATATAACACGATAAAGATGGTAATGAGATGATGAAATCTTGAGGAACATGGCTCAAAGGAGAAAGACTCATGTCTGTGCCTGACACTCAAGGCATTTTCTTCCCAGACTTACCAACATATTAAACTACCAGTCATTCCTAATGTATATAAATGTATCCATTGGTTGGCTTTTGCTTATAATGACCTTAGCAATTGGTATAGCTTTCCATTTATGCTCCGTCATCTCACCAATCTTTCAGAATCCAGTTTAAAGGTATCCACTCATGAAACATTCCCAAGCTGAGAGACGAGACTCCCCCCCACACCCACCCAATACCTCTCCAACTGACTGTGAGCTTGTCCTCCTTAAAACCCCCATGACAGATTTGTCGATTTTATCTCTTTAAAGCACTTTTTACTTCAAGTGTGTATTCTCTGAAAGTGGACACTAGTCCTTATTTATATCTTTGATGTTTAGGAATGTTCAAAATGTGTAATAATTTTATAGGTCCATGTTTTCATTTTCCTTTCTGTGTTAGTTATCTATTGCTGTGTTACAAATTAGTCACAATTTAGATGTTAAAACAACAAATGTTTTTTAGCCATAGTATCTGTGGGCCGGGAATCAGGGAGCAGCATAGGTGGATGATTCTGGTTCAGGGTCTCTCATGAAGTTATGAACAGACCGTAGACTGGGGTTGCGGTCAACTGAAGGCTCGGATGGGGGAGGATATATGTCTAAGCTCAAACATGTGGTTGTTGGAAAGTCTTGGTTCTTCACTGGTTACACAGAGAGCTCAGTTCCTCACCACGGAGGTTCATCCATAGGCTGAGTGAGTTTTTATATGGAGCTAGCTTCCCCCAGAGCAAGGGAGGGAATGGGGGAGAAGAGAGTGGCTTTTATAACATAAAGTCAGGAGGGACATACCTAACTTCTGTAATATTCTGTGGGTAGCACAGACTGACCGTGACACAATGTGGGAGAGGGGTCTACACAAGGGTATAAATACCAGAATGCAAGGCTTATTGGGAGTCATGTTGGAGGCTGGCTAACGTACCTCCTCAAGATATGTTCTTTGATGATAGGTGTTGGGTTGAGTCAGTTTCATAGTGCCTAGCTTAGTTCTTGGCATATCGAAAGTTCTTAGCAAGGGTAAGTGGGTGGATAGATGGGTGGATGGATGAATTAATTGATTGATGAAAATGACAGCCTTTGACTACTTAAATCCAAAATGTTTGGCACTGTGATAAGCAACTGTCTTCATGGTTGGTCTTTGGCTCAAAGAATGTAAGATCTAGAAAGGACCATCTAGGGCCCCACTTCTTTTTCACAGATGTAAAATCAGAGACTAAGGGAGACGTGTGAGTTGTTAAAGATCAACGATAACTTAGTGGCAAAGCCAAGACTAGAACCTGAGTCTCCTCCTCCCAAGCTTCCTCTCCATCATCAACATGAAAGGGACTGTGTCTACTTGTCCCTTAATTCTTACCCATGCCAGGTCTAAGAGGAGGCCTTAGATGGAGGTAGGGAGAAAACATGGCTTGTTCAAATCCAAGACCAGCTGGACTTCACTGACCCAGACACCCTCCCTGCTTTGTCCTGAACACCCACCTACTTGTGGTCAGTTTGTGTGTCCATCCTCTCTCTAAACTCCAAACTCACCGGTGACCTCACCACAGATACTGGTATTCACCATCACTCCTTCTCAGCATGGCCCCATGTGCATTGCTACTTCTGGGTAAGTCTGCCTGCAAACCTACTCCTTGTCAAGCTGGGACCTTCTTAAGTGGATCTTTTCCTCTGCCGATACATCCCTGTGGATGTGCCATAAACGCTGACATTTCTCCAGAGCAGGATGTTTTTGAAAAAATATTTTAGATGAATGCCAGGCCAGGCCGCATGAAATGTCATGGTGACTTTCCGAAGAGACCTGCCAGGAGCTAGGGTGAGTAAAAATAGCCACTGCTTTGTGAGGATGTGAGGAGAGTAAAGATCACAAGAAGGAGAGTTTATTTGTTTTTAAAATAATTATTTCTAAGTGGTTCTGGGCCTGAAGCCTGCGTCAGACTGGCAGGCAGGGAAGCGGAAGGTCTGTGTCTAACGCTGGAGGGAGAAGGCAGAGGAGGGCAACAGATGGGAAGGTAGGGGGATGGAGCCTCCCATCCCCGCCCCAACAGAATATTCTGTAAAGCTTGAAAATTCCCTCTAAGATTGTGATGCTCAGTTTCTCCACCTGGAATAGAGAAAGAGGTGGGGGGGCGGAATGTGTTTAGGGAATGATATACATATGTCTCCATACACAGAGGGTGAGAGAGAGAGAGAGACGCTGAGAGAAGTAGACAAATCAGACGGAGAGAAATGCACAAGAACAAGGTTCATGTTCAATGAAGGAAAATATAAGGACCACGGACAGCTCTCGTTTGCCCTGGCTCCGTGCTTCGTAGCTGAGCACCCCAGGTTGGACGTGTTACTTTCCCACCTGAAGATATTACAAGAGTCACGCAGGGATGAACACATGAGGTTAGAGTCAGAGCACTCTGGAAGCCAGCCCTGGAGCCATCATTTGCCAGAGTGTAATTCTGAGCAGGTCATTTCTTGAAGCTTGAATAGCTCTCATCTGGAAAATGGGGAGAATTCCTACCCTCAGGCACATTGCGAGGGCTCAATGGACAAAGAAACCAAGTGCTCACTGAGATATCTGTCCCTTGGTCGGCACTACGTAAATGCCTAAATGAAAAATGCCAGCAATGAACTGCTATGCCGGGGGCCCCAACTTCTCTTGGTTTTCATTTTGGGGGGAAAAAAACCCACCTTTCATTTAAGCCGGTAACTGAGTTAAGTGGTTGTGTTCTCTATGAGTTTGTTAACGTGAAAACAATGAGATCACTTGGCAGTTTTCAGTCCGCGTTGACGGTGTGGTCAGTGTGCGTGGAGCCAGATTTGGAAGGAGGGAAACAAACATTTACTGACTATCTTCTATTTGCCAGTCCTGTACTAAGTGTTTTTACATATGTCATTTTATTTCTTAAAATAACTCCATGAAGTCGGAACTGTTACCTCCTCTCCATTTTTTTTAAAACAAATACGGGGACTTAAACACCAGCAAGGTAAATCATTTTGCCCAAAGTCATGCAGTCTAATGGTTCTTCTGACTCCAGACTGTTGGATAGCACAGCCTGTGTTCTTTCTCCTAAAAAATGTTGCCTGTATAAAACGTGAGCTGGAATGTGATAGAAAGACTGAATTGAGTCACATTTTGCACTCAGCCTTCAAACTGTATCTCTGTGTGTGTGTCCATGCACACGTGTACACATGCTTGCACATACTTGCACACACATGCATGTGAGATGTGTGTGTTTGCTGCTTTTCCTTGACTGTAGTTAGTTTGTTTATTCCATGAAAATCTTAACCCTCTTCTAAAGCATTGTGCTTTCCTTTACCTCCACTTCTCCATTTGGAAGAATTCCATTCCGTCCTTCAGGCTCGACTCAAAGATCAGCAGCACCACAAAACTTTCAGCGATTCCTTAAGCAAGGAGACACATGCCCTCTTGCACATTCCACGGAGCTTTGCAGATCCTGCCTTCAGTGAAAATTGCCTTCTATTTCTCCTTTTATGTCAGATACCTTGCACAACGTCAGGCACCTGGTAGGAGCTAAACGAGTATTTACTGAAGGGAAGATGGGCAAGAAATGCTTCCGAAGCAATAGGACTTATGGTGATGATGATAATGATCTTAGTGCCAGCAGCTGACACCTAGTGAGACACTTGATAATTTATCAACAGTCCCAACTCTGTTCTAGGCGCTTAACATGTGTCATCTCATCTGATGTTCACCGTAACCCCCAGGGGAAGCACTATCCTCGGCCTGATGTAACAGGTTACATTCCTTGTTTACAGTCACACAGCTGATGAGTAGATTTTGTAGTAGAAGATTTAGAAGATCAATCTAAAAGACTTAGAGGAAAGAATCTAATTAGTAGAAGAAAATTAGAAGTTTGGACCCTAGCAGATTGGTAACAGACCCCAGGAACTGCATCTCTGTCCTCTTCAGAGGACCGCAGCGGGGAGAACACAGACCCTGAGTCTGACATACTGAGAGCAAGGTGCAGTTTTGCCAGGGGTCTGCTGCGTGGCTCAAGCATTAGCTGTGTTAACTTGTTAAGCTTCTGCTTCCTCATCTGGGGGAGGGAGCCAACCCCACCCCACCCTGAAACATTGCAGAGAGGATGTCACATACTAGATGGTCAATAAACACTAGTTCCTAGTCTCTCTGCAGTGGACACCCCCACCTCTGCTGCTCCTTTCGCCTACTTTGGGAAGAGGAATGTGACTTAGACATCCACTCACTTATTCTTCCAACAAATATATATTGATCAGCTGCTATGCACCAGGCACTATTGCGGTGCTGGGGGGACAGTGGTAAACCACACAGAGAAAGTCCACACTCTTGTTTTATTACTTACGTTGTTTTATTGTAGTGTAGCTTCAATTACTATTACAGCAAAGAAACACATGAATAAGCTATGACCCAAGACTGTAAAACAAGATGATGTCATGGGAATGGTTGGGGCGTGATGAGGCTGTGTTTGGGAGAGGGGCTGAGGAAGAGCCTGGGACAGATAGCATTTTAACTGCCCTGAATGAGAAAGGGGCTAGCCTTGGTAAGATCTGGAAAAAGTGCAAGGATAGAGACCCTGAGGCAGGATAAGCAAGTGTGCTCCAAGTATAGACAGCCAGCCAGTGTGGCTCGTGATTGTGGTGAAAAGAGAGGGGCCCTAGGATGCTGGGGAGTTGGGATGCCTGTCATGCAGGGTCTTGGAGCCCAGAGAGGATGGGCCTGGATTTGATTCAGGACAGATAAAAGGTAAGAATTCATTGAAGGAGCAATTGGACTGAGCCTTACAATCTCTTTTCAAATAGATGTTGTCCATTACAAATCATCTTATCTACTTTGTGAGAAACAAGAAGGCTGCAGATGCAACTCTAGCCTTTAAAATGTTTTCTGAATTATTTTCTGAGACATATAAAAATCAATCTCTCCACAGAAAAATAGCAAAGTTTCTAATTTTATGGGAAAGCTCTAAAATAAGGATGATTTCATTTCTCACAGGCTGTCACTAGATTGCATTTGAAACTTTCACCAGCTTCAAAAAATACTGCATAAAACAATACCAGATCCCTATGGCTAATGCAGACAAATGGAACTTCTTGACAGGAGGTTTTGACACTATACAGAGGGATCCCATCACAAATTGCTTAGTTTAAAAAAAAAACTGACGAAATAAAGACCCAGAGGAGCTTTGCCATCAACTGTGTGCTATGGCACCCTAATTAGCTGATGTTCTCTTTGGCTGCATTAATAGAGGTTTAGTATGGCTAACACAGGAGGTGATTTTTTTTTCCCTTCACCACTGCTCAGTTCCAACCCTACTTAGACATTGTCCAATATCACACAAATTGTTCCATTTTTCAGAAAAATTAAAGATATTGCACTTTCGCGGTTTTAACAAATTGTTTCACAATTCCACCCAAACTTTCCCTTTGGGGGGATTTTAAAACAGATTGGAAGAACATTCTCTTTCCATGTTTTTTTGAGCGTACGGATATGAAAACCTTCATAGGGAAGTACATCATCTTTGGCAACAAAATCACATAACAACGGCAACATTTCCAAACATCCATTTTTCCAAATGCTTTTTCCATAGCATGACTCTTTTTTGAGAGGCAATTGTTCTCGTATGCGTTGTTAAAGTGTCACCTCTACCTTGAAGGAGCAGATTAAGTGTGCATTATTTTTTTTTTTCAGAAAATATCTGCTAAGTAGTACACTCTTGACAGCCACTTGTCATTACAGAAAAGGTCATCAAATTTGGGATGCTTGTCTTTTTCAAAAAGAAATGCACGCAGCTTTTCTCCAAGTTTCTCACCTGGTCTAAGCACTCACTAGGATGTAATCAGAGAAACCTCTGGGCGACAAGGGATGTTATGGTCACCTCCCTTCTCCTTACAAAGCATCCTAATGAGTGTGTTCTTAAGCTGTTGTTTTTAATGAATGTAACCACATTCGTGAGATCTGTGGTCTTTTATTCATTCCTGCTTCCATTTCTTACTGCAATCATTTGCTTATAAATGAATCAATGGCTGAATTTTGAAGAGATGTCCACTCTCTAACCTTATCTCTGAATTCTTTTTCATTGCAATCAAAGCAGCAGCTATATGAGAGGTTATGCTTCCATGGTTTTTCCTCCTAAAATACTGCATTTTATTGAAGAACTAATTTATTATGGAGCCTATAACCTTTCTGGCACATCATTTTTAGGACCTAAAAAAAAAAAAGTTGCTCTTTGTGTGTTGAAATTGAATGAGTATTGAAATTATTAGAGTACAAATAAAAAAATTATTATTGAAATTATAAAGGTCAACTCACAATTATTACTGAAATTATTATTAAAACTGAATTTAACCCACAGATCTAGTTACAGACAAGTTAGACTCATCTGTATTTTCATCCAAGTATGTGGTACATCTCCCACCATGCATACTTATTTTCCTGTTACAGATGACCAGTTTAGCTGGTCTTGACTTATCTCTTTAAAAAAAAAAACCTGAATAAATTTATTACCATTTCAGGCATGAATAGGAAAAGAATTAGGGTTTAGAAATCTTAAGAGCTATAAAATCGTAACACAATATATGCATAACATGGCATAACAAACGTTTCCAAACATTGGTGGGCACCAGTATGTCCTGGAGGACCCCCTTTTTATTTGCTTTTCTGTGCCTGACTTATTTCAGTTAGCATAATACCCTCTATATCCATCCATGTTGGAGGACCTCTTTCTTATGGTGGCAAATACACAGAATATCAAAGTTCCCATTTTAGCCATGTTTAAGTGGACAATTTGGTGACATTATGTACATTCATATTTGTGTAACTGTCACCACTGTCCATCTCCAGAACTTTCTCAGCTTTCCCAAATGAAATTCTGTCCCCATTAAACACAAAGCATTAGACATACTCTCTGCAACTGACCATCCTAGAATGAGCCATGGGAACATGCACTTGGGTCCACCAAGAGGGTCTCAGACTCACTTGAAAGCAAGGAGAATTGAATGACCACCTGTGAATCACAGTTCATTATGGTACAATCCTGAATCTGGGTAGAGCAATGGCCTAAATTTCTAGGGGTGTGTATAACTGCCTATGATTTCGGTGTAATCTGTTGTGGGGCTGGCCAGGAGCACGCTGGTCTCTCTTTTGAGCAACTTGCGAATACATTTTCTCAAAAAGAAACTCAGTAAGGAAGACAAAAATAGGAATTCTCTTCTGTGTAGAAATCTGAATGTTTAGAACATCCTTTTCATCTCTTAGTCCCTGTAACTCTCCTGATCATCTTGTGAAGTAAGCAGAACAAATAATGTCTGTCCCGTTTTGTAGATGAGAAAAGTAAGTGACTTTCCCAGAGTCATCCGGATTGGCAGCTGCTGAGCAGGAATTTAAACAGAGGGATTTAAATTCGAAGTGCAGGGTGATTTCTCCTTACTACTTCGTAGGGAAAATCTCATGTATTTGCAGTTGTTAGGCTGGAAAACAGGAGCCACCTTAGGTGTTTTATATAGGAATGTATTTAACAGAAGGAACTGGAGGCTTATATAGCCCTTCTATACAGCTTATATAAGCTGGCTGGGAAATGGAGGTCAAGGAGGTATTGCTGTGTTCCAGTGGAAATGTGGAAATCACCAGAAAGCCACTACCACCAGCCATGCCTTAAGGAGGATGCCTAAAAGGCCAGAGTGAAAATCCCATCCATTGCCTGCTGAAGGCCATGCTTAGGCCCACAAGCTGCTGCTCAAGGATTGGATCTTCTCTTCCAGCTCAGAAATCTCCCGCAAAGGGCCTCTCCTTGGCAGAGTCTCCGGGATCCCTTCCAGCAAGGGAGTCTGGGAATTGTAGTTTCCAGGTTTCCGGCCCCTGAAGGTCAAAGATCACTTGGAAAAAGCGGGATGATACTATTAACAGTTACTAATGCTCAACATGTCCAGTTATTAGCCAGAATTACAGCTGAAATGCAGAGAATAAAAATCAGTCCGCTGGGTTGTTAACCCCGAATATGGATTTCTCTTCCTTGTCTCCTCCCACATACTCTACGGTGAATCAATGATCTTTCCCTTATGCAGACCTCGTGAGAAAGCCGGAAAGAATTCAGTGCCCCCCAAAAGGGGAAATGGCTGGGGAAGAAGAGTGCGTTCCATACTAAGGTAGATGAGCAGGTGAGCAGGGGCGACCGCTGAGGGGGCCGCTGAGCCGGTTCCAGTAAGTAGCAGGGTTGGTGGTAGGAGCACAGACTCCTGATCCGGGTGATTACAGTTTTCGTTTCTGCTCCACTCTGTCCTGGCTTGTGACCTTCCCTTCTGCAGACAAATTCTTTCATTGTAAAAGGAGTAATGGTCCTACGGGATGCACCTTATAGGGCTCTTGGGAGCACCTAGCACAGCGTCTACGTGGCACGTAGTTCATGCTCAGGAAACATGAGGTGTTACTAGAATGAGTTCAGGGAGTTGGACTGGCTACTAAGGAGTTCCTCGTGGATTGGTAGAACTCGCTCTCCGTGACGTTTTCTCTGCCCCCGCATCCTACGGCTACGGCTGGATACGGGGGTTTTAACAGAGTGCTTAACTCTCGTTGTTGCTGTTCTTTTTTTCCTTACTCTTACTGTTTTATAGTGAAATAGCACGCTATAGTCACAGGTGCTTTCCTAATATTATCATTTATAATTTTACAACAGCCCCATAGCGTAAGACAGTGTAGGGATCTGGATCTTGCCAACGAGGGGAAGCACAGTGAGGAGCTGGGCTTGAGCCCTGAAGCTCTGGACTGGCCACAGACAGTTGGAGTGCTGTTTTATACACAGTGCGCCTCCACAGACCCGCAGTAAGCCCCCCGCTGCGTGTCAACAGCAGGATTGTTCACAGGTGTCCTCGACTTGTAGGTCTGTCCCCAGACACCACCCCTGTACCATTCCCCTTTTGTCCACAGTTCTTCTGGCCTTCCTGAAAAAATTCACTTTGGAGCGTATCATGGTGGCCTTTATGATATATTTAGCCACCTCTGTCCGGTTATCCCTGGCCGAAGAATAAAGGAAACTTAATTCTGTATTCTGCTTCTAGAAGAATGGTGTTGATCTCTGTGTGACCATGGACCCACTGCTCAACCTCTCTGAGCCTGGGTTTCCCCACCATTGATTTGAATGATATGATTCATGGAAGAGGAACTAGGAATATGTGACTATGTGGGAGCATCTGGCTGGGTGTCTGGCACGTAGTAAGCACCGACAGGACCTTCCCCACACCTTCCCACTCTGGATGCTTCCCTGGGCTCCTTCTTCACTCTCTCTCTCTGTCCCTAGCAGTTTCGACACTGCCCTTCACCTCCAAGCTGCTGCCCTCGAGATCCTTCAACATTGATGCCCCTGAAAAGAAGGAAGATAAAATGGAGATATTCTGGAGGCACCTGACCACTAATTTAGCCTTGACCTTTTCAAGTGGAAACCCAAGATGCTAAGTCCTAATTTCATTTTACGCTTATTGAAAGGTTAGGGTATTGACCCGGTGTCTTGTTTAAGCTGGGGACACAAGGCCCAGAGTGACAGACTGCTGCCTGTGGCAGAAGGAGATGCTTCTGACCTATGACCCAGCAGGGCTTGTCCATCCTCTCGCATTTGCTCATGCACCCACCCACCTCCTCTTCCCCACTCTCAGGGTGCCCCGTTCATTTAATTTGAGCTCTTCATGCTGGAGGCCGTGAGATTTGGAGCCTGCTGGCCAGTGTTGCCATCTTAGCTCTATTACTATCCAATTGTGTGGCCTTGGACAAAACACTTGGGTTTTGTGGGCCTCAGTTTCCCCATCTGTGAAATAAAGATGCGAATAAAATCAACAACACGGGATCTCCAAATACGTTGCTAAATACATGTAACCATCACGGTGACTAAGCATTGCTGTGGGCCAGGACCTCACATCCATAAGACCTACAGGGAAGTTGGTGTTGTGAAATCTGATATACAGGCAAGGAAGCCATTGCTCAGAGAGGTTGCACACCTTGCCCGAGGGCACACAGCTAATGCACTTGGCAGAGTGGGCGTGATTGGCCGCCTTCTTTGGTCTTTCTCCTGAACCACACCAAGGCCCTCAAAGTTGTTTATTTACTTATGCAACAAATGCTTACATAATGCTTAATACACGTCAAGTAGTCTTCTGGGTGCTTTACAGGTATTAACTCATTTAATGCCCGTGACCTGATGAGGCAGGTCCTGTACTGTGGTTACCCTGTCCTCATCTACAGACCAGCACACTAAGGCACAGAAAATAGAGGGACTGGCTCCAGGCTCACTAGTAGGTGCAGTCAGTATGACCATCTTGGGAGTCTGGCTCCAAAGGCCAAGGTGGCAAACGCGAGGCTCTTAGTGCCAGACTTCACTTCCCTTCTGTGCATCGGCGCCCACCCCACCACTCCCGTCTTGGGTGCAGTTGACTGGTCCCTGCCCCTCTCCCCCAAGTCCTTTCTCATCCAAAGAAGAAGGCAGAGGCTGGATCTCTTGCGCCCAGAGAAGATGAGGCAGAGATGAGAAGCCGGGACGACCCTCATGCCAACACAGTGTAGACTCCTGTACTAAAGTGAGTTCTGCTGCAGTCGCTGTTGACAGCTGGTGCTAACAGAGGTCCCGTGGGGCCGAGCCCCGCTAATGCATTTTGTCACTTTGAAGAGTGCCTCCAATTACACATATTGGTCAAGGGCCATGGTTTAAAACGTTGCGGGGTACACAACTGATCTCTCTTGTAAAGTCAGGTAGTGCAGGCTAGTGAAATGTCAGAGCCGGAAGGGGTCCCGGAGAGCACGATCTGGGACCGTCCACCCCCTTCTCCTTCATCCCGGGAAATCTAAAAGATGAAGGCTCGCGTAGATCTTTCTGTTGGTTTTCAGAAGTGGAGATGCGTGTGTGCTGATGAGTACAGACATCTTCCCAGCCACCCCGTCTCCTCAGAACCAAGGCTCTCAGAAACCCAGAGAAATTAGGGCAGTTTGTGTATGTGATGGTGTTGGAACCAAGACAATAGTGTTATCAGCGGGGAAGCCCCTGGAGGTACGCTCAGCGGCTTCCGTTTTCAAATGTTGATCCTGCAAACATCCTGGTTTTTGCTTCATCTTTTGACTGCAGTTTGCTGTTGAAACCATTTTCCCTCTTAAGAAAGGCTGTTGAATCATACATTCTGGGGGCCCGGGAGAAGCTTAGTGGGCCTTTAAGAATAATAATGCCCAGCTTAGGGACGCCTGGGTGGCTCAGTGGGTTAAAGCCTCTGCCTTCGGCTCAGGTCATGATCTCAGGGTCCTGGGATCGAGGCCCGCATCGGGCTCCCTGGGAGCCTGCTTCCTCCTATTTCTGCCTGCCTCTCTGCCTACTTGTGATCGATCTCTCTCTCTCTGTTAAATAAATAAAATCTTTAAATAAAATAAAATAATGCCCAGCTTGGGTGAAAGGACAGGGAATTGTTCTCACAGACCACTGAAACCACCTCGACAGGAAATTCTGGTAATGCTGATCAAAAGCTTTGAAATAACTGTGTTATTAGGTGGACAATTCCCATAGCTAGAAATGACCGTGAAGTTCCACACACAAGGCGGATTATTACAGTATTATTTATGATGGGAAAGCTGGGGGAAAAAATCCAAATATTCAATGGAAGCAGATTCAGATAAATAAATGTATGGTACATCCGTACAAAGGGAAAGCAATGTTTAATAATAAAAATAAAATAATAATAATACGGGCGCCTGGGTGGCTCAGTCGGTCAAGCGTCTGCCTTCAGCTCAGGTCATGATCCCAGGGTCCTGGGATTGAGCCCCGCATTGGGCTCCCTGCTCAGCGGGGAGCCTGCTTCTCCCTCTCCCTCTGCCTCCTCCTCCCTCCCCACTCGTGTACATGCTTTCTCTCTCTAACAAATAAAATCTTTAATAATAAAAAAAATAATAACACATATAGCTCTTACTATTTGCCAGCTCAACTTATAATTAAAGCATGTAACACACAACAACCCTAGAGGGGATACTATGATTATGGCCATTTTACAAATGACAGAATTGAGGCCTTGAGAATAAAAGTGACTTGCCCATAACCCCACAGCCAATAAGCGATGAAGTCAAGCTATAAAGCCCAGACGGTCCCATTCAGATGTCCGTACAGTTAACTACTGTCTCTGGAGAATGTCTAACAACTTCGGTAAATGCGTGTACGTGGGTACAGCAGCACGTGAGTTCTGCGTGGTAGGATTGCCAGCACCGTATACTTCTTCCTCTACGTTTTCCTGAGTCTTTCAAACTCACTTCGAGAGCACTGAGGTTGTGTTTGTTTGTTTGTTTGTTTTAATCAGAAAAGAGTACAGTGGATAAAAAGAAAAAAAATATCCAAAATGTGATGTCAGGTAGCCCCTCCCCTCATGCAGACATTTCCTTCGGTCCCCTTCCAACAAGCAATCATTTGCCTTTTTTCTAATAGCTCCTTGACAAGGAGGAGCTCACAACTCGAGCTCTTCTGGGTTGGCGCTAAGGAAGAAGGGGAAGGTGACCTCAGGGTTGTATTCATGTGATGCACCCCAGCATACAGGGCAGGGAGCCAGTTAACGGGTTTGGGGCAGAAGTTCAGGGATGCTAGAACATCTGTGGGGAGCTTAATAGGGAACAGGGCCGGCTGAAAGACATGAAGCCCCCAGAACATTCTATCTCATTCTATCTCATTTATTTCACAGCCTATTAGTTAAATTGCCCGTTCACAAAAGTAGTTTCTAGGGGACCATAAGGAAGAAATTCTCCCCTAAAAAATTCACCCCGAGAAGAAGAATATGCCATTTGTCAACTATGAAATTGACAAAAACGAAAGCCCAGTGCTAACGAGGATGCATGGCATGCTCCAGTCCCGCTGGTGGGAATGTCAACTGGTACAGTTTCGGGGAGGACAATTTGGCGATATGTATCGAAACCTAAAGCATACAGTCCATTTAACCTAAAAATTCCATTGCCAGGAAGTTGCCTGATAAATAGAAAGACAAGTATATTCGCTGCGGTCATTACAGCACTGACTACAGCAGAAAAAATAAAGAATAGTGGGAACATTCTTTAGTCGGGGCCACATTAAACAAATTACAGTACCACCATAGGACGGAATACTCCCGAAGCGTTACATAGCATGAAAGACACCTGCAGATGGTGTTTGGGGAAGACCTTGGTGCTGTCTTATTAGGTAATGAAAAGCAAAATACAGAACAGAGTCTTAAGTAAAGAAGAAGATACACAGCTTTCCCCCAAAAGAAAATACAAAGAACTGTTCCCATAAACTGCCTAAAGTAGGCCCCTGTGAACAGAGGGACTGGAGGCGCGAGGAGAGTCTGATTGTCATTTTGTATCTATTTTGTTTGAATGCTCAACTACATATTACTGTTATTTTAAAAATGAAAGCTGTAGTTCTCTGGGAAATTGTAGACCATTTTGTTCATTGGTTTTCTATGTCTCTACGCTAAAACAGAATGTGCACGCACACACACACACACACACACACACACACACACACACACACACACACACACACACACACACCCCTAGTAGCTGCCATTTTATTTTTAGAAATACCCGAGCATACTCCTCCAAAGTGCGCTTACAGCTCCTCTCCCTATCCAGGTGCGAGTCTTCTGCGGGCCAAGCACAGTACCTTTCTGCACCAGCTCCTCCTTGTTTCTGCTTCTGGTCTCTGCCTGGGGGTCAATGTACGAGCCCATATTAGGAACAGAAGAAGAGATGACGCACTTAGTCGGGGAGCCGGTGCAGGATAGGCTGCACTCGGCTGCCATAACAAATAAGTCCCAAATCTTAGCGGCTTGACAATATGGAAGGTCAAGTGTGGTTCATGACACACTTTGATGCAGGCTGGGCTCCTCTCCTCTGCACGGTGACTCAGGGACCGAGGTCACACCCACCGTGACTTCAAGATTGCCCTGCTGTGATCTCAGGGGACAAAGGGGGAAGCCTGCAACGTACTTGCCCACCTCAACGTGTGAAATGGCACACATCGTTTTGTGCAGATTCTAGCACTATCCCTGTGGCCAGCCTCACTGCAAGGGAAGCTGGGAGCCACAGAGCAGCACAGGGACATTGCTACCCCTGCTACTTGCTGTTACAAGCATGAAGTTCCAAGCAGACACCTCTCTATGTGGCAAGATATAGGGGGCATGAAGAGAGACCTTACCTTTAGGTATCTTCCTCAGTGCCTGGCCAGGATACCCAAATGCCCTCTCAAAGGCCCCGCAGAACATGATTCACCGTTCCAGGTTCTTCATTCCCTTTCTGTAGCAGAATTACACCCCCACGCTCCTTGTGGCTCTGTACTGCTTCCCACTGGAGTGGCCAGAGAACATTTCTCTGCTTCACTGAGTTGGCCATGGCCATGACTTTCCTAGGTCAATGCACTGTTAGTGGACACCATATGAGCAGAGGTGTTACGTGTGCTTATACATTTCCGTTTGGCTTCTCGTACTCCTGTGACCTGCCCTGAGAAGATCCTGCTCCAGACAGCTACTCAGTCTGGACCCCAAAAGAAGGATATGGAGACCAAACTTGAATCTGACCTGGCCTGGGCTCTGGCCCGGCTGAGCCTGGGCAGCCTGGATCTGTTGAACCTCAGTCTACCTGCAGACCAGGGAATGTGAAAGGTTTGTTGTTGCAAGCCACTGAGATTTTAAGGTTTTTGTTATGCAGCAGAAACTGACCAACAAGGAGCCCCATAAAATGTTAATTTCAGAGGCCACATAGTGCACATAAGTCAGGGCCCTGGGGCTACTGAAGGCCACATTGTGGCTGAGCAGTATGGAGCCAGAGAAGGAAGGGATGTACCTGAGGGCACAGAGCCAAGACCAGAGCCCAGGTTTACAGGTTTTTCATGCCCAGACGTCTACCGGCGAGCACAGAGCAGGGCTCTGAGGTCTGGAGATGCTGACATTTTGATCTGGGCAGTGGGGAGGGTAGAAGAAGCTAGAAGAGCTAGTTGGGAAAGCAGGGGCTACCAGCAGTGGGGGAGGGGACTGAGTGGCTTTCTCTCACCTCTCTGATTAGCTAAAGTCCGGGGTCTTGCAGTCTGGATTTCCTGCTCAGTTACCACACCAATTCCCAGAAATCATTATGACGGCAAACCAGATTCCTGGAGGCCTGCAAGCTCTCTGTGCGGATTTTCCAGGCACCATTTATATGGTGTGCCCTCCAATTGCTCCTGCTGTCTGGCTTTTGATGCCTGTTGTTATATATTAAAAAAAAAAAAAAATCCTCAGACCATTAGGGGAAGAAGCCTCGGGTAAGAGGCAAAATGGGGAGGGAACCCAAATGCCTGCTTCTTTTCTGATTCCAAGACAGACATCCAAATGAGAGTGTGAATGCACACACATACACACACATGCCCCTATGACTCCTTCCAGCGCCCCTGGTAAAGGGCGGAGGCAGATGCATGAGCTCCACCTGTCAGGTGAGGGCGCCACAATCCAGCAGAGCCAAACCCCACATTGTTCTCAGGGAGGAGGAAGAAGCCTGTGGTCAGCTAGGAGGACTCTGGTCCTTGTTAACCCTCCTCCCAACCTGTCCCCTCTTCCACAGCCTCCCTCTCCTTCCTCCCTTCTCCTCCCCTACTTACATTTTATCTTCCCTCCCCTTCTCCCTCTCCCTCTCCTTTCTCCTTCGGGTGTTCCACAGGTAAGAGGTGAGCTCCCCTAGGGACACCAGGCTCAACAGACAGCAGCCCCTGCTTGGTGGAGCCCATCTTCCAGAAGGGACGACAGGTGATAACTAAACTCAGAAATGAAATCTACAACCCCATGCTATAATAAAGTCAGTGGAGAAGAGGGTGATACAATTTCAGATACAGTTTACAGGGTCAGGAGAATCTGGGTTAGACGGGGGGGGACAAGAAGGCTCCGGGGTAGGGGAGCATTCAACCCCATGCTTGAAAGATAAGCCAGAGAAGAACCAAGTGGGGGGCCAGGGAGGTGACTGCTGGATGAAAAGAATGCTGGACAGAGCTTCCAGCGTGTGTGAAGGAACGCCCCTGCTGTGCTCCGGGAGCTGGACAGAGGCCGCCGTGACCATGGAGTGACAGTGGCTCTGAGAGCAAGGGGAGGGCTGTGCACAGAGGAGAGGGGCAGACAGGGAGTCTGTAGTTTATCTTAAGGGCAATGGGAGGCTGCCCATGTCTTTTAAGCACTGGATTGCCACGATCCAGTTTTATGCTGGAAAGAGATCCGTTGGGCAGGTAAGGGGTTGATGGATGGGATGGAAGCCAGAGGGAAAGGTTTAGAATTCCTTCCTGGCAGTTCGGGTGGAAGGTGAGGGGTCTGGTGGTTAGGTGGCAGGACATTTGTGAAGGGTTACCGACATCCATAGCCCTGCACTCCCATCTCCCCGCAGCCCTCCCCAGTGAGCCCGCCGCTATTGCTCGTGAGGGTTGCCAGGGTGGAGCTAGAGAAGCACATCATGTCCTTGGTGTTTGGGTCAAAGAGCCAAGACTCAGGTAAGCAACAGAAAGACCGGGAAGGAAATAAGATTAGGCTGGACCAGTTGGGGGATGGACAGACACTGAGGAAGGAAGAAAGTTGATAATACCGGTAGGGGTCTCTGTAGCTCTCCTAGATGAGGGGAACACAAAAGTCTCCCCCCAGGGGCGCCTGGGTGGCTCAGTGGGTTAAAGCTTCTGCCTTCAGCTCAGGTCATGATCTCAGGGTCCTGGGATCGAGGCCCGCATCGGGCTGTCTGCTCGGCGGGGAGCCTTCTTCCTCCTCTCTCTCTGCCTGCCTCTCTGCCTACTTGTAATCTCTCTCTCTCTGTCAAATAAATAAATAAAATCTTTTAAAAAAAAAAGTCTCCCCCTAGTTTGAGGGGAATCTTAGAGCAAAGGAGATCTGTCGTAGTTCCCTGGTGAGGCCCGGGAAAGCAGAGTCCTAAAGTCCCCAGCAATGCCGCGACCTGGTGCAGCGTCCCAGGGCCTCCCAGGTACTACCAATGTCAAGAGGAAGGCACTTCCGGCCCACTCTAGATATAAGGATTACAAATGCTTGAGTCCCTTCCAAGTCCCCGAGACTTGTGTTTGAACCCCAGGACTTGGGGACCATTGGAAGGAGGACCGGACTGGGAACAGGAGATTCATTTTTAAGCCCAGCTTTGCCCCCACGCTGGAGAGGGCATTCCAGAAAACCACTTGACCTCCCTGAAACTCAGTCTTACCCTCTAAAGATGGGGGCCATGAGCCTGACCTCTTCATGGGGATGGTGGAGAATCGAAAGAAATAAACGCATGGGAAAACCATGGAATTCCACACTCAAAAGGAGGTATTCTGTTTGGAGGGACAAACTTCCACCATGCTGACCTCATCAATTTCATCTGCTAAGAGTTCTAGCAACTTCCTTTCCTTGATCTGATTCTTTTTCTTATAATCTGCCTATTGGTCCTGCTTCTGCCCTGTGGGTGACAGAAAAAGCCCTATCACTCTTGGCCCGACAGCCCACCTTGTAGAACCTTCCAGAGACGCGTCTTCAGATTGAACCAGCTCAGTCCCTCTAGCAATTCCTCTTAGGACCCTGCATTTGACTCCCCCTCTCCTGGAGACATGCTCCTCTTTGCTAATGTCCTAAGACTGTGGTGTCTGGGGGACCACAGATCAGCTCACTTGGGGCCACAGTTTTGCTGACATTTCTGTAGCCAGTGGTCCAGAGCCTCCAGCAGGAGTCCAGGACGGACTCTGTGCATGTAAGTCACCCATGACAGGGGCCAATGGCGAGTCACAGGGCAGGGACCAGGGACGGGTGGAGCTCTCCATTGCTTCCCCTTTCTGAGAGCTGTTGGCATGGTTGTCACTTTTAGCAACTGCCACACAGAAAATGATAACCATGGCCATGTCCCAAGGGAAAGAGCGAACGCGTCCAGAGACTCTCTCTGGGAGTCTTCCACGGACCACTGGATTCAGCTGTAGAGGGTGTGGTGAGCAGAGGTTCTGGCTTGGAAATAAGGGTGGGAGGTGAGGGAGGGGAGGCTGGGGTTAGAGGAGCCTGGGCTCTGGTCCTAGCAGGTGGTCTCTCAGCTGAGGGTCCTCCTCCCTTGTACCCTCGGGTTTGATGTTTCTTTCTGATGTTTGCATCCCTGCATGGTCCCCCCAGGAGGGCCACACCTGGGCAGAGAGCACCCACAGAGCCTTAGAAGCTTTCCTCCACCTGCTGGGTCTTTGTTCCCACTCTGTCACGTGGCCCTTGTTGGTCTGTTAACTAAATTTTCTTAGGTCCTTCTAGTCACTGTGTCTTGGGATCCTAATTAGTGTTCCTCTTGGCCATAAATGCCTTGATTTTCAGCATGATGCTCAGGCATTCCCACTGGGCCAAAACAGTGCTTTGGGACTCAGGGTGTGCAGCCCCCAACTGGTCAAGCTGCTGGTCCAAGGAAGAGGTTTGCTGTTCTCATATCCTGTAATCTTCCTTGCTCTGCACCACTGGAGCTGGTGGGGAGGAAAACAGGTTGTAGAAACTAAACTAAGAGGCACCACCGTCTAGGAATGGCATTGGATTTGAGTGTGATGTAGGCAAGGTGGTCCCCAGACCCATGTCGGAATGCTGTGCCTCCTTTGGAAGCAATTTGCCTTTCCTGGGTTTATCTCCTCCTCCCTCTCCACAAGTACCCCAGGTTTTATCAGTTGCACTGTGGTGAACATTTGCTCATTCACTCATTCACCCGTAGTATGTGCTGAGTGCTGAATACAGTGCCAGGCCCTTTGCTACATTCTGGAGATAAAGTGTGGCTAAGATAACATCCTAGTCTCCAAGCACTTCCCAGTCTCGCCTGGGGAGAAGCAGCAGGGACCCTGTTAATACTGTAATCGGCATCACAATGCAAACCAGTGCAGGCTCTGGGTGGCTGCGTCTTTAAGGACTTGGCCTTGAATTAGGTTGGGTGTTGCACAGCTGCTGCTGGGCTCCTCTGTGTTTGGCCGCACCTAGCCACACCTCGCACCTGTAAGAACCGGAACAGAGCAGAGCAAAGAGATTTGGATGCTCTATGAGCCCCCAGCTCTAAGCCTCGGTGATTCTGAGAGAAGGATGGAGCCAGCTTGCCAGATGTGGAAGCTGGGTTCTAAAAAGCATTCAATGGAAGTGAAATAAATTGGAAACTGCTGCTCCCATTGTCCTCCTGGCGTCTGGAGAGCGGTCTTTTATCCTCCCTTCTGTTGGCCAAATGAGCTCCTGCTTCCAATCTGGCCCCTGGGTCCACTGCCCAATGGCAAATATTTCTGCCCTGGAATAGCTCACTGGCGGGAGCCGAGAAGACTAATAACAGCGCCTGACAGCCCTTCATGGTTTTCCCTAAATATTCGTTCCTGCACAAAAAAGTTTAATAAAAATATGGATTGAAGCAGAGACTGGGAGTGGGAAATCATTGGCAGGCTTGCAGCTGCGTTATTGTAATACTTCTGCACCTGTGCCGCTCACCCGGTGGAGACAGAAGTGCAGGGAGAGGGGACAACCCTGGGCAGGGGGTGCTGTGCCTAAGACAGGAGTGGGCGAGCGTGATGCTCTCTAGGCTGCTGGGAAGCCGTCTAGGCCCGGAGTTGGGAGACATGAGCCAAGGAATGCTGTGTCCTAGGTTTGTATGGGGTCTAGAATGTCCTTAGGTAGTCTGATTGGTAATCTAGTCTCTGTAACTGCTTTTTTATTATAGGTAAATTAATTGTTCCCCACGCGAAGGAATAGTATATGTTGTCCTTTCACTTCCAAATTATCATATTCAGTTGAAAAAAGAGCTGGTTTCAATATATGAAATACTAAGTTAGCAGCAAAAAGCATGCTAATTACATAGGACTTTCTCTACTATTCATTAAAGTGATCCCCAAAGTGCTTCTAATTGGGCTAATTTTGCTCCCTCTCTGTCCCTTTTGTTCCTGAATGTCTTGAAAGCAATTAAAAACTGCTGTATTTAAAAGTTCTCTGTAATTCAGACTTTGTATAATTCAGACCAGGGATTTCACTCCCAGCCCGTTTTTGCACGTTACTGAGGGTTTCTGAATGGACCCGGTTCCTGCAAGGAAAATGCTGGCATTCTCAGAAGTGAGATGGATCTTTTGTCTGGGGCTCCTCCTGGGGTAGAGACCCACTTCTCTCTACGCAAACTCCAGCTCAGGCGCGTGCTGCACCAGCAGGCACAGAAGGTACTGGTTGCCCATGTGAAATGATAAATATGGATTAGACCCGTGCAAGCTGCAGGATCAATTATGGGAACATGCAGCTAAATCAGCCTCCAACTGCCTGAGTGTCAGAGTTTCTGCAGGAGATTATGAGTCTTCCGGGTTCCTGGGGACTTAGCAGTGTGTGTGTGTGTGTGTGTGTGTGTGTGTGTGTGTGTGTGTGTGCACGCATGCACACCGCAGTGTATGGATGTGTATCTATGTGCGTGAGTATGTATGCTTGTGTGTGTGTGTGTGTATGTCAGTTACGGCAGCGGGAAAGATAGTGCCTAACAAGCAAGAAAAGAGAGTTCTAGGCCAGGCTCTGCTTCCAATTAGTTTGTTGGCTTTAGGAAAACCATTATTCTCCTCTCTGAGCCCATTCCCTCATCCAGAGAATGAATAAGTTTTGGGGGGGGATCTTCCTTCATACCGGAGACCCACCTCTGAACAGTGTGACTCCAAAGGCTGACAGTGGGGATGGGGACTTGGGTCTTTCTATAAAGGTCCCAGGTGAGTCCAATGTGGCCTCCCTCGGACCCTCTGGCTCTCCAGCCTGTGAGAGCCGCCTCCTCTCCTACCTAGAGTGGCCTCCTCCATGCCCATCCAGCCTGCACTTGCCCTACCTGCCCCCGGGTTCTCAGAAGGTTCTCTTTCTCTGAGGACCCTTCAGGTAGGATCCCCTGTGCTTTTGCCCTGAGGGTTCCTGGGTTCTGCTGTGATTTCATTTCGTACCTCCCCTGTTTGCACCCCTGGGGGCACCCTCCTGTTTGGCTTTGGGCCACTGCCCGCCTCCTGGCCGTGTCCATTCCCTTCACACAGCGCCTGCTGCCTACAGGGCCAGGCTCCCTTCCAGCCTGTGGTGGAGACCATTCAGCAAATTGGTGTCCCCTTCTTCCTGACCACACAGCTATATGACACATGTCCAGACGCCCTTGCAATCAGATGGAGCCGTGTGACCACGTTGTGGCCCATGGACTGTGGGCAGAATGTTAGCGCCCCCTTCCAGATGTGGCCCTAAAAACCGCCCGTGGAACCCTCTACTCTTCCTCACAGGCTGTCTGCTGAGTGTCAAGGTCCCAGGACAACTTTGGAAGCCACCTAGGTTTGGCAGACCCTCTTCCCTGGGGAGCACTCTTCCGCTCCCCCACCTTCAAAGATGCTCACTGCACTTTATATGGAGTGCCGAGTAAACTGTTGACCTAAATCACTGAGATTTGGGAGTTTGCAATTTCTAGCAGCTGGTATTACTTAAACCAATATACGACCCATGTAGCCAGCTCACTGAATGCCACTGATGCCCACGGAAGGATGCAGAACCCACTCTGGCCTCTTACTGCCCTCAGCCCAACATAATGTTACACAGGGCCACGTCTGGGTTTAGTCATGCGAGTGGCCCCATCTCTTCCCTTTTCTATGCATTCCATTTCTCTCTGGTCCATTTCTCCTCCTGCCTACTCTCCTAAGCGCTGGGCCAGGTCAGCCAAGTCCCGACAGGGGAAGGGAGCCCGTTGGACCGTGCTACACAGAGCACTTTTCCCAGGGCCAGCAACATGCCCCATGCAGCCTCCCCTGCAGTTAACTGTGCCCTTGTGTTTGGGCCGTGCTCCTTCCAAGCAATGTGTAGTCACAGATGCCACGGTCCTGGGGTCCTCGCTGGGCTCCTAAGCAGCACTCCTTCTCAGATGCTGGCTTCCAGGGAACACCCTCACAGCACCCTC